>BMAU01019329.1:0-600000 GCA_019973935.1 Trichonephila clavipes | reverse complement strand
TCGTGAAACACTGGCGCCACAGATTGAATAGAGATATCCAAAACAGAAAAATGAGAAGCTTGTGAGTTTTTGATACTATTTTCTTTTCTCTCTCTCTCGATATAGGTGTGAACTAAACTAGGATTTTACCTTGACTTTATTTTCGTCCATAAGCACACATTGATGTTTCATGAGAAAAGATGAAAGATTACAGATTTTGAGTACCGTTTTTGTTTAATTTCAAGTCTGCAGAATCCGTGAAGCTATTGTCACGAGCTCGTTGCCGCGCGGCGTTGTTTTCTTCGAGTCATTGTTTGAGTCTTAGAACTACTGAAAATCCCGTTGAGCAGAAGTTCGATCCTTCGAAGTTTTAAATATCACCACATTGGCGTGGTGTGGAAAAGTGAGCTGTCAATTTATATGTCATCCTTGGCACTTGAACGCGGTTCAAAATTAAGAGGTTTGTCGCCCGCCAGTAAGGTGAAAAGTGTGACTCTGATAAGCAACCAATCAACTTCTTTATGAAAGATACCTAATTATGCCATTTTATTATTATAAAACATTCTTTGTTGGCCTCTATTTCCCATACTCGATTTTATATCATTGTTTACAATTATCATAATCCTCATATCCGGCAAGACAGCCCCTCATGGGTCAGTGCCTTCCTTTGAAGTTTCCACCGCTGTGACCTCTCATTGACCTTCGTTCTCCAAGTTTTCTCGTTTATAATCCCAAAATTTGATTCAATTTAGTCTGTTGATTTCAGTTTTGGTCTTCCACGCTTCCGAATCCCAGTGACTTTGAACTGCAGTATCTTTTTGACAACATTATCATCTGGCATACGAATCAAATAGGCTATCAAATTCATTCTACTTATTTTTATGTATTTAATGATGCCAGGTTGTTAATAAATTCTATATAATTCAAATTTGTATCTTCTCCAGCTACTATTTTCGTTTACATATCCAAGTATACTTCGAAGTGTTTTTCTCTCAAAGAATGCTATTCGATTTCTTCCAGTTTTGTTGTTGTCCAAGTCTCAGATACATACGTCAGAATAAGAATCTAATAAGAGTTTTGTAAATGAAAAATTTTGTGTTTACAATTATAAGAAATCAAAATTATATAAAAATAAAAATCGGGAATGGTCTTAAAAGTATGACTCAACTCAGAACATGTCTTTCCATCTGATGTAATAAGCATGAGGTCAATTCGAGCGGTGAACCATTTGCGGTTTTTTGAAATTCAGAGTACTGACAGAAACAGATTGTTTCTTAAAATTACGATTAGCTCATAAAATCACAATGCCAATTACATGGAGTCAGACAAAAATCTCTTTAAAAAATGTAACGATAACCTGTTAAAAGGACAAAATCAATTACTTGGTGACAGACTGAAAAAATAGAAGATTACGGAAAGAGATTGTTTCTTAAAATTACGAAATCAATCACGTATAAGTTTTAGTAAGTAAAATAAATTGAAATATATGTGAAACGTTTTTGTGTGTGATGCACATGATAAGTAAAGCATGAAATACTTGTTCCCGAATTTACGATGACTGCGTAACTTATTTATATCAGACGCGACTGTTCAGTAGAATATTTTTGTTTTATGTATTTATACACTGACCTTGAAGCGTGGGAAACCTCTGAATATAAAGTGTTTTGGATAGAAATGTCGAACAAAGAGCGAATTAAGTAAAACATAAAAAAGACAAAATTCATTAAAAGGAGTTTTTTAACTATTGTTGAATAAAACCATAATTTTCTAAGGAGATTATGCAGATTTAAAATTTTGAAACTGGGTCGTGATATTGTAGATCTTCGCATGTGTTTTTAAAAAGAAAACGAAGAACATAATATATCTTATATTATTTTAAGACGTTTTTTTTGAAGATTTTTATTAATTATACTCTTAAAGTGAATTGAATTATTTTTAAAAACAGTTTATAGCTCTCCTGCTAGTATATATATTGGTAAAATTTATTAATTTACTTCTAATTGCAAATACGAGTATGATCTATGTTTTTCTCTTATTTCCAGCAATCTGTCGAAAAGATGTGATTTTCCTGAAATCATTTATTTTGCTTGTTTTTACTTTTTGCTAATTCTTGCCAAATATTGTATTTTATATATAGTTGATATTATTTCTAAAATAAGGAGGAAACAGCATATTACTTGATCTTTGATAAATAATTCGTCTAGTTGTTCTTCATTCACAATATACCAACAAAATTTTTTATCTATTCTAAAATCAATATATATATATATATATATATTAATATATTTTCGTGTGCGTAGTAGGTATGTATTATAAAAATTATTTCCCTTCTCTCTATATAAGTTTGTGTGTTTATAGTATTTGCAAACAAGCAAGGAACTATATTAGTATTGTATATATATTAGTATTGTAATATGTTTAACGTTTCACTTCTGTTTTGGATTTCGAAAATCTAAGAGTGTTGAAGCGAAAAGTGGAAACTCTTTTCCGTTTTTCTTTTCATGTTCGCTATTTTAAGAAGTAATAGAAGCCAAAAACATGTACATTCTAATCTTCGAAACTCTTACTAATAAAAAAAAATGATTTTTACGCGAGGTTTTAGCTTATATGGTTGCATTCATGCGTATGTATATAAGCGTTTAATGTTCCTGCATATTAATTTAATTTTTTCCACAGTTTTATATTTTTATGTTTCGTTATTTCTTTATTGGGTATTAAATTCTCAATCGTAAATAAGGACTTTGAAATTCAGCATTTTCCATTCCGAAAATTCAATCAATTTTTCTTTTAACTTTTAAGTTCAATTTTTACGGAATTTTTAAAATTTCGCTTTAAAAATAAAGAGTAGTACCGACCATAACCACTCGGTAGCCGAGTCGCCAGGATCGTGAAAATGGGGTTGGTGTTAACTGGCCATGGCTTCGAAACCTAGGTCCACTAAAAACCCACCGAGTAGAGCAGTGATTCCCAAAGTGGTCTTTAGAGACCCCTAGGGGATCTATGACGATCTGCAAGGGGTCCACGACAGTAAGAAAAGAATTTGGGTGTCCATGAGGTGTAAATGGGGGTCTGCAACATTTGTTCCCATTAAAACAAATCGTGACTGGAAAAGAAAATTTAATTAAATAGAAACCAGATTTTACCTGTTCAACAGATTTATTTACTAAATTTTAGGCTAATTTGCCGTTATAGGACAGCATAAATTTTATTAAAACGACCATCATTTTAGCATTTCTTGCCAGAATTAAGCTAAAGGAATATAATATTGGACGTCAGGAATATTCCTAGTTTTTCAATTGACCACAGACAATCTGCCAGGAAAATGACGTTTTAAACTACGTTCAATATTTAAATTCCTGTTTTTTAGATCTTGAAACTAGGTTTGAGAGTGAATTTACTTGGTAATTACCACAGAAGGCAATGAATTCCTATGCTCACATTGAAAAAAAAGTCATATTACAAGAGGAACTGATCGGAATAGGAAATAACGGAGAACTTTAAGTTTAGAAATAGACGTCAGCAATTTTGGCTTTAAGAGATAGATATACCTGTTATTTATCTCGAATTATGGACTATTGTGAAAAAGTTTTTAACTGCTTTTCCTAGTAAGAAGAAGTTTCTGCGTTGTTGTCGGCTGGACACTACTCACAGAGGAAATTTAGAGTTAAACTTTACAAGATTGATAACCAATGTAGAAAATTTATTATTGAAGCACAGATTCATCCCTATCATTATAAACATTTGGTTGTTAATCAGTTATTTTATGTATCGTTTAAATTTTAAATTAATTAAGACTTAAGTTTTGAACTGTATACTTCACTACAGTTAGAAAATTTAAATATTTTAAAGTGAGTAGCTCTGTACCAGTTGTCATAAACACATTTAAGTTGATAAATTTGCCAAAATTCAATATTACGTAAGCAGGCTCTACCCCAAACCGAAAAACATGGCAAGGGGGTCTATGAGTCAAAGTTTAGGAACCTTAGGAGTAGAAGATCCGATGCATCTTAATCCGTCGTTTAGCTGGAATACATACATCTAGAGCATTTAGCCCGCTAGGGCTTTGATCTCTTATCTGTTGAATTTGAATAAAACATGATAACTTGATTACATTGCCCTTTTTATTTTAGAAGTTTAAGAAATTAAAAGAAATGATAAAAAAGAAGTTAAAAAAGTTAAATTTAAGACTAAAAAAGATTTCATAAATTTTAAGTTTAAATATCTGAATAAATAGTTAAAGAATTACTTTTACTGAATTGAGAAAAATGCATTAGGGTGAATTTCCTTCGGCCAATGGGGGCCTCGGGATGGCTGATCGCCTGTCCAATGGGGAGGCAGCTTTTCATGTTTGCGTTGGGTGTGAGGCTTGAGTATGATTGCTCTCTCCCGCGTTGCGAGAAGGAGCTTCCTGATTGGTCGTTATGTTAATGTAGTGACTTCGTGGCTGCAACCCTACTCGTTGTCGAGGGGAGCGGGGCTGCCAAATAAGGTGTCGTCCTCTTCACGTGACCATAGTTCTATATTACGAGGTCCATCGCTAGTAGCCCTCGCATTGCTTCACAGCGCGACATAAATTTAAATCAAATCAAATCAAATTCAAAATAAAGAGAAGCTGTCAAGCAAACAACATTTACTATTAGGGAATTTTCACCTGCGATGCTCTGATTTAGTATAGCAATTTTCATTAATTAAATGTATTTGATTTCTGTTTTTAAGTAATTTTTAAATGACAGACATTCATTGGCGATTGAACTTTGACTCAATTATAAACTATGCTATATTAATTGTAATGTGCCCCTAGTTGTGGGAAGTTAGATTGAAAAAAAAATTTATTTTCCCAATTTCCCTATTTTTCTTTAAATAAATTCGAACTATCCCATGTAGTTGAAAGAATAAACTGGTTTAAATATGAAAATTCAAAAAAGTATAGCTTCTTTTGTACCTTAAGAGACAAAAAATAATTCCTCATAACATTTTTAACTTGGCTGGATATGATTAAGTAAGGTTAAAAGGTTAAATGTTAGTATTTTTAAAACAGAATACAGAATTATAACTCTGTTTTTTGAGAGACAACAAAATGAAATCCCATTTGCTGAATTTGGTTGAGTTTGGAAAAGTTTTTTCGTTCTTAACAAATAAATTCGAAGATAGCGACTGAAAGGTTAAAATGAAGCGTCTATTATTTGCTAACCTGTAAATGTTATAAGAAAGGATTATTCTTAAACTTAAGTTTAAAAGTAGGCATGCCTTCCATTTAAATATACATTTATATATATTTATAGTTAAAAAATATTTTTGTTGTATTCTATGTCAAAATCTGGTGACTATTAAACCGCAGAAAGAACATGCGTCAACTATAACCTCATTTTGACGTTAGCTGACATGGTGACTTGCGGTTAAGCACCTGTTGAATGTAACACAATTTGATACTTGAACTTATATTTAAAGAGGTGTTTGATCAAGTCTGTGTGATAATTAACGTACTCTGATTTATCCGTATGTGTATTAACCCTATTATATTATATTTTGATGTATATTCAGCTGTTGGATTTAAAGAGAGATTAAGAAAAGTGTGTAAGCATTGGAATATTTGGCAAGTACCATTTATATTACTTTTTCTATGGGAATCAGTTATCAATATTACTTTAAATTTACCAAAGTCGTCCTTTTAGAATTATTAGAAAACTGCGGAAATATTAAAAATGGAAAGAAAATTTAATTTAATTTAACTGGTGCTTAAATTTGTGAATAATCACTTGTTTGTTCCTCAAATTTAAATGTTTCTTTTAATTAAATTTTAAATAATGGAATTTTATGATGGAACTCCTTAGCCTTTTTTTTCGATGTCTGAGCATTTACAGAATCTGTTAAGATCCTCTAAAGATATAGTTATAATTTAGAAATTTCTAAGTCATTACAATTAATGAAACATTTCGTTACCTATGAATTTAAGAATTTCGTAATTTTCATTGAGAGTTATTAATTTACGACCCAATATACACTCATGTCCAAAATTAAGGTCAGAAATATAAAATCTATAAATACTGATGAACAATTTACTGTGTAGCCACGAAATTTGGCACAGAGACATACTACGATGCCAGACAGAATGTAGCAGTATAACAATAAAGAAAAGATTTTAACTGTGAATTAAGATACAGGGTACATCAAGAAATGAAATCATGAATCAGAGATAAAGCATTGAACTCAGGATAAGTCTGGTGTAATATGGAATGTAACCACTGTGAACTGCTATACAAGCCTCACAATGAACTGCAATACGGTTTATGAGGGTATTAAGTATTTGTGGCAACAAAGCCCATTCTTCCAATAGCGGGACTTTTAATTCCTGGGGGGTCCTGGGAGGGGAGCTACGCTGAGAAATGGCTTCTCCTTGACTATTCCAAACATATTCAATAGAATTGTGATCCCGAGACTTCGGGCGTCAATCCGTAAGGTGAATATCTTTTTTTTTTCATGAATTTCATAAACAATGTGAGTTCCGTGTATAACTGCGCATTATCGTCCATAAAAGTGTAATCTGGACCCATAGCACCCAGAAAAACCTCACATAAGCTTCCATGATCGCATCCTTATAGCGCTGTGAGTTCCCAGTACTCGCATCGAAAACTTACAGTGGTGTACGACGTCTCAGAATTATGCCACCACACACAAGATTCCTTTGTCACCAAATCTGTCAATTGTTGTTGCATAGAAGGGATGAAAGCTAACTCCATTTTCTCTCCGGGTGAAGTCTCGACGAGAATCACTTTTGTCTGGTACATTTCGACTTATCACTGAAAAGAACACGCCCCCGTTCTTGTGGTGTCCACAACTGATATTTTCAGCTCCCCAATATCCGGTCTTTCTTGCTGGATTCAGTCAAAGGATCGCATCAGACTGGACGCTGAGCGTCAGGTTAATCTCTGCAGGATGGCTGTAGACTTTTTGGCTGGAAATTCTTCATCCAGACACAGCAGCAAGTTCATGAGCAAGCTGAAAAGTCGTTGTCCACCTATGTCGACGTGCGCATAAGCCAAGTAACGATCATTTGCAGAGGCCTATGCTCAGTGAAGACCTTGGCCGACCTTCCTGGCAACAGTACCAATTGTTTGGAATTGATTTCATAACCAGTAGACTACTTTCGGACCACTTGTAACCATCGAGCCACCTCCGTTTAAGGACAGCTTCAAGCCTGCCGATGGCTCTATATCTCAAGAAATCATTTAAATTAGTATGATAAGTCATTCTCACGGCAAACAGACTAACTTTTTTGTTTTAATGCAATTTTGACAAAACTGCAGACATAAATCTCTGATGCTTGAATGGTCTAAATCCAGTAGTTCTGCAAAAACTAATGCCAAACAAGATATTTTCCTAAGCAGAAGGCTGATATTGTACTATCCGTTCTTCCAAATAAATAAGATACAAAAATTCTATCAGTTTTACTGTAGGCATTTTAAAGTTATGTCGAAAGACATTTTTGGGACCTTAATTTTGGACATGAGTATAATTTAGCATTATATTTTTAATTAACCCATACAAGAACTATTGGTTTGGATTTTTTAATTCCGAACTATATATATATACATATATATATATATATATATATATATATATATATATTTATATATATATGATAGTACGTTATTATAGTTGGGGAAGACTACCCCTAAGTATAGTGGCGTACACAAAGGGGGACTGGGTTCCTTCCATAGAGATCATAGATATTCCCCCTCGTTGCTTACGTTTACGTGTTTCTTAGACTATGTCCCTCCCACATAAGAAAGGACTGCGTGAACCACTGCCGATGTATAATCATTGTGTTGGTCCTGTCACCGTAAGAAATATTTTTAATGAATATTCCGCTTTTAACCCAGTTTACTCCAAACGTTTTAAATTTTAAAGTACCACAAATATTTTTTATTTTTGCATTTTATTTTAGATTTTTTTTTATATACATTTAATTTTAACGCTCTTCTTTACAATGTGCAACGTTGTTATTTATTGCAACTTAATAATTCATTTATCACTTAACCGTATGTTTAGCACAATATGTCCAAAGATGACTCCTTGTCGAAAATTCCTACCAACCCCAATAACGTTTACAGTTATTTCCTTTGAAGAGTGTCATCTAATTCTTCAAGCTTTTATTACTCCTTTTGAAGATTTGAATAAAGCCCCGTCATATTCATCAAACATTCATTGATAATGAAGCCTTGAATGGATAATTCTCCTGCGACAAAATGATAATGATATTTCTCCTTCGAGAACCATGACAGTCAAATAATATCAAAGCTATAGCTAATTCACTAAATTTATAAACAGTTTTGCTGGTGTTATTTATTACATTATGAATGCACTTTAGTAATTCTGAATAGTCATTTGAATTTCATAATTTTTGCTGTATTTCAAGGTCATTAAAGGATTGTATTCCTTGTTTATAGATATTTTTTATAAGTAAATTTCAGTATCCGATAAGGTTACATACGCTACATATTGACTCATTAATCGAACATAATTCTTCAGTGTTTCCTAATTGTTGCTGTGTTTGACTTCATTGTTCCTATTACTGATAAGTACCAAGACATTTTGAAGCACACATTGGAAATTGAGTTAAATACTAATATTTCCTGACAAAAGTTATTCCATTAGAATTCAAAATTTATAGAAATTAACTTCTTAACGTAATGCATACTTTTTAAAGTAGATAAAAAGTATTGGTACTTGCGTATATTGCGTCAACCAATTTCATCAAATCCAAAGACGTCGTCAAATGCCATGATATAATGCCAATAACGGAAAATCGTTCCGGTATGTAGCGTTGTGGTGACTTCTTTTGAATTACTGACATATTTTATTTTTTTAAACCGAAATTGGTCGAAGGTAAATACGTGAGTACTGAATTATTTGAATTACAGACACTCAAAAAATATATAATGGGTAAATTATTAAATTTGATTACTTTTGAAATCAGTGACGCACACAGGAATTTTTTCAAGGGGAAAGGGGGGAAAGGATCTAAAGTCCATTATTTTCGTATCATACCCCAATGCGCCATCAAATATATTCTTTTGATTTTATCGATTGCCGGGAACAAAAAACAATAAAGAATTAATAACTAACATGAATTAAAATAAATTATTAATAATTGGCAATCTGTAATTTTAATAACAGAATTATTTTGCGCACAGTATACATAGGATTATAATCAATCCAAAAGACATCAAGTGGGATAGAGGGTCCGGACGCCTCATCTCGCCCCTTGTGTGCGCCACAATTTAAAATTATTATCATGTATTCTTCTCTATCACCAAGATTTAACGAAAAAAATATGCATTTATGTGGATGTCAGTTGAAAGCTTACCGACATCCGGGAGCCGTCATTCAGCTACTCGCAGACCACTTCCGAAGCCATGAATGAACTGAAGTGATTTGAGGCAGTCAGCCGTATGAAGTCTCCTTTTTTTTAAGTACTTAAATGACGGACACACTCACATTTATATTTAAAAATAGTACGAATTTTAAAGCTATTATGCTTTTATGGTTCTGCTTTTTAAATTCAATTTATTAGTAAATTTGTGTACTAATCTCATACATTTTTATTTTTCAAAAAGTATCAGCCATATCAATTGGAGCAATTTCGCAATCTACACATCTACTAAAATACAAAAAATCCTTCAAATTGAATACATTTTAATTATGTCTGTCAAAAATGAAAAGCTAACTATTCTATTCTTAACTAACTACAATTATTTAAAATCATTTTTAATTAATTAATGCTTGCGATTAATTTTGGTCTTAAACAAAGAACATGCAAAATGCTTAAATGCTCAAGAAACAAAACTAAAAAACAGAGAAACAATACAATTTGCATAAAAGATTTCATTATATTTTTTCACGCTAATTCTTTTTCCATAATTCAAATTAATTTCTTGTACAATTGTTTTGGATCTTCAATGTCTTTCTTCAATTGACTTCGAGATGGAACAGGTCATTCATTCTTCTGTGTTTAACCAACCGTAGAATCGTTTAGGCATCTTCTTGCAGGGAGATTAAGGTCACCTTTTTTACCATCCCTATCTTCAAAGGAAGCGCGTCTGGTTGGAATTGGATTATCTCTCTCCTGAACTGTCATATACCTCCTCACCATTGACGCATGAAGTATTTTAAAAGTGAAACGTCTGTTTTTTTCCCCGATGATTTCATTTCGAAAACCGATCTTTTCTTGTTTTTCTCCGTATTCCTCTTTTTTTTGTTCCTTGTTCTTCAAGAAGTAAATTGGCGACGGAATGTTTTTCATCTGACAGCTTTCGCTTCGCACGATTTTCTCCTTAGATAAACTCTGCGTGTTGTAAGAAGTGACAACGAAAATTTATTTTCTATTTCTTGGCAAATTTATTATCATGATTTAGACTTTGATAGAAATAATACAAGTCTCTGAAAATATAATGACTGTAATTCGCTTCCGTCTTCTTTGTTATCTGGTCTTAGCATTTGCTGTAAGAGAAATACGACGTAATGGTATACTCTAAAACAGTGTGACTCCAAACATACTGTGCCCATGTAAAAATATGACCATAAACCCTCTCTTGAAATAATTGTACTATGGTGCATAATAGAAAAATTATACAAATTTAGCTGTGATATCCAGAAAACTGTAAATAAATATGAAAATTATTCTGATAAGAATTATAAAAGACAGTTCTTTAAATTAACTTTATTAAAAGTAAAACTTCGGTTAATAGATTAATTTTTAAAGTATGGATTAAATTAAAAAATATACTTACGTAACTCGTACTTTATCTTTTTAACAATACAAAGAATTGAAAACGTACTTCATAAGCCAGTAACAGCCTCTGGACATGGGTGATCACTTTTGTCTAGTGGTTATGTTACGTGGCTATGGATCCAAAAGTCGCAGGTTCTGTCCTCCGAATAAGCGCCATTTCATTGATGATTTGACTGAACTAAGAAAAGCGTAACCTTCTGATCTGTCGTGGCACAATCTACCCGCAGAAAGAGAAGTCAAAAGTCGTCAGATCCACTTGACGCAGCAACCAAAAAAAAGTCATCAGACTCATTTGACGCAATAGAAACAACTCACATGCTCGCCATAACAAATATCACGTTCGTTCGCCTATCCACCGACTCATTGGTAGTCGAGTACTTTAGCGGTATCTATATATAAGCCAGTAAAATGTATTGCATTCACTTCACATCTCTCGAGTCTTATATTGCCATATTTTAGACAAGTTACAACAACGGTTCTTAAATTGGGGTACGTGAACTATCAGAGCTCCCTAGTGCTTTTCTAAAGAGTCCGAAAAGATCTTATTTTATATTAAGATTTCTCTCTTTTAGAGACTCTGAAAGGCCTCAGCCATGTGCTAGGAATCAGGAAGGGGTGTTCAAAATCTTTGGTGGTCCATGATGTAAGGCTGATACATAAAGGGGGCCACGGCGATCAGAAATTGATGAATAACTGAATTATTGCTTGTTATACCGAGATTCCGCTCCTATTTAAACCTCAAAGACGGCCGTACTTGTACTTGTAATCGGCCCGACTTCCATCGTGCGACGGTTCTCATAACTTGTATATTTTATGTACCTATATCCATAATATTTTACTCTAAAATATTTTAATGGATTAAAATCATGACTAATTTATTTTAATTTTCATAATATTAGAAATGAGTCACAAATAATTTACTTTGCATCGAAACCTTTCGTGAATTTCCTAAAGTTGTTCATGCACAACAAAATAAATTTTAATATGCCACGAACCCTCTGAGCAGTCATAATGACCTCTAGAGGTCCGTAGGGACCACTTTGGGAAATCTATGCTCTAAAATATAAAATAGTAGTTTTAAATTAAATATTTATTTTTGAAAATGTTGTATTAAAAGATGTATTATGTTTTAAAGGTATTTGAAATAATTTTAGTGTGATCAATTTTTTTTAAACAGGAAATAATATAAGTACGTAAATTTCTAAAATGTCTTCCGATTTTCTGGTGAAATGTATGTCATTAAATTTCCTTGGATGTGGATGTTTCAAGCCAATAGTCATTGCATGCTCTGCGGATGAAATAATTTGTCATTTAAATGATTTTCTGAGGAATTGATCGATTGATATTGATTGATTTTTAACATCGCACTTCAAAACGACACAAGGATTATAATTTTCAAAAAAAAATATGAATCCAAAGTGTATTTCTTTTAACACTGAATATGATGAATTACTTCTTTTCAGGTGAATGTTTTCACAGTAGCTTTAAAATAACATGAAATGTGATGAATCTAACAATTTATAATCTATTCATTCAGAAGAAATAGAACAAAATAATTTATTTGATTTTTAATTTACCATTTACTATTTTTCTCTCATCCCTTATTTTTATTTAAAAAGAATTTTTGACATCGTAGTCAAAAAAGCAATAACAGTTAATAACATTTACTTTTATGGTTAATTATACTAAAATTAAAATTAATGTATAATAGAGTAAGGCGTGAGATAACTACAATATTTTTTCAAATCGAAGCCGCCATCGATTCTAAACCATATCTTGGTTAAAACTAAAATATAGTTTTAAAAGGTGTATCAATATCCAATATTAACGAAATTTTTAAAATATTTCGAGAACTATTAAGAAGTGTATAATTAATTTATTTTATCAGTTTTAGAAACGTTTAAATATATACATGAACCTGTTATTCCTCTAACCATCAGTATCATGTTTAATTTCTCTTATCCAAAATAAATTTTTCGCCTTCCATTCTAAGCCGCATCTAAATTTCAATATGATTAACATTGGGAGAGAAGGTGGCTTAGATTCAACTAAGTACGATAACAAGTTGAAATCGTACAAAAATCAATCATTAATTTTAATTGGTACTTACGTGTTATACCGTCAACCGATCTCATCAATTCAAAAAATGTCGCCAAATGATGTCATCGTTATTAATATTGTGTTAGAAAAAGCACGGGTTGATTTTCCTGAGATGGCTGCATATCACAGTATTTGGTGACGTTTTCTGATTTGAAATAATAAATCGATGGTATAATATTTAAATATTTTTTAATTATATATATGCATATAGGCTATGCTGTATTTTAAGTAAACATATTTTACAAGTTGCTGTTCAGCTATGAAATTACTGAAGCCTTAAAAATATTTTTGGCGTGTATAGTAATAAAAGTGAAACTAAATTCACACAAAAGGGAGAAGTTTCCTTGCTTCTAATTTCATGGAACTGGAATTACGACAGTTAATTTCATTTTGTGTTTGTAAAAAGTAAAGAAATACAAGGAAAAGAAACCAAAAAAAGACGTCAGTTCGTATCCGTGACTGATTACTCAAACAACTATTCAATGTTCTCAAGAATATTTATTTGTTTTTGTAAAAGGAACAAGCATCTATATATGCATTGGAAAATAACAGGAAGTTTGTTCAGAGAGAAAATTGGCTTCTTTAAAAGAAGCAGTTATGCTTCAATAACCTTAACATGAAAAAATAATTTTGCTTTAGGAATAATCTGCATCTTTTTCTAATGTGTAATGCTGTCAAGTTTTAAAAAGTAATTCCATTAAAATTAGGAAACGAAATAACGGCAACATCAAAACCAATGTACGTTTTCTAAATAATTTCAAGAATTTTAGATTTTTAGTTCTACAAGTGTATGGATGTACGTTTATTTCAGAATATGTTTCTTAAGCCTAACTTATACAAATGTATTTATCCGCATGAAAATTGAGAATCTCAGAAAAATAGTTTAAGTATTTATAAAAAGTTACTCGAGATTACAAAATTGCGACAGTGATTATCTATTATTCGTCAGATTTCAAAAATAAGGAATCAAAAAGCTTTTTCGATGTGTAATTTTGAAGCAAAAGATATACAAAATATTATTAAATTAGATTACAGCCTTTGGGTAATTTTGCAATGTTAATGGATTACATATATATATATGAGCTGAAATCATCTGAAAAACTTTTTCATGCGTAATTTTATAGCAATAGGTATGTAAAATGTTATTAGATAACATTACAGACCCTATAAGTAATTTTGAAAGGCCGTATATTAGATATGCAATTCGTGCAATATATTCACCTGAAAACCTATTCTTTAATTTTGCAGCTACAAATATGTTGTTGTTGTTTCTTATCCCACTTAATCGACAAAAACATTTAGATCAAGTCCATGAACCTGTGCGTTTTTAAACAATGAAGAACTGTAACAGGTCTTGAGAGCAGCTGATTTTTATGGTAACCAATACAAGCTAAGATGGGGTCAAGAGCGGCTTGGGTCACACTGCAATTCGGTCGCATTGCATGTAAACTTTAAGAATCACAACATGCCGTTGAGCTCGAGTATGTCCACTGCCTAGCAAGAGTAGTTTCATTTCGCCTACTGCTTGCCCCAAACAAAGCTGCACCAGGACTGTTTCCTTCATACCACTCATGTACGGAGCCTGCCTCCAAGAGGAACATATCTTATTTGACCCAGGTAGCAATTTCTGAAAAAGTAAGGCAGCCACCATGTGTAGAATCTTTATGGCCGATGGATTACATTTACTATCTGTGCATAGAATTTATCTGATAACTTTTTCTATATGTAATTTTACAGCAAAAGTTTCACAAAATATCAGAAAAGATCATAGCCTAGGGGTTGTCAGACTCCGGCTTACGAACTGCATGCGGCTCTTTACATAGACAGTTGAGTCTCTTCTCACTTCGGGACTTATGTATAATTGAAAAAACAATTACGTCTACCAGAAAATATTAGTTGAAGCAAGACAGTTCTAATCTCGACTGCTGCGGTAGAGAATGGGATTATGCCCGCGTGTGTTACAAATGGATGGATATGTATTATAAATCACGAACAATTGGGTTCTTATCTTTTAAAAATATGCTGACCCCTGCCTTTGAAAATATTGAAATCCCAATATTTTACGTGTACAATTCATGAGTTCACCAATAACCTTTAAATATTTAGCGAAATGATTTTTAGTCATGTTCAAAAATCTAAAATGTTTTCAATGGGCTTAGAAATAATAAATTCCGATGATTTATTTATTATTCGAAACAATGGAATATGTATATATATTTGATAAGTTCTAAATGAGGATAGCAACAAGACTGTTCATCAGTCCAATGTCTTCTTAAACATGACCTAATTTGGTAATATCAGGGCTATAGACTAGGAGATGTCCCATTTTAATTATTACTTTCTCCATATTTCTTGTTTATATCAGAGACGATAACTGGATGTAATTTTATCAGGGTTGCCTTCAAAATATTCTATTGTATCGAATATTGTTATTTTTATAATAATTTCATTGAGTTAAAGAATCGAGGTCTTCACAAAGACGTTTTCTCAGATGCATTTCCTCGGTAGACTCATATCTTTGATATGCTACATTACTCGATGAATAAAATTGTATCCCAAAAGCTCGTTAGAAATAGTAGTTTCAGTCTTACTATAAGTTATGTGGAGTTTTATTTAAAAAACTGTTGCTTTTACATTTTAAAAAATTAATTGCCTTGTTATTTACTCATTTAAATGAGGTGTCAACTATTTTATAACAAAAGTGTCAAGTGTTTGTTTGCTTTAGCAAATATCTTACAAGGTATTCTCGAAACTTATATTTTCACTGTTCCTTGTGTACCTATTTTAAACTGTATATATTCACTCATCTTTTTTTTTTTTCATAGAGCTTGGTAAGTTTCTAATGCACACAATTTTTTTGTGTTGTTTACTTTGAAATGTTTTAAACTAAAGTACATTCCTTAAAGGGTTTTCACAATATTTTTCGTATATTTTTTTTGAAATTGTGCGCATATCATTTTTTATTAAATTGTTAACCAGGGGACATATACTATGATTTTTATTTCTTTGATAGCTCGGAATTTATTGAATTTCTTTATTTTGCGTTTGTTTATAAGCGTCATACTTTGAAACTATTGGTGAGGGACTTCTTAATTTTAAGCCACTGGTCAATTTATGTAAGATGATATGTAAGCTTCCACCTTACTCTTCAAAAGTCTACACCACATTAACATGAGGTCTTTAAGCATGGGCAGATTAAACGCGTATAAACCCCTTAATGTGAAAAGTTTTCAGCGACTCCAGGAATCAAGGCCTTGACGAAGACAACACTAGCCAAGAGTTCACAACCTTAACCACTTTGTGACAAATCTATACGGAACTTTATCACTAACCTTCTGAGTCGTCTTTTTTAGGGAAATTTAATTCCCTACCTATTTCCAATCAGCTCCAAAAAGAGGACAGGATTCCTTGTTATATGCAGATTAGATAAAGTATTTAAGTCAAACGGAATCGTAAAGTTAGAGCAGTAGGAGAGAGAGATTGAAGTAAGAAGTTATAGTGAAATTAGAAAGATATTATTGGAGATTTCTAGGAGGATAAAATCTCCGAAAAAGCTGAGCTGAACTGCAGTGTGGTAAATATTGTTTAAAGTCTCATTAAAGTTTTATATCAGGAGTGAGATTAAAGTTAAATGTTCAATAGGAACATTATTGATTATAATTCTGGGATCTCTTATCGCGGTAATCTCTGCGTGATCGATATTCTAATTGTTAATTAATTAGATCATTAAATATTTAAGAGAAAATCTTTTAAACCTCATAAAGCTATTTAGATATATTTGTTAATAAGTCTTTGATACTATTTGGATAAGATAACCAAATAAAGAAAGTTATTTATAAAAATGGCTACTGGTTCTTATATGACTCCAACTTATTCTCGTTCTCAAAGTGAGGTCCAAGGGGACCTTCACAACTTGGCTACCATGCCACTCCTTATTCTGGAATATTTAAATTAAACCATGTGGTCATCAGAAATCATCTATCTTCCAGAAAGAGTAAATATAATTCAATCAATATATTTCCACCGATTTTGGGGGGTGGGGGAGTGGGGTGGAGTTTATCTCATTTATCATCCGTGACCTCGGTAGCGTAGTGGTTATGGTCAAGAACTCGTGACTGGTATGTCATGTGTTCGAACCTTAAGGTCTTATCAGCCATGCATGTGTTTTGGAGCAATTTTTCTTTAAACCAACCATTTAGAGCAGTGATTCCCAAAAAAAAAAGTGGTCTATATAGACCCCCAGAGGTCTATGACGACTTTCAAGGGGTCCACGCCAGCGAAAACACAATTTGGGGGTCCATGAAGTGTAAATAGGGGTCTATAGTTTTATTAAACCAGATCGTGACTTTAATCTTTAAAAAATAATTTGATCTAATGGGAACCAGATTTGACCAATTTAACTGATTTATTTACTAAATTTAGTGAGGTTAATTTGTGGTTGCTAGGTGACAGAGTATAAATTTTTATTAAGACAAGGACCATTTCAGCACTTCTTTCAAAAATTAAGCTTAAAAGGTATAATATTGGCCGTCTCGAATTTTCTAGATTCGTCTGTCAGAACGATTTAACCTACCTTCTACATTTAAATACTCTTTATTCAGATTTTGAAAATAGGTTTGAGATAGCTTTATTTACAGTAATATCACAGTAGACAATTAGTTCATATGGTAGCATTGGGAAAAAAAAGTCATAATACAATAGGAACTGATCAGAATAGGCCCTAACGAAAATCTTAAAATAAAGTTTAGAAACGTATGTCAGCAACATTGGCTTTATAAAGACATACCTGTTATTTGTCGCAAATTATGGAATATCGTGAGAAAGTTTTTAATTCCTTTTCCTAGTAAGAGGGAGTTTCAGTGAGTTTGTCTATTTCAAAACAAAAACCCCACCTGAACACTTACTAACAAAGGAGATTTAAGGTTAAACTCGACTACATTCATATTTAAAGTTGAAAACTTGTTATTGAAGCACCAGATTTCTCCCTCTCATTAAAAGCATTTGTTTGTTGTTCAGTTATTTTATGTAATAATTTCATTTTATATTAATTCATTAACATGTGCTTCTTAAGTTATAATCGCTATACTTCACTACATTTAGAAATTTAATTCTTTTAAAATAAGTAGTAGTATCACACATGCTGTAAAAAAAGATGCTTAAATTGATAAATTTGCAAAAGTTCAATATTAAGTAAGATGGGGTGTACCCGAAACCAAAAAACATGGCAAAGGGTCAACGAGACAAAAAAGTTTGGGAATCTATGATTTAGAGCAATTTTTACACAGTTGCCATAACAGCGACTTCAAAAACTTCTTGCTAGTAAGCTGAAAAAATTGTTCAAAATTAAAATTGCTCCAAATTTCAGCCAAGAGGGTTCTTCGTCTCCTACATCATAAACAAGATTGCAGACTCAGCTTCGTCAAGGGCAGTATCAGAAATGTACATATTAAAATGGAACGAAATGATTGAGAGTGCTTTGATTGACGACGTTGAAAAATTTCCATACCTATGTAATCCTAAAAAACTCCATTTCGTGAGCCGAATGAAATAAATAATATTGAATGGTCGTTTTCGAAGCAGAAAAATCGACTGGTAAATTTTCAATGTGGAGAAAGAGCGGGGCTGACGTCAGAGCAGGTCGCTTTGTTTACGGCAACCCTTCACCCTCAGGTGCTTGAAAAAATTGGGTGAAACGGTGGCTCTAAAAATTCGTCTGTGATAAGGCCTTTAGTAGAACTGAAAATCCTCCGTGTAGGGGGTTGATATACGCTAAAACTGTCGAGATTCAAAGTCCTTCCTTGGCGTAGTGTGAGTTTGGAGAGGGGTCACCAGCTCAGGAGTTGTCCACATTATACTTGACCAAGGTTTAAAATTACGAGGCCAGTCACCAATAGCCGTTGTGTTGCATTATAGTGCGATATTAATAAACTCTCGCTTATTTATCATCCATTGCTACACTGGTGTGCAAAACTTAAGCAACAATGTAAAAATTTAGCAGATAGCCATGAAATTGCAGAAAAGGAGGTCTGGAGATCAGTACAGTGAACAAGTAAGTCAGTAGAAACGTCATGCGTATGCAAATATCAGGAACCAAACGTCAGAAGCGACGTGAGCGTACGCAAGACGCGTGATGTCGGCGCGCGCTGCTCAACAGTAGAATAAAATGAAGGACGGAGACGCAATTCAACATATTCATTGCAAGTGCCAGTGAGTCAGTTCGTGAAATATGGCTAGAAGAAATCACCTGGACGACTTCACAAGTGGAAGAATGATCGGAAAACTGGAGGAGGGGCGTACCGTCACCAGTGTAGCTGCAGAGTTCGGAATCAACAAAAGTGTCGTTTCGCGCGCTTGGAAAGCGTTCCAAACCACAAGTACAGCTGTTATAAAGGTTGGTGGTGGCCGTCCGAGGACGAAAACTGCAGGGGATGACTGATATATCATCCTGAAGGCGAAAAGAGGCCGACGGCAATCAGCAAGTGTCATTGCTCAGCAACTCTGTACAGCAACGGGGCGACAAGTGTCGCGGTTTACTGTGACCAGACGCCTTTACAAAGGGGGCCTATGCGCCCGCCGTCCTGAACGCTGCCTCCCGTTGAAAGTTGACCACCGACGCCACCGTTTACAGTGGAGCAGAGAGCACAAAAACTGGACAACTGATCAATGGAGTCGTGTCCTCTTTACGGATGAGAGTCGGTTCAGTACCAGAAGCGATTCTCAACGCGTTTTGATTTTGAGAGAGATCGAGACACGGTTTTATACCAGTAACATCAAGGAAAGACACCATTACGGTGGTCCTGTAGTTCTTGTCTGGGGAGGCATTATGCTGAACGGGCGAACTGAGCTCCACATTTTCGATAGAGGGTCTGTAATCGGGGATCACTATTGTGAGGAGGTACTTCTTCCCCATGTGCGTCTGTTCCGAGGTGGCATTGGCCCAGACTTCATTTTTATGGATGACAATGCACGACCACATCGGACTCTTGCTGTTGAGGAGCTGCTGGAAAGTGAAGATATCACTCGAATGGATTGGCCAGCGTACTCCCCAGGTTTAAATCCCATCGAACATGCGTGGGATGCTTTGGGGAGACGTATTGCAGTACGCTTACATCATCCGGAGAACACCCAACAACTCAAACAAATGCTGATTGAAGAATGGGTACTCCTACGCAAAAAATGTTACACCAGCTGGTTCTGAGTATGCGGAGACGGTGCGAAGCAACCATTGCAGTGAGGGGAGGGCATATACCCTATTAAGGAACATCTGCTTGTTGTTCTTCCTGTTGGATAGACCATCAGGAGTCACGATACTATGCGTTCAATAAAGCTTGTTTTTGTTTGATTCCATACCGTATGCATTGTATTCCTTTTCAGCGCCGATGCTTTCGTCATCCTTTACGTACATAATACTCTCCCTCATTTCTGAATTTCACGTCTCTCAGATGATTTTTCGTGAAGTTATGGCAATAAACCCACCTGTTGCTTAAGTTTTGCACACCAGTGTAAAAGCCGGAAAATTCGAATTTACAAATCAAATTAAAACTGTCATGACGCACACAAAATTGAAGGAATTATATAATAAATATCAGTTCTCAGAGTCTCTTTATATACGAATCCTGGATTGAACTCTTATGTTAGATTCGAATTTCTTGACAGAAGTATAAAGAAATATAAAAGGGTACAAAGTTGGAGTACTCTTAATTCCTATTTCTAAATTCTCTTGGAAAGTGTAAAAAAGAAAAGTTGATATTAACACTGAAAAAAAAAATGAAGCGTAATTCTCTAGTATTTCCTAATAAATCCACGTATTAATTAAGCTGATCAACTTTTTTTATGCCAATCAGTATGTAATTGAATGATGCATTTGTGTTTGCCAAACGAGTTATCAGTTGCAAACAATTTCTTGCGAGCTTTATAATTTCAATTTTTTTCAATCCATTTTAATAAACAACGTAAAATATATAATAGAACTCAAAATTTTTAGTTAAAACTAGAGATAAATTATTTCTCTTTTTATGTTATTGTACAAGGGCGTGAGATAAAATAAATGAATCAACTCTAATTGATAAATCCGATATGAATATTAAAATATTCCCAGGTAAATATAAATGTTAAAAATACATGAGGAAACATTCACAGAAATAAATTACCTTACATGTCATTGAAATGTTTTTAAAACAATTTGTGATTTTATTATGTAGTAAAGGTAATTAAAAAAGTGTTCAGCTAGTAAACGGTATAAAGAGTGATGACTGTTGTAACCTTGATTACTTTTTTGAATTTCTTTTTACCTTATATTTCTAAAATTCATTCCAATAAATTCCAAAATAACTTTGTGAAACGGAAATTTATATTTTAGTGGAAAGATAAACGAATATCTTTCATTTCTTTTATTTATTCTGTACTAATTCTATAATTAGTCGGGAGAATAATATAAATTTAATTATTTTTTCCCTCTTGAAAAATACCATCTGCTTTTAAAAAGTGTTTTCAGTTAATTGTTCCCAAAGATCTGCATATATAATACTCAAATTTTTTTATGACCTGAAAATGAGTTAAATGATAATCAAACTCAAAAGTAATTTTAGCATTACATAAGTCATCCTTCATAAATGCCAAACAATAGAATTTATTTATTTAATTTTGCTCTGATTATACATGGCAAACCATTACGATTACGTTTTCGTTTTAAGGTTACTATATTGGCAACCTTAGCGAATAATTTTCGCCATGTCCACTGTTTTATGTAGAAAATTTTGAATGGAAAAATCGTTTGACCGAAAATATACCAAAACGAAAGCCAAATAACGAAGAAATAGTTCTCGAGTTAAGAATGGCAACTTCTCAACTCTCATGTAATTCTTAATATTTTGATTGTTTTTCAACTCTTTCTCTTGAATTCCTGATAACATGTGAACTATAATACATCAGGGCGATTTGTCAAAAAATTACTTAATTTTCGCATGGATTTTATCCCTTACCTAATATGATTTACAGGAAACATTTATCACTGTTATAAAATATTTTTGAAAATTATTGGTGACAGGCATTTCAAAAGACGTCAGGTACAATTTATTGGAAGTTATAACAATTTTCTCAATAGTGACTAAAAACCCCGCGGAAATTTTAAGTGTATTCAGAAATTCAAACTTTTATTAAATCATAACAATATTTGCTACTTACATTGTATACCGTCGACCAATTACGCCAAATCAAAAGACGCCATCAGTTCAAAAAGCATATATAGCCAAATACTTTCATATTTATTATTAACGTTATTATTCAATTTGAAAAGGAATGGTTTCCACTATTGGCTGCATATTGCGTCATTTGGCGACGTGTTATGATTAGATGAAATTGAGTGACGTTATAATGTTAGTACCTTATATTTTGAAATAAAATGATTAGAATTTTTTACATTTAGATATGTATTTCCTAGCAACATAATGATATGCTTAAGTCTAAAAGGTTATCTGTGTATTCCAAACATTACAAAATTGAGTTCACCAAGTGTTGTTTCACATTTTCGTGCACATTCTTATCTCAAAATGAAATATATCAATAACAGAACCTCGAACTATGATTATTAAAGAGCAAAGGGTACGTTAAAAATGTTTTGCTTGGCCATTATTAACGGGTTTTCTTGATAGTTATGCTAATAGCAACCTACATTTACACCCTGTTTGTTGATGGTGCAACTTATGTCTATTTTCTTTTGGAATTTCATTCTTTTGTTTTTCTTTGAAATATTTGAACTTATATTATGGAACTTAAAGTTCAGGGAGAAAGCATTAAAAATTCGAGAGTTTACGTCTTTATTTTATTATTCACGCACATATGCAATTAAATATATCGTATTTTAAATGCAAATGTACAATATTTGTAAATTAAATATATAATATTTATGGTATCCGATCACATTCGCGGAACTCTGATTCAGAAAAAGCGTAATGAATAACATTTTGATATTGAGTGTCACCATAATTAGAATATACACATAAAGTTGTTTTATGAATATTATTACAATAAAAAGTTATTTAAATACAATTTTTCATCAAAAAAACGAAGGAAGAATAAAATATTTAAATATCATTTACCTTTTGGGGAAAAAATGCCTCTATCATAATAATACTTTGCCTATATATAGCTAAAACTTCCGTACATAGCCTAAACTAAGAGTTTTGAAAAATTCAAATTATTTTTAGAGTGAATATCAATCAAAATCATAACCGATGTTTTTTGTTAAAATTTCTCTACTCTGCTATGTTAAATTTTGAATAAATCGACTTTTTATTATATATTTCAAAAACTGATAGTCACTCTGAAAATGTGAATTTTTCAAAATATTCTTATAGTACAAGCTTTATACAGAAATCTTAATTACTTATTAAAAAAATATTATTATTATAAAAGCTTTTTTCGTAAAAAAACAACAAAAAACAACATTTTGAGAGCATGTTATTCTTCCATCATTTTTTGCCAAAAACTGCATTTAAATCATTTGTTTTTTAATAACATTTTTAAAACCTTTTTATATGCATATTTTAAACAGAAGGTGGCACTAAATATAAATATATACATATATATATATATATATCAGTGGCGCACACAAGAATTTTTCCAGGGGGACTCCGGGATCGAAAGTTCACCATTCTTGTATCATGCTCCTTTTTGATTTTGTCGATTTTCGGGAACAAAACACAGTAAAAAACTAATTATTGAATAAATAATTAGCATTAATTAATAAAATTAATCATTAATAACAAATACTTAATTAAATTGTACGTACTATGTACTTAGAATTATAATCAATCTGAAAAAAAATCGAGGGCTTTGGGTGGAGGGGTCCGGACCCCCTCCCCCTCTTGTGTGCGCCACTGATATATATATATATATATATATATATATATATATATATATATATATACTTTTTCAAAATCACGGTTCCGAACGTATTCGAATTCCTTAATTCTATTATATCTTTTCGAAATTTGTTACGGGTGTAACTTTTATTGTGCAGAAAACAGCTCTCTCTCTCTCTCCGTCTTATGGTATAACTTTAAAAAATAATTTTTTTTCATTCAACTTTATAATTAACTTTTTAAACCATGAAATTTTCTTTACAAGCTTTTAATAAGAACATGCGATTTGTATTAATTTATAATTAAAAATTGCGTCCAAAAATAACAAATTTAGAATTCTCTAAATATATTTTTCTTCTGTCATTCAAAATTCTTGTATTTTTTACATTCAGGCTGAAGTTAAGAAATACTCCTTTTATGAATAAGTTAGCAATAAACATTTTATGACGCAAACGCCCTTTTTTTCTCATTTGTCCTTGAACAATTTCAAGGTCAAACTTAACCTGACTTTCACGTAATCTTTCGTAAGATCTTTATCGACATAATTGCTTAACAAGCTCACGTGGTCGACAGGTTGTACTTTAATACTTTCTGTACTTTCGATTTAAAATACTTTTGAAACATAAACACTTTACAAGAGTGAGTTGCATAAGAAAACCCGTTAACAATCACACAATTGTATTTTTAAATAACCTTTTAACCTTAAATATACGTTCTATAAGAAAATTAATTATCAGTTTTGTTTTATTTTAAGTTTTATTATTATGTGTGCTCTTCTTTTTGAAATTACAAAAAGTAAAAACTTTTAGAGGTTATTTAATTGCGTAAAATCCGACGTATAACGCGCACTTTCAACACAGAAAATAAGATCGAAATTTGCCGTGCGTGTTATACACAGGGTATAAAGGTGATAGCTGTAAAAAAAAAAAAAAGATGAGCATGGAGGAAAAAATTTGACTTCAGGATATATAGAAATACTGTTCATTTAAAAGAAATGACATTCCTTAAGGTAACCGACTACGTTCGGAACCGTGATTTTAAAAATGCACATAAATGGATAATTTTCATGATATTTAGTGTCACTTAGATTAGAATACACGCATAAAATTGTTTTAAGAACATTACGAATAAAAAATTATTTAAATACAATATTTTGGCAAAAAATTAACTTAGAATAATCTTTTTTTAAAATGATCTCCTTTTATAAAAAATGCTTCTATATAGTAATAACATTTTGCTTATATAAAGTAAGGACTTTTCCAAGGAGTCTGAACTAGGATTTTTGAAAAATTCGCATTATTTTCAGAGTTATTAATAATTTAAATAATTATCAGCGTTTTTTTTTCTTAAAATTTCTCCTCTTTGTTGTAGTAAAATATAGATAAATTCACTTCTAAGTTGTATATTTCAAAAATTCTTGTTCAGCCTCTGTACAGAGGTTTGAGCTATATACAGGCAAAATATTATTATAATAGACGCATTTTTCACAAAAGAAGACTATTTTGAAAATGGGCCCTTCTATGTTCATTTTTTGTAATAATACTGCACTTAAATAATTTTTTATTGTAATAAAATTCTTAAAACTATTTTCTATACATTTCCTAATCTAAGTGACACTAAATATCATAAATATTATCCATTAATACGCTTTTGCAAAATCACGGTTTCGAACGTAGTCGGATACCTTAAGAAAAGCTTGGAATAATACCTCAAACAAATAACCTCAAAACAATAGCATTGCGCTAGTACATTTCAGGTTTCTTCATAAAAAAGGGTGTGCGCTTTATACGGTGAACATACCTAAGAATTAAGAATTGCAGCTTGAAAGTATAGTGGCGTGTTATACGCTGGATTTTACTGTTCATTAAACGTATTTTTAAGGTATCCGACTACTTTCGGAACCGTGATTTTTAAAAGCGCATAAATGGATATTTTTCATATTTAGTGTCACTTAGATTAGAATACATGTATATAAAATTGTTTTAAGGATATTTTGACAAAAAAAATTATTTAAATATAATATTTTGGCAAAAAATTAACTTAGAATAATCTTTTTTCCAAATGTTCTCCTTTTGGGGAAAAATGCTTCTATTAGAATAATATTTTGCCTGTATATAGCTCAGACCTCTGTTCAGAGGCTCAACTAGAATTTTTGAAATATATAACTTAGAAGTGGGTTTATTCATATTTTACGACAACAGAGGGGAGCAATTTAAAAAAAAAACGCGAATAATTATTTCAATTGGGGGTAACTCTGAAAATAAAGTGAATTTTTCAAAAATTCCAGTTGAGCCTTTGTAGAGAGATCTGAGCTATATACAAGCAAAAGATATTAGAATGGAACCATTTTTCACAAAAGGAGAACATTTGGAAAAAGATTATTCTAAGTTATTTTTTTGCCAAAATATTACATTTAAATAAATTTTTTTTGTCAAAATGTCCTTAAAACAATTTTATGCATGTATTCTAATCTGAGTGACACTAAATATCATGAAAATTATCCATGTATGCGCTTTTTTAAAACCACGGTTCCGAACGTAGTTGAATACCTTAAATTACCAAGCCTTTTTTTAAAACATTTTAATGCCCTTTTTTCGTTTGCCCATTGTGAAAAAAAGAGAATTAAAATGTGAAAATTTTTGCAATACTTAGGGAAGAAATAAAAAAAAAACCTCTCTGTTCTTTTTCTTCTTTAATTTTTTTTAAAAATATGAATATAAAGGTAAAAAACAAGTATCTCTTTTAATAAGTTTATGCATATTCATAAGGGTATATTCAATTTTTTGCACATGCAAAAGTTTTAAGTTAATTTTCTGCATAAATTCATGTTTTCAAATTTCAATGTGGAAATTTTCACATATGCGAGAAAAAAAAAATGAAGTATACACTCCAGTGAATTTTTTTTAATATATATTGAAACTGAAATTTTCTACATACCGTAAAATCCAGCGTATAACGCGCACCTATACTTTCAAGCTGCAATTTTTCATTTTTAGGTATATTCGCCGTGCAACGCGCATTCCCTTCAACCATCCAATAGTACGGCTAACGACGATGACTGCTGTGCCGTAGAGCCTGGGTTCGAATCCCGAAGAAGGCATGGATGTTTGTAAATGTATAGTGCCTTTGTGGCAGGGGGGGGTACTTTAAATAGACGTAGAGCCACAAGTCCTCTCGTGAGGTACGGGGGGTTCTCCTCAAAATTGGGGTGGTACCGAACTAAAAAGTGCTGTCATCTGTATGGTGCTCAAGGCTAACGACAGGTGTACATCTAGCCCCTTGCCATGATGAATTTCGTGGGCCTGGATCTGACACAGTAGAGTTCAGGTGGCATAAGAGAGAACAGCAATAGGACTGATTCCCACAACTTGACAAAAACATTGCCGGCCACGAGTTAGCAACTGACTACTTATTTACTGCAATCATTGGTATGGTGAGCTACTTTCTTTAGAAGAATAGGTGACAGTATGGATGGGCGTATATGCGCAATGCTCTAATGCTCTGGAATCATTTATTTGGGGTATTATTCCAAGTTTCAGAAAAAAATAGTATACTTCTAGAACTACAACCCTTTAAGTTCACAAGAAATGTCATTTATTTTAAATCAACAGTATTTCAATACATGTAGAAGCCTAATTTTTTTCTATGTCATTTTTTTTTTTTTACTTTTTAAAGCTATTGTTTTGATACCCGGCGTACAACACACAACCGTAAATTTCGATCTCATTTTTTGTATTAAAAAAGTGCGCGTTATACTCTGGATTTTATGATATTTATATATAATGTGTGTGTGTGTTCCATGATATTTGAATATATTTCATACGTAATTTTAGCATGCTTAAAAGATTGTTTTACAGTTTTTCTTAAAAAATGCGATTATGTTATGTTTGATTTTATATTATATAACATCCAAATTAATTGTTTATTTTCTTTTATTTTTAGGTAAGTTATGTATTCCTGATGAATTATTATTGTCATTGTATCTCACGTGAGTCATCAGAGTTTATTAGTCTTTTTCTCTCATTACTTCTCATTTTTTTATACCCGGCGTATAACACGCACCCGTTAATTTCAACCTTAATTTTTTTTTGTTAAAAGTGCGCTTTATACACCGGATTTTACGGTAATTGCTTAAAATCTATGATGGTTCAGAAAAAGCTTCTAAATCATAGGTTCCCAATGTGATTCCTATGGAACCCTGAGGATCCATGTGATTGTTGAAGGAAAAATTGAAATTGGAAAATTAAAATTAATTTGGGACAACGTAGGGGGATCTTTTTAAAAACAATGCTGCAAAACAAATGCCTTGAATGGCACGGAAGACGGCATCGTGTGGGAAAATGGCGTCTGCAGCTCAAGTTTCGAAGTCAGCTGTGACAATGGAAGTAACGAATCATTTTCGAAACATCATACTGACGAACAGAATAATTATAAGTTCATGTATATATTTGAAAGTTTTTAATCCTGATAAAATAAATTAATTATTAACTTCTAATTATTTCTCATTCAATTTTTTTAAAAAAAAATTCTGAAGTATCGTAAATTATGTGATGAGTCTTTTACATATTTTTTTTTATTTTTCTCAAAAACGTGTTGAGAATTGAGGGTGTGGCTTAGAATCGATGACAACATTTTTCACAAAATCATATAGGGAATCTGGTGTGCGTCTTAAATCGATGGCAGCTTAGATTCGAGAAAATAAGATGCTTAACTTGGAGGTTCACAGCCCAATTTTTAGTATAAAAGAGGGTCCATGGGTACAATAAGTTTTGGAACCACTATTCCAAATGTACCAAATCTGGACGCCGGGTCATTTAGTTTGTCTGTCACTGGCTTAGACAAAAAGAAACCCGTGGTGTCTTTTTTTTAAAAAAATTTGCAAGGATTTTATAAACATTAATCATTTTAAAAGAATATCGACACTGAATATAATTTGTACGTCATATACATTCATCCCAAAATTTAAAATAAAAAATCAAGGCGAAATTACGTTATAACCACAAAACACGTGCAAATGAATGAAATCTGTCTTGTGGGAAAAACAGAGAAAGAGAATGGTCTTTATTATTATTACCCCCACATACCAGCAAATGTCACGGATATATCCTTGGCCATGTGTGTGCAAAACCTGTATCCTTGAAGGCATTTGGCCTATATCCAGCTATCTACGACACGAGGAAGTTTGGTTGGCGATGCTTTTTTAATTAACAACCGGACTCAGCGGTTATTAGCGTAGAAAGTCTCCAATGACCAACAAACGCCCGAAAAAGTCATCACGCTTTCATCCTGGTTGACGCGTGAGGAAAGTTTGTGGATCACACTTTCCAGAATAGCCCCGATACAACCTCATTTTTGCATGCTTTCTTGGCGCGGAATTGATTAATGAATAAAGAATTATGACATTCCGGATGTGGAATGTTGATATCTGGTGCAGTTAACTCCCGATAACCGCCATTAATTGACGAAAGATGGAAAGTGGTTGTTATAAGGCAATTATCTTTATTGCTGAGTAATGCCAACAACTGGAGAAAAAAAAGAGATATCATATCATACTATATCATATATATCCATTTTTTTTATTGATTTCTTGGCATCTTTCTTAGATTTATCGACATTATCTGATCTCTATTGGTATTAACTCATTTTAATTGATATTATCGATATTATTCTTATTGTGGTACCAGATCGATATTAACCGATATTATTTCATTTTTTTGATATTATTATCTTAATGTTTATTTTATTGACATAATTATTATTATCTAATAAAATATAATTATTGAATTATAAATTATAATGATTATTATTAAATTACAAGTAATAAATATTAAATTATAGTTATAATTATTTTTAAGATAATAATAGTTATTGGATATTATTATGAATTTAATAATAATTATTCGATAATAGTATTAATATAACAGTTATTACTCGATAATATTATTAATATAATAATATTTATTCGATATTATTCTTTTCTTGATTTATCGACATTATCTTATTTCTATCGATATTAACTCATTTTAATTGATATTATCGATATTATTCTTATTGTGGTACCAGATCGATATTAACCGATATTATTTGATTTTTTCGATATTATTATTACTTTAATGTTTATTTTATTGAGATAATAATATTACTATCTAATAAAACATAATTATTGAATTATAAATTATAATAATTATTATTAAATTACAAGCAGTAAATATTAAATTATAATTATATTATATTTAAGATGATAATAATTTTTCGATAATATTATTAATGTAATAATAATTATTTGATGACATTATTAATATAATAACAATTATTCTATATTATAATTAATATAATAAGTTATTCGACATTATAATTAATATAATATGTTATTCTATATTATTCTTTTCTTAAGATTTATCGGCATGATCTTATTTCTATCGATATTAACTCATTTTAACTGATATTATCAATGTTACTCTTATTGCTTTATCAAATTGACAGTAACCGATATTATTTGATTTTGTCTCTATAGTATTATTATCTTAGTGTTATCAATTTTGTAAATTATCTTATGATTATTTATTTGACATCGGCGTATTAACAAATTACAAATACTTCAAGAATCATTGATTTATAATATCTATAAAAAAAAGATTAATTAATGTTACCATATTATGTTCAACATCTATAACAATACCTAAAAATTATTGATAGGATTTGATATTATTATGCTATTAAATTTTAAATTGTTTTATTTTATTACGAAAAAAATGTGCGTGTGTGTGATTTTACATGGAGAATTTTCAGATATTTAGTTGGGAAGTAGAAACTGTGATTAAGTTATAATTTAATTATCTATACATTTGTCTCCGTTTTTAATGGGGAATTGCTGGTGAGAGTTTGCGTTCTCACAAATATTCATCAAATAATTTCGAATGCAAAATCAACACATGTAACTTATTTTACCTTGCAATATCTTCCGAGTTGCAAGACTAAAAGTTTTGTTATGCTGTGATTAATTCATTTATCTTTCTTTTGTAATAATTATCACTTGCATTAATATTCAATTAATTATTTTGTAACGTACACTCAGTATATCCTCTCTCTCTCTCTCTCTCTAATGCAGCATTCATTAAATATAAATGAAATTTCTTGTCTTCTCTATTTTTTCAAAGAATTTAACAGGGTTAATTAAAAAGTATTTATCTCTCTGCAACCGAAATCAAGTTCATTATTTCAACAACTGGATAGCTTACAACCAAATAAATTAACTCTAAATTGGTTTCAAAAGAAGGTTTAGGTTTTGTCTTTACATCTTCGATTTGTAAACAGAAACAAAAAACAACCATTAATTACTTTAAGTTTGAAATGCAGTTCAAACAATGCTAATAAATTGAAAGTGAGAGCAAAAAGTTCATTAACTTTGAACAGCAGGGAATCAGGTTCATTGTATTCTTTACTATTTTGCTCAGGAAATCAAAAAGAAACGGTAGTTCATAATTTTGAAAGAAAAGTTATGTAGTAAAGAAGTGACAGCTTATTTTTGAAAAAACTCGCATTTAGATGCATTTACACATTTTTCTTTGGAATATGACTGAAGACAGAAGACAGGGTATTGATCTGTTAATTAATTGAGATTGTTAGAATTGTTTTATCATTACACCGGGGTTGAACTAAAATTTTTGAAATGCATAACTTGGAAGTAGATTTATTCTTATTAACATGCTTTTAAACGCTTCACTTGTATGTAACAGAATCTTTCAACTCGATTTTTACCCACTTTAAAAGGCCAGAACAATTTGAAATTTTACACTCTAGTCAAGGACCGATTGGCAATACAATAATTTCATAATTTTGTTCCATTGTCCTGATCAGGATCATCAAGTATAACTATTTCCAGATTTTTGGCGACTAATTCCATATACCATTTCCAGATTTGGAGACTAATTCCATATACCATTTCCAGATTTGACGGCTGAAAGATTAAGTTACAACCCTAAAAGTGTTCTTTATGTGAAAAAGAGGTGGGTGCGTCAGCAATTTCTTACCATAATATAAACAATTGTCTAGTTTTTCTGGAAATGGAAATAAAAAAAAAGACTCATGGATGGAAAAAAGAATTTATGTTATAACTGCTAAACTTAGACATAAAGTCTGTTTTTCTAAATTCTATTATCAAATCTGTGGAATCAAACATCATTCATTGCTTTATTTTACCAAAACAACCGAGAACTGATTCAGAGGTCAGCGAAATTAAGAAAAATAATTTTTTACAGACCCTTCGATTCAAAACGGGTATTTTTATGTCTAATGCTGATGCAAGTTTCAGAGAGAATATTGAGATCTTTTAAGTGAAAAATATCATTGACTTTACACCTTCTTCCGTGCGAAATATATCAAACTTAGCTCTTCCAGATTTCTTTCTGTTGACTGATCCTACATTTTGCAAACCATGCCACATCGACGCACTGATAGGATGCCAATGGGTGTTCCAGATTCTAAAAAAATGCCACATTTAAGATTAATTCATCAATGAATAAAGTTAGTTTAAAAAACTAACTTTTATTGTAGATCGAAGATGACTAATCGAACTAAAAAGTTAGAAAAAAAAAAAAACGAGAAAATTATTGTCATTGTAGTAAAAGCGAGGAAAGCTTTGTACTGCATTTTAACACTAACTCGGCAGTTTGGAATAGAACTAGTAAGAAATTATAAGAATTGATATCGAACATCTCATACTTTTACCACAATGACATTAATTTTCTCGGTTATCATTTTATTCTTATATTAAAATTTTTTTTTTTTTTTAGTTCGATTAACTATAAAAGCATGTTGTTTTTTTTAAACTATAGTTCATTTTTCTATATAAGAGTAAAGGCATTTTAACAAAAAACATCTGTTGTTTTTTCGATTGGTCGTAACTCTGATAATAATAGGATTTTTTAAAAAAATCCTGGTTCAGGCTCTGTAAAGAAGTCTTAGATATATATAAGCTGAATATTATTAGTATAGAAGCATTTTTTCTAAAAGGAGAATGTTTTGAAAATAGGTCCTTCTTTCTCTTCATTTTGTGCCAAAAATAAATAAATAAAATGAATTTCAGTAACTTTTCATTTAATAATATTTTTAAAACAATTTTATGTGTATATTCTAATTCAAATAACACTAAATATCAAAATATTATTCATTTATGCACTTTTTTAAATTGTATTTTCCGAATGTAATCAGCCATCATAAAATATTAAGGTATCCGACTACGTTCGGAACCGTGATTTTAAAAAAGCGCATAAATGGATAATTTTCATGATATTTAGTGTCACTTAGATTAGAATACATGTATAAAATTGTTTTAAGGATATTTTGACAAAAAAAAATTTATTTAAATACAATATTTTGGCAAGAAATGAACTTAGAATCATCTTTTTTTCAAAATGTTCTCCTTTTATAAAAAATGCTTCTAAAATAATAATATTTCGCTTATATAAAGTAAAGCCTTCTCCAGAGAGTCTGAACTAGGATTTTTGAAAAATTCACATTATTTTGAGTTACCACCAATTGAAATAATTATCGGCGTTTTTTTCTTAAAATTGCTTCCCTCTGTTGTCGTAAAATATGGATAAATCCACTTCTAAGTTATATATTTCCAAAATTCTAGTTGAGTCTCTGTACAGAGGTCTGAGCTATATACAGGCAAAATATTATTATAATAGAAACATTTTTCACAAAAGGAGAATATTTTGAAAATGGGTCATTCTATGTTCATTTTTTCTCAAAATATTGTACTTAAATAATTTTTTATTGTGATAATATTCTTAAAACATCTAACCAAAATCTAAGTGACACTAAATATAAATATTATCCATTGATACGCTTTTGCAAAATCATGGTTCCGAACATAGTCGGATACTTTAAAAGATATGTATTTCAATGTCAATACAGTTCATTTGTAAAATTATACAAAACTAATTGGATATAAATTGAATTTAAGAGGTTGGTATATAAAAACTATGTTTACGAAATATATTATTCACAATAACTTATGAAGAAACTGATTGAGCAATGTTTGAAATTACTACAGAAATCTTTTTCTTTGTGTTTTAATTGAAGACCCCTCTTTTTATTCACAAAAGGAAATAACCAATAAAGCATATCTGTGACCTATCGTACAAGAGAAGAAACTGAATCTATTAAACCGGATTTTCTCCCTCAAAGGCCATGACTTAATCTTTAATTCCTCTTTTTCCACCATCCCGTTTCACTTATAACGAAAATATTCATAAACACGAAACGTGCTAAGAACATTCAAAACCCATCTTTCAAAATAAAGAATCTCGTTTTATCACAACGTTCATCGCAATTACTGCACTGGTATTAGTAATAGTGTAAAGGAAATATTGAGGAGTGCAGTGATTTTCCTTGAATTTTGAGAACGTGGATTAAATTAATTTTTTTACGGGGAAAAGATAGAATGGCCAATATAAGGAAAATTAAGGAACCCTTAGATGAATTAAATTACCTCGTATGAATGTGTTTACTTGTGTGTTATGTGTCTCCACCTGCAGCTAGAATTAATACTCTCCCTAATTTGTTTCTGAAAATTATTTAGTTCTTTTCCGTTTCACCGGCACAAATCTCGCCAAGCAGGCTTTATTGGCGATAACACTCAATATGCACGTAAAAAAATGGTAATTAATGATAGTTTTCATTGGTTTATCATTTATTTTCGATGCATTATGAAAAAGACGTTACTGATAAAAAAAAAACACCATAACTTGTTTTAAAAATGTGGTGGTAAAAGGTTATCAGCGGGAATATTCTGTTTAGAGCTGGTTGTATCATTTTTGGCGACTTTATTACATGCGCCGGTGAAAAGGAAAAATACCAATTATTTTTATGTAAAATTTTAAATATGGAAGAATAAAAACAAAAAAAAATTGATATCGTAGGGTATTCATGATAATGTATGACTTTATATACAGTGGTGGCAAAAAGTCCTGAACACACTCGTTTTTTTAGCGTAATTTTTATGTTTGACTTCATTTTTCGTTGTGAAATTATCGCACTATCTTAAATATTGTGTTTGATTTTAATGTATTTTTTTATGCTGATTTCAAATCTACTACTAGTTTCTTAATGACTAAAATATTTTTGTAGTAAAGCTGCCTGAACACAATAATGTAAAATACGTGCAGAATAAAACAATATAATATAACATAATATGCAAAGAAAAATAACACGAAAATTGACAAATACGGTATATTTAATATATATATATATATATATATATATATATATATATATATATATATATATATATAAGCATTTTGAAAATTACATTGTTGTCACATGTTAGAAAATCAATATTTTATGGGCCAGCCGTTTGCTTTAATTACGGCTCTACATCTTTTTGGCATGGAATGCACCAATTTCAAAAGAAGATCTTTCGTGACAATATGATTGAAGGAAAATATTAAAGCTTCAATTAATTCACGTTTGTTTGAATGTTTTTTCTTTGAAATTTCATAACCAATTTTAAACCATAAACTCTCTATCGGATTAAGGTCGGGAGACTGTCCCGGCCAGTTCATTCTATTCACAGTATGGTCTTTCAACCATTTCTGGACTACCTTTGCACGATGGCAAGGGGCGTTATCGTCCTGAAAAATCCATGACTGATTCCCCAAAAGGTCTCTCGCAGTTGGTAGCAATTTATTTTGTAGTATTTCAATGTAATCCATGGCTTTCACTGTTCCGCTAACGATGTGAAGTCTTCCAACACCATGAGAAGACATTCAACCCCATACCATCACTTTTGTCGGGTACTTTACTGTGGGCTTCAGACACTAAGGGCTGAATTCCTCATGAGTGCGTCGTCTTACATAGGCACTACTTTGGTTGCCAGAAATACAAAACTGACTCTCGTCACTAAATATTACCTTTTCCCAGTATTTAATAGTCCATAATGAATGTTCCCTTGCCCACGTCAATCGCCTCTTGCGTTGAAATTGAGTCAGTAATGGTTTTGGGCGCGCTTTACAGCCTCGTAACCCAATTCCAGCAGTCTCCCTCTAAAAGTTCTTGGGCACACACTCACATTTGATGTCAAAGTCCATTGTTTCAAAATTTGCGAGGAATTAAGCTTTCTGTTTGAAAGCAATAACCTGTCTTCACGTAAAGATGTTTTTCTTGGTCGTGTGTCCTGATCGCCCCCTGTACGCAATAAAATTTGTTTCAGAAAATCTTTTCAAAGTTCTCACAACAGTAGAAAGGCAACATGGTACTTTAGCAGCAATTTGGCGCATAGAATAACCTTCTGCCTTCAAATGTATTATTTTGTACCTTTTATTCTCAGGCAGAATTGAAAATTTAGCCATAATTCCAATATTTTCCACAAACGCACTTCAAATTGCTTTAATCCGATACACTTATTTTTAAGGACGAAAATCCACAAGCACACAACTACATTCAATACAATAAACCACGTTTTACCTTTTTCTTTCAACCCTTTTTCGCTACTGCTCTCTGACTGGTTGAAATAAAACGGTAGCACACTGTATTTCATTGGTGGAAAACACACTCACTCATTCTTACAGTGACCTTTTGCTTTCTTGTCAAGGTTTTTTTCAACATATCAATGAAACTACTTTACTTTAGATGAAATCTACAAACAGATTTGAAATCAGCATGAAAAAATACATTAAAATCAATAACAATATTTAAGATAGTGCGATAATTTCATAACGAAAAATGAAGTCAAACACAAAAATTATGCAAAAAAAATGAGTGTGTTCAGGACTTTTTGCCACCACTGTATATATATTTATTTATTTATTTAAGTTATTGATATCTAAGTCCCCGCATTAAGTGTTTGATTGTATTCAAAAACATTTTTCTAGCCTTCACCTCTTGATTTAAAATGAACAAAATTTTAATTTCTAAAACAGAATATGTTTATCATTTACACCTACATAACTCCATTCCTAAGAAATGATTTCCGCATAACCCGTTCTTCGCGAGATTAATCTCGGTAACAGAAATATACGTGCCGAATTTCAAGTCTTTTGGTGTAATAGTTCAAAAATGGGAATATTTTTCTGTAACTTCTCTTGGGAGTCGTCTTCCGCAAAACTTGTTCATAGCAGATCGCTATTCAACAAAAGAAACATCCTTGCCAAGTATCAACTATGTAGGTCTAATAGTCCAAAAACGGAAATTTCAATCCATAACACCCTTTCAACACTCCCACCCCTTATGAGTTCGATACCTGTAAAACCATTTTTTTTTTACCAAAATTTACATTATTTTCAGAGTTTTTACCAATTAAAATAATAATTTGTGTTTTTTTGTCAAAATTTATCTTCTCTGATATAATAAACGACAAATAAATCCACTTCTAAATTATATATTTCAAAAATCTACTTCAGGTTCTTTAGACAAGTCTTAATCGTATATTTTCATTGTATTTTTATTACAGAGGTATTTTTCATAAAGGAGAATGTTTTGAAAATATGTCATTCTTTCTTTCCCTTTCACCAAAAAAATGCATTTAAATAATTTTTTTTCGTAATAATATTCTGAAAACAATTTTACATGCTTATTCTGACCCTAAATATCAAAAAAAAAATTGTTCATTTTCATAATTTTTTTTGAAATCACAGTTCCAAATGCAGTCAGTCACCTTAAATTATTGAAATCATTCTCAATCGTTTCCGTATAAATATATATATATATATAACTTCTTTTTTCAAACTCTAATCTCCAATAAAATAGGAACTTTCTAGATAAATTTACAATGAGTTATTAATATTTCATTACTTATTGCATTGTGTGAAAAAATTGAATTAAATGGCTATACTTTGAATACACTTAAAACACTACGTTAAACGTTTTTATAACGATTTGTATGTTACGCACGAAAACAAAGATTTATAGGCTTTGTAAAATTTTTCTAAAGGAAACAAAAAGTTATTTTGTTTTCATTGAAGAATTGTCAGTGAAAGTATAATAATTAGATAATTATTATTCAGCGGTCGTTTCCAAATCATATATAAGTTTTCTTTCAACTCGTCTTTTTACGCCTTATTTTGTAGATAAAAGACCTTTGTGTGTTTTTAATTATGCATTCAGAGCAAGAATAAGCAAGCCTTGAATATTGTGAACTTGTGCTTTACTTTCATCCGCTTTGAATATTGTTCTTTGTTTGGCCTTTGAAATGCGAAGAAATACATGTGCATAATTTTTATATGATTCGTTTTAGTAGCAAATACAGTGAAAATCGTTAAACACGAAGCTGAGGGAGACTGAAATATATATATATATATTTCGTGTTAAAAGAATTCCGTATTAAAGGATATTGCAAAAAAGGGGGTGAAGAAAAAGAAAAAAAAATTGGATAGTAAAAAATTATTGTGACCAACGAAAGGAATTAAGAAAAATTAAATGTTGCTGGAGCGTATACTTTTTGTGTTGTTTAAGTGTAGGAGTGTCGACTGACGCTGCCACCGAACGGAGGCGAGCGAGTAGCCGATGAATCATTGAGTGAGGAAAGAAAGAAAAAAAACACACATACTCGACAAACTTAAGTTTATTAGAGTACATTTAATAAACATAGATATGTATATATCAGTAGCGCACACAGGAATTTTTCAAAGGGGGGTCGAAAGTTCTCCATTCTTGTATCATGCTCCTTTTGATTTTGTCGATTTTCAGGAACAAAACACGGTAAAAAACTAATTTTTGAATAAATAATTAGCATTAATTAATAAAATTAATCATTAGTAGCAAGAAATTAATTAAATTTTACATACTATATATTTAGAATTATAATCAATCGGAAAAAAATCAAGGGCTTTGGGGGGGGGGTCCCCCTTGTGTGCGCCACTGGTATATATGCATACATTTTTTTAAAACAAGGCAATGGTACAAAGACATTCACAAGAACTGAATGAAATGTAATTCAATTTTTTCATGTTTTTGGGGGAAAAAACATCTAATGAATTTTCTGAAAATGATCTGATACTTTTCTTTGCATTATATTTCTTATCATCAAATTGTCAACAAATTGCTGACAATTTTTTTTTCATTATTATTTTCTTATTCCATTTGTTATTCAGTTCACCATTGGAATGTGCGTCTAAATAATTGCGCATACTTTTCGTGACGTGCTTCATTTCGGATGACGTGGGAACAGGAGCTGCATTATTCATGGCATTTTCGTCGTCAGAATCTGCTTCAATGATACTTTTGTGTGAGCTTTGAACAAACTCCAAAATATCTTTGTCTGTCATAATTGGAGTTGTACACACATTATCATCATTTATTACAGCGAATTTTTACGATTATTCAGTAGGACAGTCCAATAATACAGAAACTTTCTCAAACATTTCATTAAGTGTTTCATTCCCAGAAGTGAAATTTTTTCATGTTAATAGAAAAAAAATGCATGAAAATATATATTAAGTTTTTCGGGACTTGTGTATTATTTCATGTTAACCGATATTTCGTCTTAAGGTATCCAACTACGTTCGGAGCCGTGATTTTAAAGAAGCGCATAAATGGATAATTTTCATGATATTTAGTTTCACTTAGATTAGAATGCATGCATAAAATCGCTTTAAGGACATTTTTTTTTATTTAAATACAATATCTCGGCAAAAAATTAACTTAGAATAACCTTTTTTCAATATGATCTCCTTTTGTGAAAAATGCTTCTATTATAATAATATTTTGCCTGTGTATAGCTCAGACCTGTGTACAAAGGCTCAACTATGATTTTGGAAAAATTCGCATTATTTTCAGAGTTACATACAACCAAATGAAATAATTATCGACGTTTTTTTCTTAAAATTTCTCCCCTCTGTTATCGTAAAACATGGATAAAATCACTTCTAAGTTATATATTTCAAAAATTCCAGTTAAGCCACTGTACAGAGGTCTGAGCTATATACAGGCAAAATATTATAATAGAAGCATTTTTCACAAAATGAGACTATTTTGAAAATGGGTCATTCTATGTTCATTTTTTGTCAAAATATGGTACTGAAATAATTTTTTTATTGTAATACTATTCTTAAAACAATTTTATATACATTTTGTAATCTAAGTGACACTAAATATCATAAATATTATCCCTTTACACGTTTTTCCAAAATCACGGCTTCGGACGTAGTCGGATACCTTAAGCGTTTTCGCATTAAAAATATTTCACTGTATATATATTTACTGTGGTGTATTTAAAATAAATATTGGATAAAAAGATTATATTCATCTTAGAAGTACACGATCAAAAAAAGGTTCGGCCATAGGAAAGCTTAGGTAAATATTAGGATTAATATTTTAAGAAAAAATATATTCTTTTGTTTTAAAAATAATACACAAGAAGTGGTTTTTCGATGTTAGTAATTATATGCTAAATTTTAAATATCATTCAGTTCTGTTATACACATTTCCGTTTTGTAATTAAAATATATGAAGATATAGCAAATTTCTATGAGTAATTTTAAACTATATATATCTATAAGATAAGAATGAAAAGTTCTTCTTATTTGCCTTAATAAACGAACACTATACGGAATCAATTTTCAAGATTAAACGAAAAAAAAATCTTCCATACACATTAAACTTTAGTACAATTCTCACAAATAAGAAATGTTGTGTAGAAATAAAGCTGTACACTACAGTTGTATCATTATTTTTTAAAATATATATTGCATATTTTTATTCAATAAAAGTTTCAAAAAAGGAGAAATTAAGATAAACTAATGAATATATTAACGAATATATAATTTTAATATTAATGTTTTCATTTACCAAATAGACTGTTATCAGGACACTTCATATCCAGTATCCAGAATTTTAAGGTTACTGTATCTCAATTTCAGACATTAAATGTGTCAGTGATTAAAAAAAATAAATTAAAAAAAAAAAAAAGAGTTGCGGACATATAAATAAAACAAGTATTAAATTTGTGAAAAAAAAATTGTTTGTGCTACCTCACAAAGTAAATGTATCCATTGAACTTTTTCTATTTAAATGTTTTACTTTTCAAAGAGATTCATATAAGATAAACACATTTTCATTTTATTTTCAGACTTATTAGGCTTTGGATAATCCAGCGCATGCCGCCTGATCTCTGACATCCGATTCCGAAATGAGGCGATTTTGGTACGCCAAATATGCAGTCACCTTGCTGGCTTCAACAGCCCTCACATTTCATTTGCTATATTCAAGTACACATGTAAAAATAAACAAAGAAGATATATTTCCTATGGCCATAGAAAGGCCATCAGAAAGCAGAACAAGTTTCTCCTTCACAAAAAGCAGTAGCTATTTAAGGCGCAAACTATCTCAGGGAGTGTTAGGAACTCCTCATAGTCTTGCAATACCTCCCAGATGGACGGTACTCCCAGGGAACATTACGGTTCATGAAGGGGACGAACATATACCTGCTGATATTTCATTCGAAATTAGTGCTGGAAATCTCTGTGAGGACTATGACATGTCCAGACAGATGCTATTGATATTTGTGGCTTCGAGTGCGGATCACTTTCCTCAGCGGAAAGTAATTCGTGAAACATGGGGACTTAAGCTATTACAACATGCCTACAACTACAGGATAGTGTTCCTTCTTGGAAAAGGCAGCAAAACTTCGCAACCCCTGATCGAACACGAGGGATATCGATACGGTGATCTAGTCCAAATAAATTTAACAGAATCGTTTCGGAACTTAGGCAGAAAATCAGTGGCCGGTCTTCTGTGGTCTAAGAACTTTTGCAACAAGGCAGACTTTGTCATGAAGACAGATGACGACATTCTAGTGCATGTTCCCAACCTACTCAAGGCTTTAGAAGGTGCGAGGAACACAGACTCTTTATTGATGTGCCATGAAAATAGAATGCGAAAAATTCTTCGCAAAGAGCTTCTTGATCGAACAGACCTGCCGTCGAGTTACCACAAGTACGAAGTGTCTAGGAACGAGTTACCGGGACAGTATTATCCACCCTATTGTTCTGGTATGGCATACGTATTCACCAGTTCTGTCAGAGACAGACTTCTCGATGCCAGTATGACAACGCCTATCTTCTTCATTGAGGACGTTTACTTAACTGGTTTCTGTCGTCACAAGGCGGGAATTGTTATTAAACCACATTCTGGCATCACCCTTCGACCTCCCATTAACTTTCTCCAGGCTTCTTGCAGCTTTCGAGACGGTCGCATCACTTCGCAAGAAGTGGGCGCTGATGAACTTCAACTCATGTGGGTGGAACTCAACACCCAAGGATTTTTTTGTCCTCAATTGCTAGGTTTTGCCAACCAGCGCAAAGATTCCGACTCATCAAGAGAAAATGAGATTTCTAGTCTCTAAAAAAAGAGAGTTAATTGACTTTTAGCTACTGAAAAAACTCATTAAAAAATGAGACTTTTGGAACAAATTATTCATTCGTCATACTCATTTTCGCAATTTTTTTGCTCTTTATGTGTCCCTAACAGTGGAATTTGTCATTCATAATAAAAATATTTACTAAAGAATTTTTTTTAAAGAAAAATGTTTATTTTTTGGAATGGGTTTATCGCAAACTTACTTATTGAAATGACAGTTAAATGCTGTTATGATTGCGTAAGTAATTAATGCTTCATCAACGAATGTAACAAATTTGGTATTTTATGTACTAGATTGTGTGTAATGCGCAATTCAAGTAGATTATTTATTTTTAAGTTTTATATATGAAGTTTAAGTAATTATAATTTTTTTTACTGAAAAAGAAAATATTTGAAAGTATGATAAACTAAATTATTATTTTGTTTGACATACTAACTTTATGAATAATTCTTAAGAAAATTCAGTTCTTTTTGTTACATTGAAATCTATATATTTATCAGAATTGTTTATATTTTTCTGTGGAATGTAAGAAAACTTTTTGATATTCAAAAAGTAATAAAAAGAAATGTTTTTCTATTCATTCTTAATTTACGTAATTAATTTTTCACACGTTGTTGATGAATGAAATCGTGAATAATGAGAAGTTTCATTTAGTATATACAAGTAATTACGTTTTTGAAAATTCTATCAAATTTGTAACATTTGAATACTTTTGTAATGTTAATAATTATTTAATAAATGCTGTTTATATAAGATAACTTACGTTGCACTATAAAGCTGCACAACGGATCTCGAAATTTTAAGTCTTGATCAAGTGACAAGTACGACACCTGAGCTTGCCCCCCCTCTTCACGAGTCCTATACTTTACATCCAACAATTGCAGGCATCCAAAGTGCAAGCAAGTCATTTCAACATTCTTATGTATATGTATTCAGAGATCTTAAATTCTCTTCTGTGAACATAGTATAATTTAGTCGCAAATTCAAATTCTCCATTTGTATTTAGGCTAGGAAATAGGATTCTGTCATTTTTTTTTTGTCCATAAAGAAAAATAAAGATTGGTTTAGTAAAAAAACATAAAATTCTGAATTTAAAGTACACACCTGCCTACAAGGTAAAATAATTGTTTCTAACTATTCTTACACAAAACAAGTATAATATATATATAAAAAAAATTAAGTCAATTTCTACTTAGGTCAACAAAGAAAATTTTTTATTTACCTCTTATTAAGGTAATTACAATTAATATAAATATGCATATACATAGGACAGAATCACAATATTAAGTGGCAAAACAGAAAGCGAATTTTCCTTTCTATATATGGTGTTGGACCATTATTTTTGTTTGGTACTATTTATTCATTAACTAAATTTAATTATTCCAATAAAATAGATCAGTAAAAAGAATCCCATTCTCAGAAATTAGGCCATCCCAAGTGAGATTCGAACTCACGACCTTTGGATTAGAGGTCCAACGTGCTACCCACTGCACTACAGGGACACACCGAGCGACATTCTTTTTCATATACGGTGTTGGACTATTATTTTTGTTTCATTTAATTAATAATTGCAAAAAATACTGTATTAACATCAAGTGTCCTCCACTACAAGTTTTAAAAAATGTATTTGAACTTGAGTGGATAATCAAAAGTATTTTATAAACACAATTGAAAATTTGAACGCGATATATATATATATATAGGGAGAATGAACTAATAGTATAGGAATTGTAAAAGAAAAAAAGTTTGTCAATCAAAATAATGCTGCTCTAAGTAAATTGGATTGTCTGCAAGATCTTTAATTTTTATTTGTATGGAATGATCGAAAAAAATCTAATTAGATTAATTGCTTACTTGTAATAAATTCTTCAGTATATTAAAAACTACAAAAGATGTTGCTTTTTGATCTTTTATTTTCGTTTTCTACTCTCTTTTCTTCATGCACATCATTCAAACAGAAAATAAAAGTTAGTTGAAATGTTTTTCTGTTGTTAATTTTATACAAAGGCTACAGAGGTAGTATAGGAATTATATATTATAATTTTAAATCTACTTAAGGAGACACAGTGTGATTCGATTGACAAAAATGCAAATGAAACGTTTTTAGTAGAAAATAATTTAGGCTATCTCGCAAAATTTGGAAGCGTTAAGCTAAAAAAAAATTCAGTTATAACTTCCATCTTCGTTTTTATTCCCATCCCAATGGCAAATAAATCTTCAAACTAATTTATCTCAAAGAGAAAACATAACAAGTTTAGCTTCATTTAAAATGTTAAGAATTTTTTTCTGTTATGTGCAAAACACAATTTGATATTTTTTCTACCTACTGCTATAGTACAAGATTTTTTTAATCAAAGCAATGCTTATTATAATAAAAATAGTTGAATTTGTAATTTTTTAAGGAATTTTCAATAAATATTCCCAAAAAAACAATTTAGGAATATCAGTCTTCCTAAATTTTATGCATGTACATCAATGTTGTAAGAGTAAAATTTTAAAATCCTTTCATAAATTTTTCTTTCTTTTCAAGTACAAAAATTGTTTCATGTTATACATATACATGTCACAAGGGGGAAAAATTGTAAAAACCATTAAATCAAAGATTTTTCTATAAATTTTACTATGTCCTTAACAATCCAACTCCCACAATTGAAGTTTGAGCACTATTTAATGGGAAAATAAATTTCTTCCCTACAATTGGATTCAGTTTAACAAATAAAATTCTATATATTATCCATTGATTCCAATGCTTAAATTTGTACTCAATGCTCATTAAGCAGGAAGGAGACTTTCCGAGGTCAAAAAATTTTAATCTATTGCATTATACTAGATAGGAACTTCAAGAAATAATAATTTGCATTTTTTAGTGTTATGTTTTAAACAATAAATTTCAGATAAGTTCCAAATTATGTTTGATTTATATTCATCCTCCTTTCACTTCACAGAATTCACATATATCAATTAAAAAAAAATCTTTCCAATAGTTTTTTTCTATAAAACAGTTAACACTGCAACATAACTACTATAAACTAAAAATTTTATAATATATTCAACATTCCCAAATTGAAGTTTATCATTTTGGGGCATTCTTTAAGTCTCAGCCTCAAATATTTCCATTCTCCACCCATGTTTCACAATTTTACAAGTTACTATAATTTCAGTTGGTGATACGTCAGATGATTGCCAAAAACACCAAATCAGTAAAGAGTATATTCTTTAAAATGTGATGTCACACATCTGTTGCAAATAATCTTAGCTACATTAATAAATTTTAAAACATTAATTGCAAAGTAACATTCAGGTTATTTTAACCTAAATTAAAGCATGCATCACAAAACTATTTAACTCTACTTGGATAATATACTGATTCATTAAAAGGCCTACCAAGTGTTTTTATTAATTTTTTTACAGTGAACATTGATAGTGGAAAAAACTAGCTTTTCATCCTATATTCCAACAGATAATTTTAGAAATTACCAACAGTATCCATTGATTCATACAGATGGGCAGAAATAGCCACTCACTCAGGTAGTGGAGAGAATTTGGGTTAAAAATGGTATAAAAACACATTAAGAAAAACATGGATTTTTTGTCTTTTAGTAAGAACTGATTGATGAGGGAACTTTATAACCTCAAATCAACTTAAAATCAAGGACGTTCTAAATTCTGTCCAACACATACTCCCACTGCATTTTTCTCACTCAGGGGTGGGGAAATTGTTTTGGCTCAAGGGCAACAATGTGGAAGTAGAGGTATCAAAGGGCAATACCTTTTTAAAGAGACTGCATTGATTAATCAACTTTGCATCTCAGAAAAGGTTTAAATTGTGCCTTAAAAATCAATGTAAGTTAAATAATATAGTAGCCCTTTTAATCAACTTATTTATTGAATCGCATATTTTGTTTGCCCAAAAGTGTTGATATGACCGTCCTAGAGGAAAATACAAGACGATCTTAGGTTGTGAGCGGAAAAGAAATCTATATTCAAGGCAGATTTTCTGTCTTTGCAGGTCACACGAGGGCTGCTGTTTGCCCATCATTATTCTAACTAGAGCTGTATCAGTGATAGAAGTATTGCAATTCTAGGGCATTTTACTTCTAACTGTGAAACAAATAGCAGTAACACAATCCACTACCTAATAATGAAGCAACAAAATTCCTTAAGTTTATTCCATTTAAAGCTAATATTCCTCTAATTCATTATTGGTATTGAGAGAAACAACCTAGTGACCCTTATTCTCAGGGTCCACAATATATTCCTGAGCAGTCGTATTATTTATCAAAGCTAATATTCCTCTAGTTCATTATTGGTATTGAGAGAAACAACCTAGTGACCCTTATTCTCAGGGTCCACAATATATTCCTGAGCAGTCGTATTATTCATCATAGCTTCAACATCCCATAAGGTTATATTTGCTTAATGCTGAATAGGACCTGAATTTGAATTTTTTACAGATATTAATGTACTTTTAACATTTTGGTTTCATTATTCTTTAGAGGACAACATATTTTATCTAAATTGACCCATTTTCTTAGAAAAAAATGTTTCACATAATGTAATGCTCAGTGAGCTATCCATTTATATATTTAAAAAAAATTAATGATCTATGAAATTTTAAATGCGTTGTATTAAAAGCAGACATGAATTACAATGTTGCAAAAATTTCATGAAAATTTGAGACAGTCTTTCTTTTAGCGTTTAGTACAGAGGCTCTCATATATGTAGTCAATACAGCTTTAAGTGCCTGATGGATCAGGCCTACCCAGTTCACATCCTTTAATGCAAAGGCTGACCTGTGAAGATTTATACACTAATCATTTCTTGATGTATATATATTGTGTAAGTTCACTTGTGTAGATAATCTAGCCAAGGTTAGACATAAAGATGAGTAATAAGTAATACAAAATCACATTTTTTAAAAAATAAAAATAACTAATATTATTAATATAAAGCATTTTGGAAATATATTTCATGAAAAAACATAAAAACAAAATTCAAGAAAAGACAAATTCTGGGTTTCTGAAAAGAATTTATTCACGAGGGACAAAAATATAACTTTAAATATAAATTATATAATACACCAGCAGAAAATTTAAGACTCGTTCAGATTGAAAGGAAGATAAAACAATTTCATCTGCATTACTCAGCAATCAAGTTCTTTCATGAATTGCTTATTTTTAAATAAATAGTACAGCAGAAACTGAAACACTGTCACTAAGAAAGACATGATTAATGATATATAAGATTAATGTTACAAAACTGAACATGTTTTACTAGACAAAAATTAACAATTTTACAAAACATTCTTGCATAATTAATTGAAATATCAATAAAATGTCCATCAAACGGATGTATGTAACTTGCAATCTCATTATCAAGATGGTATGAATCTAAATTACATAGTCTTATAATACAGTTATTCAAGATTCATTTACATTTGGTATAAGGCTATTTAGCGCTTGTGGATTACAAATTTGGTATTCTTGTATAAGTCTCTTTACTTCTTTATTTATTACTTGTGCAGCTTTGTATTCAGGACTGGACTTCGGATTAAACCACTCACAGTTTTGTAGAACAAGAAAAATGTCACGTATAAAGTCTTCATTGTTTTTATAATTCATGTAATTAAGCTTTGAGCGAATTGTTCCGAAGTCCATAGGGCGTTTTATTATTTGATGATAATCTGGCGCCTGTAAATATACAAGATATAAGGCATAAAAATATTTTGTGAAAAGTGCAAACAATAATCACAATTTAATTAAAAGATGTTATAATTGACTTTTAATATAAAATTTTATAAAAATTATCTTGTCAATGTGTATTTTTCAAAGAAATATTTAATAATGAGATCTTTCAGAAATAAATGAAGAATCAATTAAGTTAACATAAAAGGTGTGTGTCTGTGTGGAGAGGGAGATGTGGAAGTTGAAAATCTGCAATTAAAATTACAATAAAGGTTCATTTCCCCCCCTCCCAGGCAGATATAAAATATATATATTACATTTAAAAACTCATTTATCCATTCTCAAGAAAACATACAGTCATCTTAGTTTGTATATTTTTGCAACCATGAAGTAAAAATCTCAAAAGAAATTCATCTAATTCTGGCAACTTCAGGCATGCCAACCATGGTCGGCAAACTTCATCAACGCAGTTAGTTGCAATAACACTAATACTGATGTTTGCAAGCTGATATGTATACACTTCATTAAATAAGCATATTTAAATCAAGACTCAACAAAATATAAAATAAAACTTTAGTTACAAAAACTGGTTTCTAATGAACATCTAGATATCATTCTGCCTTAAGCTGCATTTTTGTTTCAATACATAAATAATGTAAAAAAGCATTTTAAATTTCCATGCAATTTGGTTTTTTTAAAAAGTGCAAATACAAGTTACATTTTTGTTATGAATTTTAAGAAGCAAATATTAAAATTTCATTAAAGTTTAAAATTTGATATTTTTTCATAGAATACATACATTTTTGAAAAGCACAGTACAAAAGAATTAATTTTTGGAGGTATAAGGAACAACAAAATTATTAAGACATTTTCAATTTTGCAGTGAATCATAATGGCTGTTAGGATATATATAGCATTGTATTATAATTAAACAAAGTAAATTAATACAAAGAAATAGCATAAAGATATTTTACAACCAAAGATTAAACTTATCAAAAGTATTCCACTTACTACTTTCAAAAATTTATAAATTTGTGATTATGTACTCAAGAAAATTTATGAATGGAGAAAACTTTTGCAATTATGTAATTGGGAATCATTTATTTTACCTCCCATACTTCTTTTTAAATTAACAAATTTTGGTTTATTTAGAATCGTGTGGGCTATATACAATAGGTTATAGATAAAACTTTTGAAACAATTCTTGGATGAGAAAGACACCTAAATAAAATTTATGGTTGATTTTCAATTTGCACTATACAAGTTATTTGCAAGATAATTTTGAAACTGAATTAAATGAAGAAGTATCTGATAGAGAGATCTACAATATTTAAGGTTGAGATTCTGTATTAAAAGCTGGTCTCAGACAGTAATATATACTTAAAGAGATTTAATCGATTTATCAATTATTAATTGAGTAAAAAGAGAAATATGCCCAGTTATTACTTCAATGTTCAATGTAAAATTTATCGGCATTGAACCCATAATTAAAAATAGCCACTAGTTTCTAAATATCCTGAGAATGATTATGACTCACTTTAGAATATTATTTTTTGTAAGATGATTTAATTAACTTTCTAATTTTTCTCAAAAAACATAAATTACTTAAAAATTTAATTAAGTTTGTCAAAATTTAACCATTGCATGACAGTTCTTTACAGCAACATATTATTCAGTATTGAAGTCACTATTGAAAAGGAACTATGCTTAAACTATAGAAGTCCAGCTTTATATATAAATCATATTCATTTGAAAACCTATAAAATCACCAATAAGAAAGGCACAGAACTGCTGTAAAATTTAATTTAAGCAGACTTACATCTTTCTTGCTAACAGGGACTAAGAATGGCCAGCTGGATGGATGACGCATCAACTCAACCAGCAAATCAATGCATGCTTTGTAATCCAGCATGTCACTTCCATTCCTGATCCCAGTTTTAGATCTCCTTCGGGCTGAATTTATAGCAGAATCTGTGCCAATAGAAAATCTCCACTTAACACACAAAAAACCATTAGTAATTTTAAAATAATAATTCTTGTGTGATACATCCAAAAGTTGGCATATTAATGTCACTCTGTAGCAGCATCACACATTTCATTGTGTAAGTATAACCCAACAGGCACAATATGCCAAACTCTTCAAGTGGCAAGAGAAAATATAAGAGTAGTCTTCAGATACTAAGGCTCACAATCAACCATTAAAAATGATGATCTGTACTCAAGTCTACAACTCAATATAGCAATCGCCACTTGAAGAGTTTATTATTCATCTCTTTGATGCATCAAAAAGAATGCAAACTTGTTGTAGATAATGAATTGTAAAAAATGATCAACCTTTAATGCATATTTATTTCTACAAATGGCTTTGCTAGTAGAATAAAATCAAATTCCATCAATTTTTCAATAATTTTTTACATTTTCAAAAATCTGTAGAAATAAAATATTTGACAAGCACTCATATCATGTTTGAATACATTTGTATTTTATCACATGAAAAATCTTTTGAAATCAAACACATAACACTAAATATTTTGTTCAATTGAAAGTAATTACGAATAAGTAGCACAGATAGACAAAACATCTAATACCAATGTTCAATGTTCCTTGGCACAGTTAGTTGTACTCAATGCCTTTTTAGATTTTAAAACATCTAACTATTCCAATGCAAATGAGTAGATTATGAAAATAAATTTTTGAATGAGAAGGTAGTAAATTTGTCAAATAGTAAAAGCAAGACATTACAATTAATAATAATTTTTGTTTAAGAGGAATAATTAATATAAATGAAATTGGGTAACTATTTCTGTTCAAGTAAAACAATTAAGTTTTTTGTATAAACATGATTTCCATACCATTTCAGCAAATTTAGATCCAAAACCATCACCAACATTTGCTACTCAAACTAAAGTGCAATTGCGTGCTAATATTTTAAAAAAAAAAAAGAGAAAATGTTCCAACACCATATTAAGAAAACAGATGGGGGGGATTTTAAATGGGAGGAAAAGAATTTGCTAAAATGGCTTGGAATAATCTAGAAGCAAGCAAAACAAAAAAATGCATGAGTAGCTGATGCTGAAATTAAAAATTTTAAAATGCAAAATTGTTTTTTAAAAATTTGTAGAATAACACAATTTTATCTTTAATATAAACAAATAAAAATAATTCAATTTTCCTTGCAGGAATTTACCTCGATAAACTTTTTTAAATGGATTATCTTCCTTTTCTGAATCAGTTGTATAAGACTTTCTCTCTATGAAGAGAAGAACATTATGAGCTATAGTTCTAACATGATGAATGAAATCAGAACACATAAAATTGTGACTGAATAACAATCCAGAATTGAAAATTAAAACTGGTGCATGCAAAACAAAAGATTACAATAAATAATTTTTTCTAGAAAAATTATTTTGTGCATCAAACTGTGTTTACCTATTTAGAAAAAAAAGTTAGAAGCCACAATTCTATTGTTGAAGCTACCTATGTATATACAGTCGAACCTCTAAATTAAGAATTTTTTTTTTAACATTTCACAATTTTGTTCATAAAATAACCTCTATAGCAAAGCGTATTTTCTATATAACGAACTTTTTCTTTTCGTAATTCAATTTTTTCTCTTCCTATTTTTAAAGTATTTCTGAACATTTCAAGTTATTCTCTCTTTTAACAAATTTTATGGTGGTCATAAATCTTAAACTGGTTTTATTATATCCTAACTTGCTGAGAGTAATAGTGTTCTGGGCATTTCATCCAAGAAGTGTAATCTTTAACCCTCATTGTCCAGTTTGCAAGGAACATCTTCAATAAGTCAACTGAGGGTGAAAGGGGATGTCCCCTTTTACACTCAATGGATTTATTCCATACCCCTATGTTTTCTAGTTATAAAATAATTAAATTGGAAAATGTTTTTAAAATTTATTAATTTTAATATAAAATTATTTACTTATTATTGAAAATAGTGTATATTCAATATTCTTTTTCTTGTTAACATATATTCATTTTTTTAAAAAAGTGTGAATAATTACTTTTTTAAATATAGTGTTTATAAATTTAAAGTTTTTGTTTTATAAAGTACATTAAACAATGAACCTTTATATAGCGAACTTTCCATATAAGAAACTTTTTTCCGGGATTTAGCGGCTTCGTTATATAGAGGTCCGACTGTATTATGTGTTATACCTAGTAAACTGTATTTAAACTTTCATAAAATACCAGTTACATTAAGCATTAAAAATTTTCAAACAAAATGGTAACTGATTGTACGTCTATTTTTATCATCTACCTCCTTAATATGCAGGTAGATTTTAAAGGAAGTAAGACCTTATACAATATTGGAATGAAAGTTACAGTATCTTGATTGTAATCTTATTCATACAAAATAAAAACTATTAAATCAATTTTAACTGCAATACAACAATAAGCCCTTTCACTGTAACCATTTTATAATCAGTGGTCTGTTTCCATGGGATGGTGTGCTAATAGGAACACTCAGTCTTTTTAAAAAAAGTGCTATAACCCTAATTTTTTGGGGAAAAAAGTTTGTTAAAATTAATTTTGAGGTCCAGTAATTTCAATTTTTGGTACATTATGTGAAGAACAATTAGGTATTTTTTTGGGAGTAATTGTAATCTGTTTATCAAGTTTTCCTTATATGCTTCATAAAATAAAATTTATGCAGTTAATTTTTTAAATCACTTTACAGATGTAAAGAAAAATTATTCAGTACACACACAGTTTCAAATCTTGGAGGTATCCGGTACAAAAAATATGTCCAGTAAGGTGCTGCTACACAAAATGCATGCTTTCTAATTCTTTAGAAATATCATTACTATCAGGAAATGAAATGAAACATTCTCTTATATTCTTTACTTATACAGCCTTGGTTTCGTCATTTGAAGGATGAACATCGTTTTACAAAATAGTAATCCAAATACTTGTCTCAAAGCTAGCTAAATTCTAGAGGAATGAATAAAACTACACATCTATCCTTGTATCACCCAAACGAAAGAGTTCTAAAAACATTGAAAACGTGTCCATGCGTTTATAACAGCATAGTTCAAGCTAATTCAGGCACAAAACTAATTCTGTTTATTTACATTGCGCATCCCTACACAATTCTTACTTTCATTTAAAAACAAAATGAAGAGTAACATTTTCCAGTCTCAAAAGCATATTCCATTTACAGTCACAAGTGCTACACCCATCAGTCAATTTAAGTAGCAATTCATATAAAATATACCTGGCTGTGAGGTATTGTTCATTTCATCAAAACATTAGTCATGAAAGGGTCAAAGTACTTATAGTACAGATCTGAATTAAAAAATTATGCAGATAAGAATAATCATTAACATAATGATTCTTCTCCAATTTTCAATTAATTTATAAAAAAACTTTTACTAATTCAGATGTTAGATATTGAGACAAAGGAGAGATAACTGCTTTTGACTAGGAAACCATGATACATCATATGGTAGATCAATTTCTTCATATTGTAATCAATTCAATACTGTAATCTGCCCAAGATATTAAAATACTGTGACACAAAATTGTTTACTTCAGTGTGTGTCAGATATCTAATACACAACACAAATTATCCTTATTTAATGTTATTGGACCAATTTAGTTTTATGATGCAACTCCATATTTCATAATCTGCAGCTCCAATACTTTCCAAAGGCACTTATTTCTTTAATTCTATCTTCAATAAACAGGTTATCATGCAATTTTGGTACGCAAGACAAAAGCTGTGTATGTGAAGAAAAGTACACCAGACTAATTTTCAACATTTCTAAAAAAATTTTTGCACTAATCTTTTATTTCTTTTTGTATCACTATATAGATAAGTAGCAAAAGTACTTAGCATAAGCATATTAAACATGAGTTAGTAAAGCTGCATGCAGAAAGATGTTTGGGAAAAATTTATCCTCAATATAATGATTTAAAAGAATAAATATCCGATGTTTAAGCAGAATTAAGTAAAATACATACCTCCTCCTCCTCTTGAAGATTTTCTAGAAGGTTCAAATTCTTCTTCAAAGGAATCTTCATATTTCCGTTTAACTCCTAATACATATAATTTAAGATTCATAAATATTAAAAATATATTGATAGCAAGTATTCCTATTATACTAAATAAAAATGAATAATGGCTTTGATGGACCTCAAATAATAAAATAAATTTAAATTCACCTTTGGATGGTAATTTATTCCTTAATGGATTTGGCTTCTTTTTGGAATCAGATACTAATGTAGATGATCTCGTACCATAAGATCCACTAGCAGCTAAATATTAAAAAGTAAATATAAGTACAATTTGAATAGAATATTGTTTTTTTCCCTTTAATCTTTATTTTTACTTACTGAACTATTAAAATATGGAAAAATATTCTGACAATCAACAAAAACAATAAATTACAGATATATTTAATAGCTAATAGTCTTAAGGTCGATCCTGTTAAACCAAAATTTGTACATTATAATACAACATGCTTTTTAAAAAAGGGAATTTTTAGTTGAAACCAGCTTACTGGCTCTCAATATTTTTAAAAAATATAATAATGTAAATGATAATGACATCTTTCATAGAAATATTAACTAACGGAGTGAGCAAACTTTTGAGAGAGAAGAGCCAATCAATAAGTGAAACAAGATAACTAATGTATCAAAGAGCCATTCATATACATATGATTTTGCAGGAAGGGGAAATTTACTGTATTAGAAGCGCACGCACACACACCAGCTAAAGAGTTCCCATAAATATTTTTTACAATACATTTAACATGAAATAATACAATGATCCTGACAAACTATGTATTTTCATGCATTTTTTTTCTGGGAATGAAAAAAATACAAAAGCACACAGCCACGCAGGCCAGATTTACAAAAAGTGTGAAATGAAAGAGGAGTTTTAACATGTTTTGTAGAAAGGAGGCTAACTTGACTTTGAAATATCCTCAGAATAGCAGATACTAGCCAATTTTATTTGTCTATATACACTCAGGAACATTGAAAATAGCGACACAAGAAGGAAGCTAAGTACAATCGCGAAACTTTGCAAATGATCAAAGTTTTGTGCCAATACGCATGCTCATACACGCTGAGGTGGCGCTACAATCAGGAAGAGGGTGCTATATAAGCCAGCGCAATTCATAAACGTGACGATTACCCACCGATTGTAGGAAGACTTTGGTAAGCGAAACATGCCAGGTAAACATGCAAGAAGACTTTTCTCACAGTTAAGCGAGTTTGAGAGAGGCCTGATCGTCGGGATGAAAACTGCAGGCTGGTCGATGTGCCGTGTTGCTAGCCAGGTGGATCATTCGGAGTGTGCCGTTAGAAATTGTTCGGAGCAGTGGACACGAGAAGGTACCCACGTGCGGAAAACCGGGTCTGGAGCAACCAGGAAGACCACGAGGAGAGAGGATCGTGCGGCAAGCACTTGTGGACCCCACAGTGACTCGTTCCAACGATACGAGAAGACGTAGGCGTAGCAGTTGTTCCACAAACAATTTTCAGACACCTTGCAGAAGTAAATCTTAAATCCAAGCGCCCTTTCCGTGCACTCCCTTTAACAAAGGAACATCGGCAACTGCATCTACAATGGTGCCAAGCCAGATCAATGTGAAATGTCACAGATTGGCAAAAGGTTGTGTTTAGTGATGAATCCTGGTTTGTTTTGAGGACAGATGATAACCGTGTACGAGTGTGGAGGTGCCCTGGTGAGTGGTACAATTCCCCCACACTGTCCGCACAGCTGGTGTAATGGTCTGGAGGGCCATAGTCTATGATAGCCGGTCCACTTTAATTGTAATGCGTGGAACCTTAACGGGCCAACGTTACGTTGATGATATTCTTCGACCCCATGTAGGACTTTTCCTAAATGGTCTCCCAGGGGCATTTTCCAGCAAAATAATGCTCGTCCGCATACAACAAGAGTTGCTCAAGACTTCCTACGTCATTTTCAGGCTCTTCCATGGCCGGCCTGCACCCCCGATTAGTCCCCTGTGGAGCACGTGTGGATCAGCTAAAACGGCAGATGCCATCGTGTCACTTTGTACATGATTTAGAGTTGGCTGTTTAAGATTTGTGGGCCCATTTGCCTCCGGACAACATAAGGTGTCTAATCAACTCAATGCCGGACCGTGTGGCGGCATGTATTGCAGCTGGAGGTGGTCCAACGTGATTTTGAAGTTGCCCAGTATTTGTGTCGTTGCACACCCTGTATTCGTTTAATTGTCTTGTTTTTTAGATCAAGTGAATCTCTCATCTGTGTCATTATGTGTATTAAATTTCATTTCAATCCGATGCTTTCTTCTTGCGTCACTATTTTCAATGTTCCTGAGTGTATATAAGCTAATTTCATCCTCCACCCCCTACATATGTTACACAGAAACATCTAATCTCTCATCAGTTGGCTTTGGAATTCAGTGACAAGTACATCGCAGTGTAAGTAAAAATCAAAGTTTGGTTTCCATTTTTTTTTTCCAAGTAAGAATTTTTGTCACAGGCACAATGACAGTGTTCAGACGAAAAGCAAATTGCAATTTCGCTTAAAATTACGATGAAGCTGTTGATAAAATACAAAAGGCGAAAACAGAAATGCAAATGTAAAGATTTTGCATTGGTAACTTCTACATTATCAGCAATAATTCTTTTTAAAAGAGAGCAATACATACATATCTTTGTAAATAAAATCTACTTAATTTTGTTGAATGTTTCTTCTTTTTTTGCAATATCCTTTAACAAGAAAAAATGTTTTAGCCCTCTCCATCTGGTGTTAATCCATCTTCCCTGTATTTAAATAAAATTTTACATAGGGTAAAATTCTACATTCCTTCAAATACTATCAAAGATATCTTATTTATGTGACTCAGTGCAAAAACAACCTTTGTCAAAACATAATGTTGAAATTATATTTGAGTGTGAATTTAAAATAATATATTATACTCTCAATCATGGAAAGAGGATCATATTGGTCCACACTGGACATTAGAAAACTATCAGTGTGTATCGGTCAAGTTTTATATGGATATCTACTACAATATAGCTTAAATGCTATTATACTTTAGCTTTTAATAACCTTTACATAGATTTCTGCAATAACACATAAGTATAACCATTGCTTTTGTCTCCAGACTCCTGAACAAAAACTTTAAAAATTAATGCATCTTATAAAAAAATTCCCACCAGTTTCTCGTAATTCAATTGTATTTAAACAATTCATTTTAAAAATCAGGACAGCACACACAATAATTTTCAAACCTTTAAAATAGTTTTCATTTTTAATAACAAATTATATATGCTTAGTAAATTAAATATGTCCTTAAAAACAACCCAAAGCACTTACGATGTTTTTGTGCCTTTTTGATGGCTTCCTCCTTTTTATTACATTGTGGGCACATCCATTCCCCACGGGGTACCCGCTTAAGACCAACACATTCTGGATGATACATGAGTGGGCATTTGTCGCAACACAAGAGAGTACCCACATCATTACATACTTCACAAGATTCCTGCACTACCGAGTCCTCATCTACACTTTCACCATCTTCCTCTTCTTCTTCCTCTTCAGATACACTACAGAGGAGGGGGAAATCCATTACATCTATGGTACAATCAAATTCAGTCACAAAAGCTAAGTACATAACACTATTTTTACACCAAAATTATAGTTTCCCACAATAAACTGTCATAAAAAATTGGGAATTATTACTAATATATTAAAAACACTAAATGAAATTGAAGCCTTGTGTACTGATAATGAAATTCTCTACTAGAATAATTTTATGAAATACTTTAAACTTATAAAGAATGGCTATTGGTTTTTGTTAACTCAAAATTTTTAACAGAGAAAGTCGTTTAAACATGTACCTTTGGTCGGAGTCTTCATCACTTTCACCTTCTTCGCTATCACTTTCGGCTTTGCGAAGCTTCTTCTGAGGACTGATGGGTTTTTCAATAGGTTTACAACTAAGACAAAACCAGTCACCTTCAGGAATAGACTATAAAGCAAAAAAAGAACAGTACATGTATTTTTCATTTCTACAAATAAAACAAATTGATAAAAATCTAATCATTATTTTATGATTACATTTGAAAGAAATCAAGAATACATACAATAAAATTTACTTACACTTAGAGGAGGTTTCAAGCAATATAAATGGTGTCCTCTGTTACAACCATCACATAAGAGCATGTTTTCAGCATCTCCACGTCTCCTACAGATTCTACAATGTGCTTTCAATACAGACCGTGACCATGCAACACTCCTCTCTAGAGTTCCCAGATGTACAAAAAGTTGGGAAGTACTTGTGCATTGCAAAAGAGATTCTTCCCATTTTTCCAGTGGTGAAACAGAAGATTTGTTGGAAGGAGAGCCTGATAATGGGAAAAAAAGATAGAAACAAAAACTCTTTAAACATATCAGAAACAAATTCAAAATAACATAATGCCTTGCTTTAGCAGATATTTGAGTCAATTAATAGGCACCAGAGAAACTTTATTTGATTGTCAGATCAATATAGTAGCAGTACTTTTATTTTTTCACCAACCATATCAATATTAAATCATACATAATAAAACAGCATTTTAATTTACAAGAATTAATGGAAAACTGACTGCTGTTTGTACCAATAAAGATGAACATTAACAGTAGCGTGCAATTAACAGTGCGAGCACAAAATAATTTTATTTCCATTTGCTTCTGCAATGAAGTTTCCTAATACTTAAGCAATGTATTGATGAAGGGAAGGATCTAACAATAACTGGACATTAAGCTTTGGTTTAGCAAGTTAAAAATTGAGAATGATCGTCACACCCTTTAGTTTTGACACAACATATTTCATTAATTAAGCAAGAGCAACATAATGTATTCAACAGGTAACTAAGAAGATTAATTTAGAGAAATATTTCTAAGAATGCGCACCATACCATACGTGCTTAAAACATTAATAATTATGCCGAAACAGCACATGTAATGTACGCTTCAAGCACTTAACACTTTTAAAAAAATTTACAATATTGATATCTTGGGTTGTTATGAAATGACTTTAGCAACGCATTATGAAAAGTTCTACAAAAAATTATTTAAATGTCATATCAAGTTAAAAATCTGACGCAGATAGAAAAAAATTAATGAGTTTAAAATAAAAGGATTTAAATTCAAAGCAAAACTGGGAAATTGCGAGTAAAAATATGAAACAGGAATTACTATCAAGGTTTTAACTGCAAGCATGATTAGAATCTATTAATCATAGTTAAAAGTTCCACAAAATAAGACAAAATATGCATACTTTTTTTCTTTTGCTGTGATTCGGGATCTTCTAAAGCCTTCTGTTTAGCTTTTTTACTTTCATCGCTTTCCCCTGAAACATTTACAAGGTAATTGAAACATTTTCTGGAACAAAAACAAACTACATAATTTTTTAAAAAATCATTTAAAGGAAAGAATTCTAGTATACTTACCCAAGGGAGGATTGAGGTACTTTGATTCAATACACTGAGATAATTGAAGCATGGCATTAGCAAGCTCTTTAACCATTTCTTCAACAGGAGCAGGGCAAATTTTTTCAGAAGATTCTTCTTTAATGGAATCCCTAGACATACAATCCTTGTATTGATTTTGTAACAAAGATAAAGAAGCACTTAGTTTAAGATAAACAAAATTTACCTACTCTTTGTCAGCTTCCTCTTTGACATCAACAAAAGCTCCTTGTTCTATAGTTGATCGCCATTTTTCTCGATCTGGAACCTACAAAATTGTCAAAGGTAAAAAAAAAAAAAAAATGTTATTTTATGTCATGAATTTAACAAAATACCAAATGATATTTAAAATACTCCTTTACAAATCATGGCAAGGACCAATTTTTTTATATTAATTTTTGCTAAATTTAGACATTAAAAAGTTATTTTATTTTTTAAAAATTTTTTTATTGTTAATAAATCTCTAACTTAGTATTTTTTTAGCAAGCTTCATAAGCTAAAAAATTACAAGAGAGCAAAGAAAAGTTTAGTATAAACAGTAAATTAATATTATAAAGTAAGGAAAATTTCCATTATATTTTTTTTACATTTATGGAAAAAATTCAGTTTACCAAAAAGGAAAAAGAAATCAAAGAGATTATGAATAAAATATATACACCTACTGAATAATTTTCAAAAAAAATCTTACTTTTAATGATCCCAAACCACCATGAAAGACACGATGCTCAAATTCTAGAATCATATCTCTCAATGTTATCTCTTGAGCTTGTCTTGGAGACATACCAGCATAACTAGAACTTTGAGAATTTTGATGTCTTTGTGATTTTCTTACTTCTGGCTGTGAAGGTAATGGCAGGGTTTTGTTAAAACTGCAGCAAGGGACTTTTGTCATCATTTCCCTAATGCGTTCCTTTTCATTAACAAGTGCTTCCTTCAAAGCTCGTTCTCTGAAGCCACGAGAATTTAAACCAGAGATTAAATTCTCAACATCATCTTCGTTATAATAGAAAGACCATTTTGTTCGAGGGGCATTCATATTATGCACTGGACAAGTGTCTATGTTAGCACTACATTGGTCCATAGGCAAATTATTCTTTGAATGAGGACAATATAGAAGAAAGTCTTGTTTATCACTTTTTTTATTTTTACACAAAAGACAAATTTCATTTTCAAGTAAATTGTTGTCTAGAATTCCTTTCTTTGAATCTACTCTGGGATTGAGGTCTGATAGTTTTCTATTTTTTAAAGGAAATGGAAGATCACTTTGCACAATGGCAATATCTCGAAGAATTTCATTTTCTTTATCACTACTACCACTTTTAGCATCAATATTTTGCAAATACTTTTTAATATTTACAGCAGCTGTTTCACAACGTACATGAGCTGTATGTGGGGCTGGATTTTGTGTTGTAGCTTTTGGGAGGCAATTTCCTTTAAATGGATCATCATCTTCCACAAAAACACCAGCAACTGTTTGAAAAACCCAATAGCGCCGGAACGCTCTATCTTTTCCCAATGGTGCTACATTAAAAGAAGATTGGAGCTTTCTAATTTGGGCTTCTATTTCTCGTTCTTTTCGAAGAAATTCAGCTTTTTGTTTAGCTGCTTCTTTGGTCTTTTTCTCTTCTAGTTCTGCCTTTTCCTCTGGTGAAAGGTTATCAGTATTTTCTTTTTCTTCTTCATCAAGAGTTACTGCTTCCTCAGTTTGCCTAAAAATTAAAATATTTACCAAAATGCATTTAAAAAAACAACAACTTTGAAAGTGTAAATACTGTTTTAAACTCAAGTAATGCTAATAACTTTGTTAAGAATAGCATAATAAATAATGGTAATTTAATTTGAAGCCGATTTAAATTCAAGTTACAACCAAAATTTTAAATTTTTTAAAAAATTATTCAAATATATTTTTTAGTACTTAACCTTATATGTCAGCAATTTATCATAACAGATTTTACAAGTTTATAGTAAGTTATTTGATATCATCTTGGGCATAACTGCTACAGACATTTTAACAAAAAAACTAACAAAATTCACCAAAAGTTCCCCAAAGCTTGGGTTACATGGGGAACAACATCACAATTTTAAAATAAATTTAGACCATTTTTCTGTCATGCTTTTTTTAGTGGCCACATCAAATCTCTTGCATTTCAACAGTGCTGGTAAGTATTCCAGAGTGTCATAGGTGCAAGACTATCAGGCTTCCCTTTCAGTCAAATTCTCAATTGCTTAAATTTTACTATTGACTAGGTTTTAGGAATTATTTTTGATTTTTGATGATGAATAATGGGGGAGAAGTCAGTTGTTTCTTATCCCAGATGGTGTTGCTTAGCTACACCATCTGGGATAAGAAACAGACCCTTCATTCAATTACACATACATATATTATAAAATGTAAAAACAAAAGTAACAAAAAAAGTCTTCCACTATCTATCTATCTTCCACTCCAACAGTTTAGTACCATCTTACCCTCGGGGGAGCCTGTAACCCCTAGAGGGCGCCCCAGGTGGCGGATAGGGGTACGCCTCCATTGGTTTCCAATGGGTGGTAGAAGGGAAATAAAATACCTTCCGTGGACCAACAGGTAGAAGTCCAACCTCCTGGAGGCTATGGTACCTTTTTTTACATGAATAGTGCAATATTGAGTGTTAAAGATAATGTTACCACGTTCGGGGAAGCCAGTTGAAGTCCGGGTCCATGGCGAGAAGTATGCTACGAGGACCGTAAACATTTAGCAGTTGAATATTAATGGTACCCAGAGAAAGATCGAGGAGCTCACTGAGATCAACATAAATAAGGCACATATTGCGTGTCTACAAGAGACCAAGCTTAACCCAAATCTGAAGCTAAAAATCAAAGGCTTTACTACTCAGCAAAAAGACAGAAAAGACCGGCCAGGTGGCGGCCTTGCTTTCCTTGTTAAATCAGCAGATATAAAATTTAGAGAAAGAACACTGCCACCAACTACAGATTACGACGAGAACAGCACAGAAGTACAAGCAACACCAAAAAAGCAGACCTTCTTACTAACATCATATCATCCTCTGGAAGAGATGCAGCCACAAATAAGAAAACCTGCTTCCCTACTAGCAAAGCACTATGAAAACAAAAGCAAGCTAACCTTCAATGCAAATGACAGGAAACTGCTGCAAACCTACAGGAAAACCATTCAAGACTCAAAAAGATATAACCATAAAAATATCTTCACAATACCATTCTCAATGGAAGAGCTAGAAGCTGCCATTGCTAAAATGAATCCCGGCATAGCCCCTGGTCCAGATGTTATTTTTGGCCGCATGGTCCAACACTTTGGAAATCTTGCAAAAAAAGAACTATTGGAAAATTTTAAACCTTTCTTCGGCTACTGGCAAACTGCCCAAAATCTGGAAACTTTCCATCGTCATTACAATTCTAAAACCAAACAAGAATGCTTCAGAGTGCAAAAACTATAGACTAATTTCCCTCACCAGCACCCTCTGCAAGCTCATGGAACAGGTAATCCGCCATAGACTTAGGAACTGGCTCATCCAAAACAAAAAACTTCACTTCTATCAAACAGCTTTCTGAACCCATCATAGTACTACTGACCAGCTCTTTTACCTGAGCCAGTCGATAATTGATGGTTTTCAAGAAAAGCCTCACACGAAAACTTTAGCAGTTTTTTTGGACATCTCAGCAGCATTTGATAGAGTTTGGCATCAAAAACTGGTCCCTACTATCCAAGGCACAGGAATTAATGGCAAAGCGTTATTGTGGATAAATGATTTTCTCAGAGGAAGAAAATTTTCTGTTAGATTTAATGGGCACTTTCAGAATCTCGCAGAATGTGGGCTGGAGTTCCACAGGGCTCTGTATTAAGCCTCTTTCTCATCTTTATGAACACCATCCACCATCATATCCACCCAGACACAAAAACCACCTGCTACGCTGACGATATTGCTGTATGACACTCACACAATGACATTACAGAATCGGAAAAGGCCCTATACACAACACTGAAAGGTATTGCTGCATGGACAGAGAATCTTTAACCATCAACACAGACAAAACAAACTACTGCATCTTCTCTAACGATAGACGACACAGAAGCAGTCTTAATGCTAATATCAAAATACAGAACTCTCAGATCAAAAAAGTCAACCTACCTATCTTGGAGTAACCTTAGATCCCGAACTCTGCTTTTCAAAGCACATCGAGCAAACTGCCAACAAAGCTCTTGGAAAACAGAATATTCTTCGAAAACTAAGCGGAACTTCTCGGGGGTCAAGACCTCAAACCCTAAAAAGCACTTTCTGCACTATTATCAGACAGGTTTTAGAATATGCGACCCCAATTTGAACTCCGGCCTCTATTTCTGTTAAGTAGAAACTTGATTCTGTATAACACAGAGCTGCCAAAATTATTATTGGAGCAGTGTCATCAACCAATAATGAAAAGGTCGAACAAGAATGCGGCCTGCCTCCGCTAGAAAGCAGGCGCAACCTTGCCACTATCAAGTTCACTAATAAACTAAGCTCATATGTTTTGGATCATATCACTAGAAGAGTTTTTGATAAATGGAAGCATTCTACAAGGCTCAAAAGATCTTCGACTCTGAAATCAGAAAAGAACTCAATTTGGAACATTCCTCCTTGGAGTTCCTTCAGGAGCCCCTCATTCCAAAAAAGACCCTGCAACTCTAAGACAAATAGGACTTGAAACAATAGAAATACTCCCTCAAGATAACTTAGTAATCGCGTACATTGATGGTTCCTCAGACAGATCCCCCAGCAATGGATGTGCCGGAATCCTCCTCCTCCCAGATGGTAATAACTACAAACACAAAATTAACACAGGCATAATTGCCTCAAACTTCACAAGTGGACTCATGGTGATTCGAGAGACCCTTATATTATACCAACAAGACCCACATCTTATTGATTCTACAGAAGGATTAGTAATCTTCTCAGATTCGAAATCGGCTATAGAAGCCATAAGAAACGGAGAGACCAACATCTCCTGTAATATTATTACCCTTCTAGAACAGCTGCACTGCAAAAGAAAATCCTGTATCTTGCAATGGATACCTGCACATGTCAACATTGAGGGTAATGAATGTGCAGATAGCCTCGCCAAAGAAGCTAGACATCGATCATAAGTCCACCACCATCACACTTTGACGATGCTAACGCAGTAGCCAAACATAGAATTATGAATCACACTTTTAAAAAACCCCTAGTTACGGAATATGACGGTCACCAAATTATAACATCCACAATTGCCAGATTGAGAACTGAACACCTTAAGGGCATGAAGATTCACCCAGACAAGACAAGATCATATGTTCAATGCAAACACTGCCCAGATCTTTAACTCACGCCCAATCACATCTTGAAATGCCCAACCGTCGCAACAAAGTTACTAAAAATGGGAATGGTCCCTCTGAGGGACTCTTTGCGGGAAATCCTGTACAGCCCTGATGCTCCTAGAATAGCAGAGGCAGTAATCAAGACTTTCGACGGAATTTAGTGATATATACTGCATTTATTCATGGACACGAGAACAACAGTACCATTTTAAATTTTTTTTTTAATGTAATGCTATTCATAAAAGATTTCTTTCTGGTGCCTATTCAGATAACAAAATATGAAATCGAACAAGATAAAATGTATCTCACCAGTTGAATTTTTTAAAAAAATATTCACATGATTAAATATATAGCACAATACAAATACATGCACTGAAATGAATAAATAATCTACACGGAGAAAACATCTACTTACATTTGCTCTTCACCTTCTGGTTTATCTTCTTTTGGAAGGACTTTCTTTTTGTTATTAGTATCTTTTTCCATACGAGAATGGGCCCATCGCAGCTGCTTCAGCTGATTCCTCAATGGACGGGTTTTATCAGCATTTTCATCGACAGCATATCGTAAAACATCACATGATAAAAGTTGATGAACAAGCAAAGTTAGTATCTTGCAACGTTCCTCTATTAGAAAGACAAGTGATCCTTGTAATGCTTTTCAGTGATACAAGAAATAAAATTGACTTGCAATAAAATTACGAATTCTTTAAAGGAACCCATCCCCAGACAACTTAAATTCAGCAAAAAAATCAAATACTAATAAATTGATTTTAAAAACTTCTTTCCTAAAAGAAACAAAACTATTCATTGACAGCCAGTAACAAAAATCGATTCTATTATTGATTTAAATTAATATAGAAAAGTTGCACAATATGAAACAGATCTTAATATCTAAGATAATGTTACAATTTAATAACATTTAAGAATTTAATGTACAAAAATGTATCCTTCACAACAATTTTGGATGGAACCAATCAAGCTCATGTCTATTGCAATTCAGCTTTCAAATAAAAGTTTCCATTTTCCATTTTAAAAACTTTTTCTTCAATTAAGAGGGATTATATAAATATTTTGTGACAAGCTAACACAAAAATTTAAGCAAATGACAATTACAATGTAACACAAAATGTTCATTAAAATACACAAACACTTTATAATTAGAATCATGATATCTTTAAATTAAAAAAAATAGCCAAACAAATCATTTTGTAATTTAATACAATACTCACCTGCATTTAACTCGAAGACACTAGCTTTAGATAATTTCTTTATTAATTCAGGTTCTTCCAATTTAAAATATAGCCCTGGATCTTCACTAGCAGTAACAACACCTTGCCAATTTACACGCCTTTTATGTCCAGAAGATAAAATATGAAGCCTTAAAATTTCAGAGACTGAAAATGAATCCAGGGGTATGTTCCTCAAAATAGTACCTGGTTAAAGGGAGATTGAATTAAAAAAAAAATCTTATATTCACATTTTAACCATTATATAACAGAAATCTAATATATATTATAAATGTGAAAGTTTGTGAAAATCTTTGTTGGTCTTTCACGCAAAAACTACTGAATGGATTTTAATGAAACTTTACAGTAATATAGCTTATACATCAGAATAGCACATAGGCTATAATTTATAAAGATTTGGGAAAAGTGTCAAAAATATAATGATATTTGTCAAGTAGGAAAAAATTGTCTTCTGCTAGCAATTCTGGCACGTGCTGCAAAAAAAACCCCTTATCTTTTGTTTGTGGAAAACCTTTTTTGTTTTGGCTACGCAAGGTGCTCGCTTCTAATTAATTCCTGTGATAAGAATAATGCCTATTTTTTTATTTCAGAATCAAACTAAGTTTTGAAGGGAGAGGTTGTTATAAATCTCTTTATTTTAATGTGTTTTTTTTATATATAAAGTCTTATTATGCACATTTGGTAGTAAGAAATTGATCCTTTTCCCAAATAAATGCTTTTATCAGCTCTGATACTTAAAGTAAATAAGCTTTTTCTTTCACACTGCATCATTTGGACAAATTTTCAAAATTTATTTGTGGTTAGTAGTTAATTATAACGCTATAATTTTAATTGAATAGGCAGATATAATTATTTTTACACTTAAAAACGCAATAACTATTGTTCTGTATTTCTTGGAGTGTGAGAGTGAGTGAATATTAATGTTGCACTGTTCAGCTACACGAGGGCTTTTGGCAACGGATCACGTAATTTTGAACAATAGTCAAGTAAGGTGGACATCATCTGAGCTGTGGCACCCCTTTCTCCTAACTACCACACCAACTTAGAAGGAATATTCTACCAATAATTAGCAGGAATATTCTTCGAAATCCACTCTTCCAAGATATATGGCAGCACGGGTTCCATGATGAGTATTTTAGCAGAAAAAATAGTTTGTCAAAATTTAAGTGTGTTATGTTTTTGTATGTTAATGAAGACCTTAGAAAATTATTTGACTACTTATTTTAAGTGAACGGTATATATAATTAATTTTACAGTGGAATATCTTTAATTTATTAGCTCTAACGGATTAAATTTTCCAAAGAGGAGTATTTTGTTTATATCCCTTAATTTTAAAAGTAGTGATCCAAAAAAAAATATTGTATGAAAAAAACTGCAGCAAATCATAATGTGGTTCGATAAAGTATTAACGTGCATCGCTCCCCTACACGGCGAGTCTTACAAAGCTCTAATAAAGCTCGAGTTATGAAAGTAGCTAGGCATTTGCCAACTTGACTCAATCGTTAACATTTCGCTATGTTTTTCATTGGATCGTCATTATAATTTAACGGCTTTGCTTGTGAATATTACAATTTTAACAAAATAAATACTACAGAAAGTAATATTAATGTATACTTTCAGATAAAAATTATTTACACTATTTTAAACGCTCATTACACAAAACTTTTAACAATGTGTTACTTTTGCTGAGCAGAGATCAGCTTAGGAAGGTATTTTCAAAAATCAACCCTCAAGAGTGTTACAGGGAGTTATAAATAAAAAAAAATCCTTTTTATCAGCTATTAGACCTACATACTTAAAATTTAACAAAGGTGTTTTATTTCTCTCTTTTTTTGTTATCTGAGTTACGCCAAAAGCTTCTTTTGTTTAATTTGCAATTCACGTAAAATTAACTCATTAAAAACTTCTTTATTCTTCAATCTGTGTTGTTTAATTTTTCAGTTCACTCGTGCGAAGAACGGGTATACCAGCTAGTTTGCAATAAAACACCAAAAAGTATCTAATCATTATAATAAGTATGCCTTGCATACAGCCAGTGAATTTTTAAAATATAAATGTAAGCACAATAAATTAGTTTATGAGATTTATGCTAATGTCATCTGACCACAATACTTCTGGCACATATAAATTAAACCAGGAAAGCATGGTTTGGTGCTTATATGCAAGCATTTCTAATGCACAAGCATTTTCTACTAGAAAAAATTGTTAAATTGCAGCCAGATTCGCAGATGAGTGAGTACCAGTACATTTTTATCTGACACAATGACAGAAAATTCCAGTTTTACTTCTGAAGGTGTTAAAAGATTATGAGATCCAAATATAGCATTTTCTTTAAAAGATTAGTCTAGATTAATCTTTAAAAGAAAGATCTGATGTTAAAGATTCAAAATTGTCTATATGAATAGGAGTATTCTTTTATGCAACAATTTCAAAAATATATATCGTTTATAACAAACTGTCTGCCCTCCCTCCCAAATTCACATGCAACATTTTTTTAAGTATTGCAACTATTTTGAACTATAAAATTTAAAAGGAAGAATAAAATTACATATTTTTTAAATTAAAAATATTTCAAAAATTTAATTCAAGAATCGAGATTAAAAATTCAAAGCACTAATTCCATTTGATTTTTTTCCTGACCTTGATATGTTAGAGACCATTTAGAAACAACTGCAGCAAGATCCATAGCTGTATCAATATTTAAGCCATCCAAATCTGCAACACATAAAAAAAATCAAATGGTATACAAATTATTAAAAACTAGCAAATAATAGTTTAATGTTGTTTGGTTTAAAAATGTATTGGAAAAGATTTAAATAACACCAATATTTAATACAGTTTCAACAGAAATATTAAATTTGGACCAGTTTCATATTCATGTCCACTTTGTCACCATGACTAAGGGTCATTTCAATATATATGCCTTACTGTTTTAAACTTTATTTCTTTCAATGTTGTTGACTGTGCCTTTGGTTACCATTTTTATCCTTGAATTGGGCTGCTCATCTACTTATGACCAAAAGGTTGGAGATAAGTACAGGATTAAAAAAAAAAAAATTCTGAGAATTTAAATTTAATATACAGTAGAACTTGTTTTTGTGCAGTCTTTTTTCATGCGGTATATGAACTTCAACAGCTTTGGCACCACTGTAATGCTTTCTATTAATGTATCAGTGGCGTAACAATTTTAGGGCCCCCTTTCAAAGTCAGGTCTTGCCTTTAATATTTTATAAACTAAGTAAATACGTATATATGGTGTCAGTCATGCCTTCCCCCCCCCCTAGATTCCTGGGTTTGTACCATACACCACTGCAATGTATATATATACACTTTAAGACACTCCATTCGTCATAAACAGATAATGCACGTTTAGTTGCTTTCTCTCAACGCGCCAACAGCATGTGCTTGACTGAAGACGTAACTTTATATGACTGTGGCATTATCTATAATTTGATAGAATATGTAGACAGACAAGAACCGGATTCTTTGAGAGCGGATAAAACATATGCAAGAATACAGCTTTCCAACAAATTTGGAAAGCATTTTTTTAAAATAGATACCCAATTCTGAAAGGAGTATGAAATTTCAAAAAGAGTCTTGATAGGCATATCTGGTTATTGTGACGATTTGCAAGCAACTGACTTTAGTCGCAAAAACTTATCTCCTTACTTTATGGTGCCAAAAAATAAATCAAATGAAATTGTATCTTCAAGTGACGAAAGCAATTTTGAACTAATTCATCACATGATGAGAGCTTTGGATTACAATGAGTAGCAGATAATTATATATGTGCATTTTGAAAACTTCTCCATGTGTAATTTAATTATTTATTTTGTCATGAAGTATACTTTCTCATAAATTTCGTAAATGATTGGCATATTTTCTAAGTGCAACTTTCTTATGTGCGGTCTCTCTCCACTGCATAAAAAATTTTCTGTAGTATTTCGATGAATTTGTTTGTTATATGTAAAGATTTATGAAATTTTCAAAAAAATTTTTGTGCAATTTTTATGTGGCTCCAACTTACCGCACAAAAGCAGGATCTATTGCACAGATTTTTATTTTATTTTTCAACAAATGATTTATTTACAAATCCTTTCAAAATAGTAAGTATCGAGTAAGTTTTTCCTGCATATATACACATGTCCTGAGTATATACATACAGACACATACATTCAGAAATTAGTTATTTTAACGATTTTTAAATAAGAAAATCTATGATAAAATCTGATACATAACTCAGTTTTATGTCATTTGTCTAAAAAAAAAAAAAAAAACCAATAGATTTTTAGAAATTTTAATATTTCATGTCCACGAACTTATTTCCATCTACGTTTTTGCTTTACTAAGATGAATAAGCACACTAAATAACATTACTAAAGGGAGGGGGGACATTTAAACAAAAATACAATCAGATATAGAGAACATCTTCAAAAAAGGTGGACCATAATGGTCCATGACAGCTAATTGCAGATCACATGATACAAATACCAAATAATCCAAATTAGACATTGTAATTGATTTTGTATCATTGTGTCTTTAGCACATTTATAAGAATGGTGCCAGTATGAGATAGTTATGTCAGTATAATATACATCCCCAAATATAAAACTTTTTATTTATGAATGGGTTTATACAATCAAATTCCATAACATAATAGTCTCTATAAATCTAAAGATACATTTTGTTATTGAAAGACATTGCACAAAACAATAGGCAAAAATAAATAATTTAATCGAGACAGTCATAGACTGCACAAGATCAGTGCTAGCAAGATGTTAATGTAGTGAAAATGCACACAAGAAATTATTTCATTAATATTCAGTTTAATAGTTAACAAACATGAATTAAATATAAAAATGCAAACAAAAAATTAAGTAAACATACCATGTAATTTTTTATCCTTTACGTCAATAATGTCATCTTCAGCTTCTTGATACCGGAAAATAGCAGTAAGGAAAAGTTGAAGTAGATCATTAAAAACACCCTGTATATCTGTTTCAGTTAGAGCTTTCTCAATTTGTTCTAAAAATAAAAACAAATCATGCATAAGGAATTTTAATGTTGAGGTATTTATATAAACAGATCAAGTATTCAATACTATATTCTATTACTTTTATTTTTTTAAAACTTATTTGTCTCTCCTCCCAAAATAATAAAACTTTCTGTTAATTTCATAAACTATCTTTCTGCCGTACACTTTAAGTACTGAAAACTATGAAACGGAAAAAAAAAATCCCAAAATAAAACATTGTCGAGAAAGAAGTTCCAGTTTAAATCCTATCATTGTAATTGTAAAAAATTATTGAAACATTACCATGAGTATCAGAAGGGGTCAATTTCTCTGTTTTGCGACAAATTATTGAATACTCTCAAAAGCAGTTTCTCTTAAAATAAATTGTGACATGACTCGGAAGTACAACTCAGTGGACTGTGTAAACTCTTTGATTCACACACACTATGTAAAAACTGTTTGCACTGAAAAGAGGCATGGCAGAAACCATTTCACAAATTGCTTTCACCAGTCATATTTCTGAGATGTTTGAATCCTAGCACTTAATAATAAAGGAGAATTATGTTCTTATATAATGCTGGCACATTTAATTTAACTCCTGAAAACTTAAAAATGAAACAATTACAACTAAGAACAGTTTTGCATTAAACTGAAAAGCTATGAACTTTTAAAGTCTCTTTATAGAGAGAGAGAAGGCATGTCTAATTTTAATTGGAATAAGATACATAATATGTCATTTTTTTTAAAAAAAAAAAGCACAAAATACACTTTATATGCTTTCTTTAAATGAATCCAACAGTTTCACCCGAAATGTTTCATTATTAAACAAAAATACTAATTGAAATTGTGCATTAGTATTTCTGTTTTTACATTTTAAAAACTTCTTTCATACACTGAATTTCATCTTGAAAGAAATAGCCTCCCCCCAAAAAATCAATAATTTCTTTATACTATTAAAATTAAACAGAGCAACTTTTTCATCTCAATTTTAAAAAATTAAAAAAACAACATTAATTTAAAGAAAAAATATATACATACCAAAAGATACATTTTGCGGGAAAATATCTTTCACTTGTACTTGTTTCTCAAACGTGTTTAAAAATTCTAAAATCATTATAGCATCACCAAAACAATTTTGTGGAATGTTACAATCAACAGGCACAGGTGGGGGTAAATCCTGAAAAAAGTAACTTTTACATTAGTGGTTCAGAATTTTAAAATTATAGCATCAACAAGCAATTTCGTGGATTGTTACAAAGAAGCATTAGTAAGGATAAATCTTAACATAGGAATAATTTTTACATCTTTAGATTATATTAATGGTTTCTCAACTTTTCCTACATTCTGTACTCATTTTTGAACAAAGGTTTCCCTGTAGTGTCCTAAGTTGAAATTGAAGTTATAAGTAAAAGAACGTTTCTCAATATTCCGCAGTTCCCTAGGTGAAAACATTACAGCTCTCTACAAAGACAAATATACATTTTGGAAACCCCCTGGACTAGCAAGTAAAAAAACATTTAAGTCATTTTCTTAAAAAAAAAAAAAATTAGAGTATAAATTCAACTAAAATTGTTATCATTTCTATAAATTAACCTTTTTCTGAATAAGATAATTTTATATAAACTTAACACTATGACACCTATTCTTTTAATAGTAGAAATATGGTTTTAAAAAAGCTACAAATTACCAAAAAAAAAAGACCATCAGAAATACAATTGCATATAAATTTAATATATACATATTAACATAAAAGAGCTTTATTAAAGTAAGCACACACACATACATGAAATACAATTCTCTCTCTGTATATATATATATATATCTTCACTTTTTATCGATGATTCCTTAAACACAATTAGGAAATTCTTGTGGATTGATTTTCTGAAATGTTTGCGATTAAAGCTTATTTTTAATCACAAACTTCTTTTAAACCTTTAGAAAAAATGCTTAAAGGATAGAAGAAAAATTACCTTTAGATCATCACATTCAAGATCATCCCTTGGTTTTTTCCAAGAATTCATGTACTCGGTCATAATTTTCTTTTGTTCCTTTTTCTTTAATCTTTCCTAAAAACATCCAAAAATTTTTTAATACAAATCACTTTAACAAGCCTTTGATAATTTACATGTAATATAATAAACACATTAGAAACATTTCAATTTTAAAGGTAGTTACAGAATACATTTCTTAAAATTGATTATACAAAATGAAGCAATCAAAAGTATAAGACTATATATATATAGAATAAAAATATAAGATTATATGAATAGAATGGAAAGCATGTTTCAAAAAGCAATTTTACAAATTCATATAATTAAAAGTGAATAAATTTACACACAGCTGAGAATGAATTGTATAAAAACATTTCTAAGAACTATAGTTATTGAAACATGAAATATTACATTGAGTTTTTCCTGTTTTTGTCTTTCTTTTTCTTCTTCAATCTTTTGTTTTTTTAAAAGTTCTTTTCTCAACCTTTCTTTTTCTGCTGCAATTCTTTGCTTTTCACTAACTGCTTGTTTATCAATACTCTTCTTTTTATCTTCTGCTGTTTCTTTCTTAAAGTTCAATTTACCCTGAACTGTTTTTTTACCTGAAAAACATTAGTTTAAATTTTTACAAAGCCCACTAAAGAAATACTGAAGAACGTTTAGTATAATCTTTCATGTTGATTGGCTTTAAATATTTCATACCAAATTGCATAATTTTTATTTCAAAGATAACATATCTTTACAATAGATAAACCACTTCACAATTTGTTTATCTTTAAGTAAAAGAGACCATAACTAAACTGTTTTACAAGAATGTAAACTATGAGATTCTAAAATGTAACTAAGTTCATTTGACAATATTTAAAATACAATTTACTGAATATTACCAGAACCAGGAGTTTCATTAATTGATTTCTTAGCACTGGGTGTTTTTTCAATTTTATCTGAAACATTTGTCTTCTTTTTTTCTTGTGTAGCAGTATAGCTTGGAAGTGGCCCACAGAAAACTTCACTAAACTGAAATTCATCTAGTTGTTCCTTTTCTAAAACTTGATCCTACAAAATTTTAAAAATCCAAACCATTGAATAATGAAGGAACATATGCAGTATACAATACAGAAAACTGCTTTATAAAAAAAAAAGCTGTATTACCACTACATTTTAAATGCAAAAAAGTAATGTATATACACTTTTATTCAAATCTGAAGAATTTCAGAAATACAAGGCAAAGGACATTCACATCATTTTGATTATATTTTTGAACATTAAACAGGTATAAAAGGAAATTATATATATATATATATATATATATATATATATATATATATATATATATATATATATATATATAACATATAATTAATGTAACAATAAAGTTTAATTGCCTACATTCTATTTCACAAGATTGAACTGAAATATTAAACAACTCCAACATTCATTTTTTTTAATTAGCACTAAAGCAAGGATGTCAAACTTACGGCCCAGACAATAAATCAGCACACAATAATGTATAATAAAAAAAAAGAATCAAAGCAGAATAAAAATTTGATAAGTAGAATTTGCTAAATATTTTTTTGTTGCTATTTTTGAACAGAATGCATACATTAATTTTTTTTATCATTTAAAACATGTGGCTTGTTATACCATACGAGTTTGATATGCCAGCACTCCAGTATGAGCCCTTTACTAGTGTTTAAGACAGGTAAAGAAATATTTAAGTTATTATAACTTGCATTTTCCTCACAAATATATGCAACAAACTACTCTTAAAAGATGTAAAACCCCTGAAAATTGTTTTTATCTTGCTACTAAAAATTCAACATCAAAGTACAAAAGTTTTCAGCAATGAAAGAAAATATAATTTTGAGAAATACAACATTACCAGAAACGTTCTGCATAAGGAATGTTATCGAGCATTATTTATCACATTTAAAAGGAAATATATTTAATATTTATTACCTATATTCATAGCAATTAAGTTACTTCTCCAGCAATTTAATGTATATAAGTAGAATCAAACACAAATGAGTCATTTAATAACACATTTTTTTAAAAAAATTTTGCCAGAGTTTATAAGTTACTCAAAAGCATTGTTTCATTACAAACATGAATAAATAAAAAATACAAAATGCAATTGCATAGCAAATAATAAATCAATAAACGAAAATGCTACATTTGTTACAATTTGGTTTTGATTGAATGAATGCTTCACTAATGACACCTTACTGAAATCTCGAGCATGTAAACACAGAAGAGTTAAAAAAGGCAGTGAAGATTGGACATAAGTTACAGATCAATCTATTATACTGAATAAGTTGTAATTTTATAAAATCCTAATCAATTGGTTCATTTGAATTGTCAATGTAAATAAAGTTAGCAAGAACAGAAATTTTTCAAATAATTTCAATCTTTATTGCACAGGAGATGCAACAGTGAAATCAACTTTATGACAAAAGGTGCATTGTTACAACTCTTAAATAAGTAGTCTAGTATAATAAATTATAGTTAAAAAAAAAAACTAAAAAAAAACACGCTTTTACAGTGAATCGAACTAAAAAGTAAAAAAATAATTCTCAATACAAAAATAAAATGATTAATGAGAAAAACAATGTCATTCGGATAAAAGCATGGGGTGCTCTATATTAATTGTTATAATTTCTTACTAGTTCTATTCCGAAATGCTGAGTTTGTGTAAAATGTAGTACAAAGCACCCCATGCTTTTACCACAATGACATTAATTTTCTCGTTAATCATTTTATTCTTATATTAAAAATTATTTTCTCACTTTTAAGTTCAATTCACTATAAAAGCGTGCTTTTAGTTTTTTTAAAAAACTATAATTTATTTTTAATTTTTTTAGTTCGATTTACGAAAAAAGCGTGTTTTTTTTAAAGTTTTTTAAACTATGATTCATTTATTGTTGAATTTATCCTTGAGTTTGATATTTAGAGCCGGAATTACGCGGCTACTGGAATTAGTCTTGCTCATCAATGGATATTAATTAACGGGTCTGAAGGGTATTTATTCTCTCCGTTTAATAGGCCTCGGATGAGTCTCATATTGTTATATTTCAAAAATTCCGTCTCTATAGATACAGGTCTAAATAATAGAAGTGTGTTAAGAAGAAATATTAAATGTCAGTCGTATTATCACCTTTTAAACGTATTGCTATAACGTTAATTCATATAATCACTTCTATATATAAGCATACTGCTTATGAAAATAAAAAAATATTTTGCAATTAGAAAAATAAATTTATCACTTTTTAAACGTATTGCTATAATGTTAATTTGTATCATCACTTCAAAACTAAAAAATATTTAGCAGTTAGAACATAAATTATTTTTATTCACATGTGTGAGCACATGTCTTTTCCCCCTTCCTTTTTCACACAAAGAAAACTTTTTTTTTATTTGAATTAATAACAAACGTTGTGACGACTTACGCGTCTTTTCTTTAACAAGTCCTTTGGGTTCTTTGGGCCAGAATTAATGGCAACTCTTTTCCAACCAAATCCAAGAAACGAGAAGTGAAGAGATGCAAATATAGGATAAATATAGGATCTTAAAGTAAGCGTGAAGGCAATGATAGCAATGTAATGGTAATGTTCGACAATTAAAGTTCGTTGTGGTATTGGTTGATAATTGAAGTTCGCTGTCCAAAGATTCAAGTTCTACATGTCGTGGATAAACATATTGGTGATCTATTAGTAGTTAAAAGTACAGCTGCATACCGCTGTAGATAAAGACAAGTTTATTACAGAATAATATAAGGTAGGATTGATTACTTACTATAATTATATTTAAAGATTAGGCGGTTCAATTATTGATATAGGTCTGTATTATATTGTGTGTTGCGCATTGTGTTATCGTAGATTCTCTCATTTATATATTTGTTCAAAGTTTAAGTTGAATATCTTAATAAAGTCATATTAAGATAATGTTTGATTCTAGTTCTTACGTTAATCCTACACATCTAGCTAACGCTGATACTTCTAGGGATGTACTTCCAAGGGGAGGTACATATCATAACGTTTTCATTTTTAGGGGGGGGTTGCACCTTTTTAAGGTAAGGTTTTTTAGTTGCCATATCTGGAATTAGCCGCCAAATTTAGAAATGGAGTACGACATTAGTCGCCAAATCTCTGAATCCTTACAATTGTTATTTTTAACGATCCTGATCAGGCCAATGGAACAAAATTTTGAAATTAATGTATTGTCATCGGTCCTTGACAAGTGTGCCAAATTTTAAATTAATCTGACCTTTTAAAGTGGGTAAAAATTGAGTCCAAAGATTTCATTACATACAAGTGAAACTTATAAGAATGTGTTAAAAAACTGTGCACAAGAATGTAACTGCTACATTAAAAGCAAAAACTTGTTACCTGCAGGATAAGTTTTTTTTATTTTAAAGGGGTGGGGATAATGGTATTGTATAAACCCTATTCCCTTGCAATAACTAATGTGCTTTTAAGGTGTTATACTACTTAGAACTTTTGAAAAGGTTTAAAAAAGCACATCAGTCCTTAAAGCATTCCATTGGAAGACTACCACAGCTTGATGAAAAAAAGATAACTCAAAAAACCTACACTTAACATTCTTCAAATACCATATTTTTAGGACCTGGTACTTTAGGGTAGCGCTGACCAATCTTTTTATCACTGTGAACCAGTTAAAGTTTAATAATTTTACCAAGGCCTGAATATGAGGCTATTTTCGTGGAAAGTCTCACAAACCTGAAAATTTTACAAATGAAAATAATTTAATAATAAAATGAAAATAATTTAATGTTCCTTGGACAACCATGTAAATTTGATCCCTGGACCGTTACTGGTTTGCAGTCTGGGGGTTGGGGTGAGTGAGCGAGTGAAGATTAACGTCGCACTGTTCAGCTGCGCGAGGGCTTTTGGCGACGGACCACGTAATTTTGAACCATGGTCAAGTGACGTGGACGACACCTGAGCTGGCACCCCCATCTCCTAACTACCACACCACACCAACGGGAGGACGTTTCAGCTCTCGACAGATTTAGTGTGCATCGCTGCCCTACACGACGGGTCTTTAGTGGTACTGGGCTCGAACTCGTGACAAAGCCAGCCACGATCCGATGCCTATACCACTTGGCTACCGAGGGCACCTGGGGGTTGGGGACCACTGTCTTATGGCTATGACTTATTTTGGGGCTCTTAAAAGTGTTAGGAGAAAGAATTTTATCAAATGTTTCAAGAAAATTTTAATGAAATTGGCTTCAAACATGTTAAGATTCCTTTTACCATATAGAAAAAGGTTTTATATATAATATATTTGTCTTTGGATGGAAGTGTCATACAAATAAACAAAGAATTTCAACAACAAAAAAAAGGAACATGGGAAAAAAAGGTTTTAAAATTTTATGCTTAAGATATATCATAACATTATAAGTGACTAACCTTAGCATTATAAGAACTACTTAATTCCCATAACCCATTCAGGACAGTGATTTTTCCTGTTAAGCCTACTTTCATTTTAAAAAATTCATATAAAATGATTACTGAAAGGAAATACAATGAAGTTTATAATCAATCCAAATTTCACATGTTCCCAATTCAGATCACAATGGCATGATCATAGGTCTCAGAAAGGAGAAAACACAAACTTGCATATGATACTGTGTTCCATGAGGTGAGTACATTGTATTAAACATTCAGAACTGAGGCAATACCTTATAGCACATGAAGTAACCACACTTTTTAAATAAGAAATAATAATAATTTAAGTTTTGATATCCATTTTATCAAAAATGCAAGGAAAGTAATTATTTGAAAGTTAAAAATGTGAGTGACAAGAATTTTGTGAGTTTAGTTATACACCATAAAACATCAACTATAAATTTTTAATATTTATTATTTAATTCAATAAAAGTCAAACATAAGATACAAAAAAAAGTTACTATTAAAAAGTTGAAAGCAAATATGCTGTAAATTATAAATAATAAATAAGTAAATGAAACTTACTTTAACTTTCCATTCACCATCTTTGGGATGAGTATGATGCTTTAGAAATAATTTATTCCTTGGTTTTGTATAAGTTCCTTTAGGTCGACTAAAAGTAATACAAAAAAAATCATAAATTAAAATCTTAATATTCAAAACTACTTATTTTGTATAAATACGTAATATAGTAAACTTACCTCATACAATCAGGTTTTACTACTGTTGTTCTTCCTGTACTGTAGTTTACAACTTCATACTTAATTTTTGAAGGGGGAATATCTTTAGGTTTCTTTGGCTTGCTGTAATTAAATACACATTTATAATTACTTACAAGTAACTCATGTGGTTCAATTTCAATAACAGTAATTAAAATTTTTATTTTTCACATTAAACTGAAATCTGTATATAAAGAGTTTTTTTTTTCCAGGTATAGAAGTTTAAGTTGGCATTACTTTCCAAGATGGCGACCGATTTAACAGCTGTCAAGTGATTTATTCTCAGTTTGGTTTGGCAATTCATCATGAATAGACTCACGCCTGAACAACGCTTTCAAATTGTGCAATTTTATTTCGAAAATAAAGGTTCTGTGCGGAATACGTATCACGCACTACGTCCATTTTATCGTCGCCAAAATCATCCATCAGAGCAGTTAATTCGATTAACCATGGAACGTTTTTGCACCACGTTTACTCTAATTGATAACTCGCATCCCGAGACTGTACGGTGCGGACAGAAGAAGCTATTGCTACTGTAGAGCGTAGCATTGAGGAAGACGCGAATGAGTCCATAAGCCATCAGCACAGGAATTGGATCTGTGTCCATCCACTTTATGGAAGATTTTGCGAAAGGATCTTGGTTTGCGTGCTTACAAAATCCAACTCGTGCAAGAATTGAAGCCAAACAATCATCAAGCAAGGCGTAGATTTGTCGAATGGGCCCAAAACGAGATTGCGGTTGTTCCCGATTTTCATAAGCGAATTTTGTTTAGCGATGAAGCGCACTTCTGGTTGAATGGCTACGTCAACAAACAAAACTGCCGCATTTGGAGTGAAGCTAATCCACAAGTGTATGTCGAATCACCGTTACATCCAGAAAAACTGACTGTTTGGTGCGCTTTATGGGCTGGTGGAATCCTTCTGCAAAAACGATGAAGGCCACAATGTTACAGTCAATGGTGATCAGTATAGAGCCATGATTGCTAACTTTTTCATTCCTGAATTGAACAATCATGATGTCCAGGAGCTGTAGTTCCAACAAGACGGCGCAACATGTCACACAGCTCGTGCCACAATCGATTTATTGAAAGACACGTTGGATGACTGCCTAATTTCACGTTTTGGACCTGTGAATTGGCCTCCAAGATCATGTGAATTAACACCGCTAGACTATTTTCTGTGGGGCTATGTAAAGTCATTGGTCTATGCGGATAAGCCACAAACGCTTGACCATTTGGAAGACAACATTCGCCGTGTTATTGCCGATATACGGCCACAAATGTTGGAAAAAGTCATCGATAATTGGACGTCCAGATTGGACTGCATCCGAGCCAGCCGTGGCAGTCCTATGCCAGAAATCATATTTAAAATGTAATGCCACAAGATTTATCTTTCGAATAAAAAAATTCATGTCAATCGAATAATACATCGTTGTTTTATTGCAATTTAAAGTTCTATACTTCTAAAAAACATCCTTTACTTATTTTACTAAGCTTAAAATTCAAAACTCCCCCCCCCAAATTGAATATTTTACAAATATCTATAAATTTAACAGTGCTAATATATTTTACTAATCTTAATCACTTTTCTATTACACCTTTTAATGCAAAGAAAATTAAATTAATATCATAATTGGCGATTTACTATAACTAAGACCAATTCAAAAAAGGAGCCTTATTTTTAAATGACTCATTCAACATATCAAAAACAAAACACTAAAAATTTATTTCAGTGAAAGTTATATACCTTGTCTCACTCATTCTCAAAATTATTTCAGACACAAAATAATTTTATTTTTGATAAAACTTTAAAAACAAGACAATTACCAAACAAAGTATTGACTACAATACATTTTATTGAGGTTATTTGGAAAGAGATAGATATCAAGATATCTGAATAAAGCATTATTAAAAAAAGTGCAACCAAAAATTACCTGTTTCATTTGCAGACCTATGGTGCATTGAATTCAACAGATATGTACAATTCCATACTTATTTGAAGTGAAATTTACAAAATAATGCAATTTCCTAACTTAATAAATTTACATTTTTTAAGAGTTCTAAACCTCATTCTATGTATTTGTTTGAATGAAAGTTTACTTTCGAGTACTGAAACAGTATAGAAATATTGCATCTTGTTTTCTTATCTAAGGTGTGTGTGAAATCTCTAGCAAATTGCACAAGGTAGTGATACCTAATTTCAATGAAATTACATTTCATTGTATTTATTTTACCACAGCTGTTTTTTCCATTTTTTAATATTCAGTTTTTCTTACCTTTAAAATCCAATACAAATATATTTTAACTTGGGTTTCCCAATATAAACATGCTAAAGGAAAGCAGCAAATAGAATATAGTGCTGATTCTTGCATATTTTTCATAAATATTTAATTAAAAAAACTGATAAGAAGGGATAAAAACAGTGCAGCAATTACTTATGTTGTAATATTGGTTCCAATTATTTTTTTAAACTACTATGTTTACATTCATATGATCATGTATTGCTGCTAACAAAAATTCCTTATTGTTTTATTTACTTGTAATTCTAATTCATTATATGCTGTGGCAAGAAATTCCGAATGCAGAGTTGTATAATCTACACTGCTTCTGTTTTTTCGCTTTTCGAAAAAAACGTCATTTTGACATTTGACTTCGCTGGAGGTTGTTAAGAATGGCGTTGCATGAATTGATACGTTACTAATTTAATTGCAGAATGGGATAATTTAACAATTGTCATTATTTCTTCTTTAGAGTATTTAATATTGGTTTGGCAAGAGCATGAATAATTGACTTGAAAAATAAGATATGACAAAGTTTTTTGTAACATTGAATTTACCAATAAATTTCCCTAAATGTGCCCCCTTTTTAAAATGAATTTCATTGCATATAAACACTACTAGCTATGTGGAAAACCCTGTTGCTGTGTATAAACCAAAATTGTCATTATTTCTTCTTTAGTTTTAATTCTAATAATTGAAAAATGCTAATTTTATGCATATATATTAATGAAATGCATAAGAAAATGTAGTTTATCTTAAGAAATTAAGCATAATAAACATTTAATAAATGTTTATATTTGAATGCCTTCTCAATTTCTCAAAAGCACATAGCTTTTTAATACCTTTTATTCAATAGCAAGCACAAAATGCTTATACAGGGAGATGAAGGCCAATTTAAAAAAATTACTCAAATCAACTTTTAATTGAATCAATATAAAGAAAATACCTAAAAACCTTACATACCTATTTTCAACTTTTGTAGGTGATTTTGCAGCCCGTTCAGGTAAAATCACTTGCGTGACTTCAGAACTTTTCCTGAAGATAAAAAATATGTATTATTAAAAATTCTTTCCTAAATATTTCTTTAAAGGAAAAATAAGGTCACTACAATAAATGCAATAACAAAGTAAAAATACAATAAATCCAAGAGATCTTAGATAAAAAAAAAATTTAAAATTCTTATTTTATATAAACCCAGAAGAATTAAAATAATCTTTCAATGATTGAATGCAAAAACTAAATGTTTTATGCTGATTGGTGCCTAATTAAAATTTACATTTTAGAATTTATACATAAATATTTTTAAAAAACTACAGAGCAATTACAACACGCAAAATTGGTACCTAATTAGAATTTACATTTTAGAATTTATACATAAATATTAGAAAAAACTACAGTGCAATTACAACACATGAAAGAATTAAATTTTATAAGTTTATTAAAAATATCAAAATTCTACTGTATATTATTTGAAGTATATAATTATTACATATATATACTTCCTTTAATTTAATATTTACAATTTTCTGTACCTCAACATGTGACATCAACAGATTTTATCGGATCAAAGGATATCACCAAATGCAAAGATATGCAGCTATGGTGGGAAAACCGTTTTGGTGCATGTTTCAACATACTGATGGCAACATTTGGCAATGCCTTTTGCTTTGGGTGAAATTGTTGAATGGTACAATACAAGAGTACTATATTTTCTACATCAGTTTTCTTCCTTTCGAATAATACTCTACAGCAGTGGTTCCCAAAATTTTCACCTTATAAAACCCCTTGTACTTGAAGGGGATTTCGTGTGGAACCCCATTCCATACACATACTTCGAAGAATATATTTCAAGAAGATATTTAAAGTAGATCAACATGTTATGAGCATTTTAAGTAAAAACATTTTTAAAAAGTATTTCATTTATATTATTAAAAAATTATAATCTAATCTACACTATTAGAATTTGAACAAACATATCCATCTATGCGACTAGGTGTATCCATCTTCTCATGAACCGCACAATGCAGAAACTCGCTGAAGGTACCAAAAGATTGAGAATGATCCAAGGAATCCGTTTTGACCATTTATATTCTGATATTACAATTAGTTAAAAAGATATTAATTAAAAACCTTGAAAGACAATTATTTTACCCCTGTGGGCATTTTTTTATCGCTGAACGGCAAAGTTCCAATTACAAAATTGGAAATATCATTTACTTTGCCACAATACAGTATAATTTATTTTACAAAATAATGATATTTTTCATTTTTCACAATTTTTCTAAAATGAGTCAAAATCAATACATTTTTATGAAAATGATTTCTAAATCATTCCATCTATTTTCTTTCATGTTAATGAAATTATATTCTACACTAAAAAAGTTCATGCTTTTCTCTTTTAGAATCAGTCATTTAAAAAATAAAATGTCAAAAACCCTTTTACGATTTTTCAAAAAATACTCAAAATTTTATTTTAATACTTAATAACTTCCTAATTTATATAAATAATCTCACAAAACTTTTCTACGTGTGTAGAATCTGTTATCTGTACAAAGATTGAAAAAATTACTTAAAAATTTGTGTTTTTCGGTTTTTTTCCCCTTATTGCGAAATATTTAAACATTATTTTTGCAATTAATATTTGAAGTTTGAAGGCATTAACTTAAAAATGAAGCACCCCCCCTCCGAAAAAAATTAAAACTTTAGCAAACACAATTTTACAATAGCCAAGGGTTTAGCGAAGAAAACCTGTTTGGCACCAAACAACTTTTTCCTCTTGCCCTTCACATTTGATGAAAGGTGACACTAGAAACAAGATGCACCTATAAATATTGAAAATCACCAGATATGGCAAGATTGAATATTTTTCTTTTATTTTAAAGGTCTTTTCACTCCTTTCTTCTGAAGATTTCAGGGCGTGATCGTTTAAAGCGCTTGATTACTAACGGTTGTACCCGGGTTCAAAACAACATCTCTTAATTTTTTAAAAAATACTCAACATTTTATTTGCGCATTTAATAACTTTGTAATTGGAAAGATAATTTATTTTGTCACGATACAGTATTTTTTTTAAACAAAACGATACTTTACATATTTTATGATTTTTTCTAAAATGAATTAATATCGATGCCTTTATATGAAAATTATTTTTAAAGAACTCATACTTTGATCTTTTAGAGTTAGTGATTTAAAAAATAAAATGCTGAAAACTTTTTTTTGCGAATTTTTAAAAAAATACTCAAATTTTAAATATTTAATAACTACTTATCAAATTCAAATTTTATATAACTTCTTCATTTATAAAAATAACTGCATGGCACTTTTTCCCTGTGCATCAAACATTTCAAAAAATGCTCACAATTTTAATTCAACATGTAATACAGTTGTGATATTTTGTAATTATAAAAATCTCTACTTTTTTCAACATCTAACTATTTCTAAAAAAGGTACATTTTTGTTTCCCGGGCCTAAAAATTATAAAATTGAGTGAGTGAATATTCAAGTCTAACTGTTCACTTACTCGAGAGCTTTTGGCAACGCACCTCGACATTTTGAACCATTGTCAAGTGACGAAGATGAGACTTGAGCTGGCACCCATCTCTCTTAACTACCATATTACACTAATGCTAGGACATTTAAACTCTCCACAGATTCAACAGGTCTTCAGCGGTAGCCAAAATTTTAAAAGGGCAATAATAATTAATTGTGAGAAATTACCACTCGAATTTTGTAATGACATTAAAATAGAAATTGCACACACATACCAGGAACAGCTGATAGCGAGAGGGCAAGGGGAATTTTCATGACAATATGTTATGCATTTAAAAATGTTCGTACAATCCCAGGGGGAAATTTAACCTATCTGACAAAGAAAAGAGAAAAAATTTCGAAACTGAGAATTTTAAATTATACACTCGGTAAAAGCCCGAGCAACACTGGGATAAGTGGGGGGGGGACAGGTTATTTTGAAATATATATATATATATTAGAAGTGCTGATTTTGTGAAGGAAAGGGATAATTTATAAAAGTAGAGAAAGTCTGTGCAACCCCGGGCCATGCAGCTAGTTTTTAATAATTTTACTCAATATTAATTTGTGATCCAAGTGTCACTTATTCATGCATTATTTAATAACTGGGATATGTGCTTACCTTTTTTTTCCACACAAACTGACTAAGTTTAGGTTCAGTGAGATTAAATACAATCGTGCATTACTAATTCAGAGTTCAATTTGTTTTTGTAGCCATTCAAGCTGAGAAATATGTTTCCCTTAAACACAATTCTCTGAATGGCATTAAAATGTTTACAGCTGTGCGAGAAAACCTGTGTATTTCATATGAATTTTCAACTTAAAATTTAGATGCTGTACTTATTAAATTTAGATTATAACATCAAATCTATTGATATGTTGTTTCTCCTTCATTATAGCCATTTTTACCAGAAATACAAAAGGATGAATTTTCCATTAGAAAACCATTTAGTTTTGCAAGGGATTTTGTTAACTAACAAGTATAAAATAATCTTGTGGAACTCGAGATAGTAAGCAATAGAATATTCACAATCTAGTAGGAAGTATACTTCTTAAGATTAAAACTTAAGTATTTTGAATCAATAAATTACTTACTGGGATACTTATGTGCTATGCTGTTGACTATAATTTGCAGAATGTAAAAATGTTCTTGCTTATATTCATATGCAATCTTGTTCATTCATATGAAGACAGCATTTGGCAAAATTGGTCTATTGTATGATACACAAGTACCTTTACATGATATTATTAATTTAAAATTAAATTTTGGGGGTTGTATGAAAGTATAAGCATGTATTTTAACTTCTGTTTATGTAATGAATTGTCTTCGACCTTTTAATGTTTATAATTTCAATCTTTTTTTTAAAAAAAAATGCTGCTTTCAGATTTATAGCAGAGTTTATAAAAGCTAAAAGAAATATAACTTGTTTCATTAGAAGTTAAATTTAATTTAAATAAATTTTCAGACAAAGGATTTGATTAGAAATGTTACTAATGCCACCTGACCGGCAAAAGGCTAAAACGAGGCCCACAAAATTCATCATGGCAAAGGGTAAGTGACACCTGTTATTAGCCATAGCTTTTAGCACCATACAAATGACACCGATTTGGCTTCGTTCCACCCCAATTTTGAGGGAGAACATCCTGGAGGTGGTCAGGGCCCTCCAATCTTCTCTTTTCCCCAACCTCACGATAGGACTTGCAGCTTGACGGTTATTTAGAGCACCCCTACGCCATAAAGGCACTATACATTTACAAATATCCATGCCTTGTCAGGGATTAGAATTCAGGCTCTATGACACAGCAGTGAACGTCGCTAAGCACTTTACTGGATGAGTGACTGATTAGAAATAAAGAGGTGAATTAAAACGAACACTTTTCCCAAAGCCTCAATACAGATCTAATCTCGGCCGTTTCCCTTGGATACTAAGCTTATACAAAATAATTGAATCCATTCATCTACAACAGTGGTCTTGAATTGTGTTTCACGAAACTCTGCGGTTCCTAAGTCACAACAAAAATATCAAGAAATAAATATGTATACAAAATGGATTCATGTTCCCTACAAAGTTTGCATAGTTACAAATATCTTAAGTTCATCCTGTTCATTAAAATTGAAAATCTTATTTATATACAATTTTACTTTCCAACACTTTTTAAATTTTTATTATAATATAATAAAAGAATACTAAAAACGTGCTCATGTGTTTAAAAAAACTGATTCAAAATATGGTTCTTTTTACAACAGTTTTTTTACATGATACCCTGAATTTTTTTTTGTAATTGGTTATTTTGTTTAATACAGATGCACTTAAGCAGGGGTGGATATTAAGTCAATCAATATCACCTAATGGACTGTTAAGTTATTCTGGGGTAATCACATGAAGATTAGCAGTTAGGAATTATATACCGAAATATTCAAGATTGGCTGACAGTATGCATACTAAGCAGTGGGGCACGCAGGAATTTTTCGGGGGGGGGGTCAAAAGCTCACCATTCTTGTATCATGCTCCTTTTGATTTTGTCGATTTTTGGGAACAAAACACAGTAAAAAACTAATTATTGAATAAATAATTAGCATTAATTAACAAAATTAATCATTAATAATAAATATTTAATTAAATTTTTCGTACTACAGAATTATAATCAATCGGAAAAAATCGAGGGCTGGTGGGGGTCCAGACCCTCCCCCTTGTGTGCGCCACTGATACTAAGTCTTCCCTATTGACTTAACTACAAGAACTAACGGAACTAACTTGAGATGAGCATGTTTTATTTTTAATATGTTTTGAATTACCTGACAATAAATGCACCAGTTGATATTATATTTGAGGTTATTATGTTCGCATCTAACATTTTGCTTTAAATGCGGTTTTGAAGATTTAAGTTGTTTTTTTCTATTGTAGTTATGTAAGCAAGCACATGTTCGGTATCTTTTTCTTAGGTCACCACACCACACTTACACCAATGGGTGGTTAACAGCAACTAGAAAAAGTTAGCCTGCCATTGCACTAAAGAGTTTCATTGTGGTTTAATAAGACTGTACCTATATTACAATATAAAAAATGCAATTAATGTTTAAAAGTAGAGAGATATCTAAGTATAAAGGAGAAATTCAAACTTTTATGATTTACGCAGCTAGCACAATTAAAATTGTAGTCCCTTATGCTTTAAAAATATCAAAATAAAGCATATACAATAAAAAATTGCAAGGTTTATTACACTTCTATCAACAAAATTTATAAATACTCCATATATGTACTAATCGCAAGGAAAAAAAATAAGAGTGAATAATAATTATAACGCAACCACACTTAATGCATTTCAGTAGACACTACTAAATTCTATTTAATTAATCAAATCCAGAAAATCATTCAAAATAATTCTGTACAGCACGTACGTCAATGTGAACTACACACAAACAAAACCACTTCATAATTACGATTGGAAAAAAACACATACACAAGTTTTTTTAATTTATTTTTAAACAATGAGATGTCAATGTTTAAAAGCCAGAATTAAAAATTAAACAGAAAACAAAAAAATAGATCTTTTTATAACTAACATAAAAAATCATTTTAATAAAAATAATTAAAACGAAAAATAAAAGCGCTTATTATTCTAAACAGCATCACAAGTGTAAACACGAAAACTTAGAACATGAATAACAACTCACCACAAGTCAGTTAATTTTCGGCAAGTTTTAGCAGCACTTGCTAAATTCAGAGATTTTCTACCGTTAGGAGCCATTAGAAGCTCGATAATTTCACCAAAAGAACCAGTAAAATATTATTTTCACATAACATTGACATAAAAACTAGAATCTAAATACAACAAACGTCTCCGTCAGTTGACAGTCAGTTCGTCAGTAATTTCAGTAAGCAATGTTTACGCGCCATTCCGTTAACAAATACGCGCCATCATCACTGATTGGTCGAAGGAAACATGTGACCATTTAGGGATTTCTTTTGTAACAAATTCCCTTTGGGCGGGAATGTATCAGAACGACGAACTCCCCAGTTTCTCCTATGGCCACGTTACGTAACAGAGAAACCAGAGATCATTCTTTCACAAAGCGAATTTTTCTTCGAATAAAATTCTTATACGTTTTCTACTTTTCACCTTGATACATCGCAATAATTAATCTTTAGTCATTTCACTGCACTGAGAAAAATTTATGTGCACAAAAAGTTTTATGCATTACCTCTACTGTTGTTCAAAAACTCTCATAGTGGTGACCAATTTTTCTACAATCAAAAGGAGGACAAAAATTTTAAAATATTACGACGTAAATATACAAGGGCGTAGCTACCGCCCGGGGCCCCACTTAAGAGTTAGCTACGCCAGTGTAAATATATGAAACATTTTATGAATTCACACAAAAATACATTAATCATGCTTACATCCTTTTTAATTGTATACTTAAATGAGTATCTTTCCATTGAATGATTTTTTTTTTTTTTTTTTGTTACTATGTCAGTTTCCAATACAACGGAAATTTCGGTGCAAGAAATATCTTTTATATCGAACTTTACGGTAAGATTTCTCACTAGTCAAAAAATCATTACCAATTGAAAAACCTCTTTCAACTGCTGCATTAGTTCCAGGGCAGCATAACATAAATTCAAGAAAAACTAAATTTTCATATGGAAGGAGTTCAGTTAAATATTTCCATCCATCTTTTATCAATTTCAACATGCTGATTTTCCCATTTTAATTTTTCAGAATTTAACTAAGCATTCAGTCTTCTAATTTCTTCAAATAGACAATTGCATCAACTTTAATATATCGGGCATTTCTATAAAAAAAAATACTCAACACAATTTTCTATATTTGCCCAATTTAATTGAGATGAAGTCAAAAAACATGATTGAAAACTGTTATTTCCTGTGATACTTGTTCCAGACCATTTTTCGACATATTGGAAACATGTTGGGTAAAAATTTTGCACTTCTTTGGTAAACTTTTCTGTTATGCTTGGATTTGATTCTAGCAAGTTTGACAATTTTCTTATTATTAAAGGAATACATTTTTCTTCAAATCGCACTTTTTATCAGACAAAATTGTTCAAAATAAGACTGACTTCTGTAGCTGAAACATGTTTACCATCAATCTTTTCAATCATTTTGCAGAAAATAGATGCCTAATTATGTACGAAATTACATTAAAATCTCCAATAGTTTATACCAGAGGTTCCCAAACTTTTTTTCCCCATACACCCCTTGCCATGTTTTTCGGTTTGAGGTTAACCCCCAACTTAATGTTAAATTTTTGCAAATTTATCAATTTAAGTGTTTCTTGACAGCTGGTACAGCACTATTTACTATAAAAGTTTTATGTTTTGAACTGTAGTTTAGTAGAGTGTTTAAAACTTAAGAAACACATGTGAATTAATTAAATTAAAATTTAATTAATATAGGAAATAATTACTACATAAAATAACTGAGAAACAAACACTTTTAATGGGTTGGATGAATCTGTTTTTTTTATTTAGGAGATTGTAACGCACACTGAAACTCCTCTCTAGGAAAAGCAATTAAAAACTTTCATAAGATATTCTATAATTTGGGAAAATCTCAAATATATCTTTTTAAATCCAATCATTCTTCCATTCTAAACTTTACTTTAAGATCTTCATTAAGGCTAATAAAAACAGTTCCTTTTGAAATCAAACTCTCTTTTGTGTGTGTGTGTGATAACATGAATTCATTACCAACTGTGTTATTACCATAGTCAAAACATTGTTAAACCTAGTTTCAAAACCCAGAATAAAGGACATTTAAATGTTGAGCCTAGGTTAAGCCGTCACTTTTCTGGCAGATTGTCTGTTACAAATTGAGAAACTGTTAAAATTCGCAATGTCCAGTTTTATATTCCTTTAGCTTGATTCTGGTAGTTCTTTTTTAATAAAATTTACGCTGTCGCCTTGTAACTACAAATTAGTCCAAGTAAATTTAATAAATAAATCTGTTAAATATGTAAATCTGTAGTTTACAAACACTTGATTAAATTTATTTTAAAATTAAAGTCATGGCTATCTATGGTGGTACATATACTGGTATTGTGAGAGGGTATTGTTCTTGAAATAATACTGGAGTCCAAGCTTGTCTTTTCCTGGATTTATTCATAACACACACACACATTTGACAAAACTTCAATAAAACAAAACAATAAGTTAAATTACCAAGCTGAATGTTAAACTGAAAATATTCTAGTAAACGACGGCACTACTAACGCTGAAGCAAATATCCTGATTTTAAAAAGCAAATATCCGAGATAAAAACAACAGCAACCAAACGTGCTGAGGCCAGGTTCCGATTCACTCACATGGGCAGGATCTCCCACATATGGTTTTCGTTGAGACCCCCCCGTGGGTCTGAGCGCTGTGATCGATATGCTCCGCCCACGCAGAGGACGTTAATTCACAAAACTATCGTAGACCCCCATTTACACCTCATGAACCCCCAAATTACTTTTTTGCTGACGCGGACCCCTGCAGATCGTCATGGGCCATTTTGGGAATCACCGGTTTATACTGTACTGGTACATCATGCGTAACATTTTAGCCTGGTATCTTTGAATACAGAGATTAACAGATTAATTTTAAAATATTGAAAAGGAGGGCAAGCTGGACACTTTTGGAGGAAGAACAAAACCTATAAAAGGACTGTCCTCCCTAAAGGAGGACGGTTGGTCACCTTATCATACAGACAGTACAAATGTTTTTTTAAAAAATTAAGTTAATTGTGATCTGAGAATTGTGCAGTTTAGAATAGGAATATTTTTTACAGAAACAGTTATACAACAAAACTTCCACATAATTCCATTTTATTGAATTTTACATAACTTAGTACTTTTTGCGCTTTTATGAACAATCTTCATTTTAACCAGATGTGATAAAAAAAGTATGAGTTATTAAAGGCATTTCAATTTTCTTTTGACAATTCTACAATTCGATTAAATTTTATTTGCTCATAAACTATTCATAATCTTACACTAATGACTGATTTAAAACTCATTTTTTCAACATATGCAAAAGCTCTTTGAAAGAAATCAAGACACTTTTTATATAACTTAGATAATTCTGACACCTAAAATTTAGGTAAAAATGGATTACAATTATATAAATTCCGGTATTTATATAATTCTGATATTGTATAATTTTTATATATTTTTTCTTCCCATACTCTATTTCTCCCACTCATAAAATTCAAGAAAAAAGGAATTATTTCATAAACATGAATACAATATAAATAATTTTTTATGGTCCAAAACAAACCATAAATATATGAATGATTTCAGAATTCTTAACCCATTTATGTTGGTGGTTGAAATATAAACAACTTTCACAACCTCTTTACAGGCAAATATCTGCAGGAGTGACTAACTGAATGTTTTAAATGAAATTGCTATGCCCCTATGAAGCAGATTAAAGGCATAAATCCAACTACAAACGCATATCTTGAACTTCTAAACTACAAAAACTTTCACTTGACTGCTGTTCCAAAAATGGAACACTAGGCATAAATGGGTTAAAATTTACGTAAGAATTTAAAAATTTAAGTGTTTTCATTTACAAATGAATTAATCTGTTAATGCAAGTCTTTCAAATTTTTAAATAATGAAAAATATTTCCTAAATGTTTAGCTTTATAGATCAAATAAATTTATCTATACACAGGAGCTTTATACTTTTCAATTAACAGAAATTAATTTACTTCAATGATTAGCAACATAGTTACATAAAAATAACTAAAATAGATTTTTAATTTCAAATGATCAACAAGGGAGGGGGCTGCCTTAATACTGTATGTTCCTGTATATAATCAAAAGATTATGTGTTAATAAAGATTCAAATTTTGTGCATATTATACACCGGCATGGATGTGATAAAAAAACATTCTCAATCAGAAAAGCTTACAATAAAGTTTTGAAAGAAATACCATTTATGTTTTATAAAATAAATAATAGATGACACTGAATGCTTTTGCGACTCAGCTGACGTATTTTAAATTTCAACTACAATCAGTTTTGTCCAATTATGTTCGAGAATGTAATGAAGATGTTGCTAGCCTAGATTTTGCATTCTGTCTTGACCCGAGTTGTTTCATCTGGAAAATATTCATGTTCAGATATCGAAATATTGAAGCAGAAGCATGTAAATTACACGGTTGATTTTGAACTAACCATTATAGAGAAAGTTACCGAAGTAGGAAATCGGGAACCTACAAAATTGTTTAACATTGACAAGTCAAATATTCAATTGTGGAGAAAGAAAACAAGGCTAATTTTGAAAAATGCAACCCAAAGCTTTTTAATTATAAATCGATGAAGTCTCAGTGAGAATGTTAAAAATGCCCTGAAAGTCCTCATTTACAACTAACACTTAAAGGACTCAAATAAATTACAGCCTTTAAACGTCAGAATTAACAGATATTAAAATTGAAAACTCTGAAATTATGGGAAGAATGGATGTCTGATGGAAAAAATAATTTTATAATAATTTTTTTCTCTGTCCAATTTATTACTTATAATTTTAAACATATTGCGTATTTTTAAAAAATTTTATCTCATGCCACATTATCAGCAGTATATATTTTGCATTATTTGCTGTAAAAATTGCTGCAGATTATGGAACGATTTTTTTATATTTTTACTCGAAAAAAAAGGCTTTGCGGATAATACGCTGCTGCAGGTTATATACAGGAAAATACGGTATATACATGATACACTTTATATAATACAAAATTCATATTCATGCAGAACAATAAAGTTATATTTGAACATTTTAATACAATTTTGTCAATTAAATTTTATTTTTTGGGAAAAACTATAAAACTACCAATCTTATAACTTATACAAAGATTATATTTTGAGATATTTATCAGTATTTGGATTAGTGACTGCTTTTCTGAGTTGCTACCAAAAAGAATGTAGGAAATATTATTAATCCATATTTGTTTTTAGTCTAAAACCCTTAGGTGCCATGACACAAAAATAAATTTGGAATCCTAGAAAACAAAAACTAATTCCTCCCACAGAGACTAACAGTTATGCCAACAACCAACAGTAGTAAAAGTAGTAGTAGTACATCTTTTCTACTTTAATCCGGATGGTCTAACAGTTTGGTGAAAAAAAGCTATTGTAGTAAAATTTTCCACTGAACAAGTTTATTGTCTTTATCATTATAGCAAAATGGTTGAAAAATTTAGTTAACAGTATAGCAGAAAAAAAAGTGGTTATCAAATTCACAATATCTGAAAACAGTGTCACTTATTCCTAACATCAACAGTATAAGTTTGAATTTGGCATACTTCTCATGTGTTCAGCTTCAGGGTCCCTATAACCAAGTACCAATTTTTGCATGCTTTAGTACAGGAGAGAAAGATTTACACTCATAAAAAAAATAGATCAAAGATGTCTTTCAATAAATAAAAACAATACAGTCAATATCTTCATTCAAATTAAATGTGAATAATCAAAACAGCATTGGCAGAATATGAATAGACCGAATTGAATAATAAAAAAGACAAATACTTGGATTCTTAATATTCATTACATAATTCAAATTTACTTTTTTGGAAATGGCAAAAAAAATTTAGTTCTTACTGGGTCACAAATGACCATTCATCTCTAAATAATATTGAAATTTAAAATTTTTAATTCATGAATAAGAATGCTTAGGTGTTAATTATAAGTAAAAGTTACTCTACATTAAAAATGAGAGAGAAGGAATGAAGAAAGGAAAGTTAAAAAAACAAGATACTTTTTAAAGTGAAGGATAACTTAACAAATGAAGAAAAAGCATAAAAAATCTGTTATTTAAGTAAGAAAAAAATTATAAAAATACCTGAATATCAATCAGGATTTGCTGCTTTAGAATCAAGTGCAGATCAACTAGTTTAGAATGACTTCCCTATCATATATTACGCAGACTGGCATAAAAAAAATATGACTATGCATTCAAACTGCATTTTTTAAAAAGAATTTGTGCTAAAGTGGGTGTTATAAGCTATAATATACAATAGCACCATACGTTTTAAATACGATTTTTTTAAAATTATTCAATTCGTAAAAATTTTTAAAATTTATATTTCTGCAATATTTGTGACAGCTAGAGATAATTTTGAAACAGAAACTTATGATAGACTTTTGAAATCTCTCTACTCACCTGACTCCATTAATAATAACTTCAACTTCTTCTCCAACAAAAAATCTATCTTTTACGTAATTAAATACATCATCACACAACTCGTTCAATCGCTTCCTATGAGTCAATGATGCAAGATATAATATAGGTTTTCTTAAAGCAAAAGGAAAAGTTTTGAGACTGTGGCGAGCTGCCTCTTCAGAACTGGCAGCTTCTTGGAAAGTAAGATTGGATTTTCCAGTGAGAGCACATGACCAAACTAAACTGTTGCACATGATAACGCGTTCGAAGAAATCACTAAAACAAATAGAAATATTTATAAATTTTAAACTAAACATTTTTAAGTAGAACAAATTAGGTTTCAGAAAGTTATTAAAACTTTTATAACATCGAAATCTATACATTCTATGGTACTTACTACTATCACAACAATGTCAATGTTCAAGGTATCTCGCCAAGTTGGCAACCACAATTTCATACGCATCTTACACGCTGATTTGGCAACTTGTACTTTGTTTCACATAATGTTGCCAATACAGTTGCGATAATACATACAAACTCATTTAACACTCCTCTTAAATCATCAGAAATACAATATAAAAACTTTTTAGTATAGACGTTTTGAAGACAGATATTTTGCAGGAATCAATACATAATTCTACAAATAAACACACAATCATTCATTCCAGATCTAATGATAGGGTTAAAAACTATAAATAGAAGAAAATTGGCTTAGTTTATAAAAAACATGGTGATACATAAAAAAAATTTATTGCTCATGGTAAAACAATGATTTCTTGAAATGTTGCCACTAAACGTATATATAGTCTCATGTTTTTAAGCTGTATTATTATATTTTAAAAATAAATTTAAAAAATGGGTATCAGAGTATTGTCCCACTAATCATTTCTAAAGTATAACAGAGAATAGTATTTTATACCTTCTTACCTGATCAATCATGTATATATTTCAAACCAATTTTTCAAACATTTAATAAAATAAATGTTAATTTAAATAATACTGTGAATTCCTAGTTTGATGACAAGTATATTTTCACCCAACTTTAATACGTATTTTATTTACTTCATTTATGTACACTTGAAATTCGCTATCTTAAATTTTTAAAACTGTTCTATTTTAGCAAAATATACTTATAATCCCTTATATTCTGCAATATGCTATAAAATGCAAACAATTTGTCTAGATTTATACACAGAAACAAACATTTTGTATCTTCATATTTTCAGAACAAAACTACATCTGTATAATATGCCATATTACTTTTATAGCTGTGCCAAAATACACTAAAAACTAAACATTAAACATAAAAATTAAAACATTTTTGTAATACAATTTTTAAAATTACAAATATTATTTAAGAAAATCCTCAAACAGTATTTTGTAAACAAAGTGCATTTTATAAGCAATTTAATCTATATATGTTCATTTTAACCAATTTTGAGGACAAAAGATATATATTTTTACATAAACAAATGAAAAACTAGGTGTCATGGTCTATTTAAAAGTATATTTTTATCTATAAAATTAATTCAAGCATAGAAAAATAGGCTTGTGTCAAAATTTCCAAAAATAAATATTTTTTTAAGAAAATAAAAAACATTAGTTTCAGTTATGATATCTCTATGAATAATTTCTAAAAATAAACAAATAGGAATTAAATTAAAATAAATAAAAAAAACTTATATTTATTTTAGATTCTCGTTCAAGTGACTATTTTTAAATATCGTACAACAAAAACTTACATGAACAGGTTTTTCATGCTTTTCTGAAAAATTGATACCATTTAATTTAATTTGAAATAAAATTGCGAGACAAATTTACGTTAAGCCTATTGCGTACAATGGGAGAGACAATGCAATAAGCATGAATTCTTTGGAGAGCATGAGTTTTAAACATATGCGAGTCCAGGTTGTTTTCTTTTTCATTAATTTGATTTCTGAACGTAATTTTGCAAAATGAATTTTGGCCTAAAAGTCTTAACCCACATTGCGAGCGAAGAAATAATGACGTAGGTCAGATAGAAGATATGACTTACTCATAGTTTCTGAAGACCTCATGTGTAGCTTTCACATAAAACAATTCTTCATCAGGTTTTAAATCCTTTGGTGGTTTCAGTCTTTTAAAGGGTTTCCGATCTTTCAAAGGCATTTCGGAATGTTTTATACAATTAAATCTAAAGAAAAACTAGCAGGTCAGCATACGAGAAAGTCAAATGGTTGAAACGAAGGTTCCATTAGCAGTTTTCGGTGATCATCTAAAATCAAAAAAACTAGCCAGCCGCAACGGCACTAAAATTTTTTCATAACAAAATAAATAACCTATGCCGGTATCTCATTCATTTAAAATGACAAACATGTATGTTTCAGCAAGATGATTCTTCAATTAAAAATTTTTAAACCTTTAATTGCACAAATAATCGTAATTCATGGTTTAATAACATCAATAGCTTTCGCGGCAATAGGTTACACCGATCTCAATGCCAGTTCCTGAAGTTCAGTAGCTTCTCTCTACATCCGAAAATCCAGTGGAGTTGAGGTGTTTTCTAATGCAATAAGAGGATATATTAAACCTGTTTGACAAGTTTAGTTTTCCAAATTCATTGAATTTCCAAGTAACAAACAAAAATACCATTGAAAGAATTTTAAAAATATTTTAAAATGCACAATATTAACTATTTTAATATTTTTAAACCTTACATTGCACAACTGTCGATTTTAAAAATTTAATAATTTTTTTTTTTTAAACTTTTAAAAAATAATGCGTATTGGCTAAGTTATAAAAGCAAATCTTGAATAATAAACCCTTTTAGCTTGAGCAGCTATAAAATTCATAAACTTTATAAATAGCCCTGTTAGTTTAAATATTTTGATCTAGCAACTTCTAACAGATTTACATGCCACTTCTACCAAATACTGCTTTTTCAGAACTGCGTCGTTCACAAAGTTAGATAGAGGCAGCAGAAAAAAACACTCTTAACTAATAACTAGAACTAATAAGGCCAAAAATACTCATAAGAATATGAATTACAGCGCCGCATCTATTACCCCATTTAGAATTTTGATGATTTTTAAAACTTTTCATAATTTAATTTCAATTATATATTATAATTATTAAAATAATGGGAACATTAAATGGTCGCATATGAAGTTTTAAGTAAAAATGAATTTTACTAAAAATAAAATAAATAGTAAGTAAAAACGAAACTCGATAGCAAAATCTAGAAAAATACTTAAAAATAAAAATTGAATATCCCATTCACACCTTTCTTTTTATATCTTGTCATGTGCGTTCTTTTGTTTTCTAATAAGAACAAAAAATATGCACTTTGCTCAAATATAATTTATACATACATACATACATACATATATATATATATATATATATATATATATATATATATATGTGCCTCCTTCCTACTTTTAGTTATCTTAGGTATATAACTATATGTCTATTTTTATATTTTTGTTTATGTATTTGTGTATATGTATATATATGTATAAATTTATATATATGTGTGTGTATATGTATATGATTATATATTGAAAAAATTCTTTTATATTGGATTATATATATATATATATATATATATATATATATATATATATATAAAAGAAATATGTATTATATATCAAAAACAAGAAATAATAGATAAAGAACATAACAAGAAATAGCGTAATAAAAATATAAAAGCTGAACATGAAGAACAAAATTATAGAGAAATAAAAAAAACTACAAAAAAGAAGAACCTAGCGAGTCAGAAAGCAATTTCGGACTTAGGACCGAATAAGTGGGGTTAAACTAGTTTGAAGGCGCCAACCTTCCCCCTTTGTAACTCGGTAGGAAAACCAAATAAAATAAAATAAACAAAACTTCAGAGTATGGATAACTCAGAGAGCATGATAAAACCACTCACTACTATTATATAACAAACTCTCCCAAACTCTTAATGCAGAAAAATCACAAAATAATTACGTAAGACAGTGCTTCTCAAACTTTCACTACTGGTGCCCCCCTTTTCAATCACAATTTTTATCGCGCCCCCCTTATACATTAATAACGTACTGAATGCAATAATAAGGCACTTTGACGCTAAAGCAACAATCTTTATTATAATCCGTACAAATTCATGACAAGAGTATTAAATTTCGTACATGTTACTTTTGAGTAAAAAAAAAAAAGAATTAAGTGATAGGATAATTATTATGTTATTTTTCCTTTCTCTGATTTTTAAATTGGAACATATTGCAAAATGCGGTGGTTGCTTAGAAGACAAAATATAGATAACAGCTAAATGTAGAAAAAGAACTCAGAGGGTCAATTTCTAATCATATAAGCATTCCTTTGAAAAACTTTGCTCTGTAAGACAAGCCCATGGAATTACCGACTGAAGGACCCGCTCTTTGCCGAGTTCATTTATAAGAAAATTAAACATTATTGATATAATCGAGTTGTAAGGAGAATAAAGCCAAGTGTGCGACAATGTTTACAAGAATGTAAAATGATTTTTAAAAGGATTGCTCAAATTATAATTAGTTTTAAGCGAACTGTAATTTTAAGTCTCAAAGAATTAGCATTTAGAATTGATGTTGAATAATGAACAATAAAAAAAATTCTGATGAAGAATAATTGTATTATTTTTAATATTTAAAGTGAAAAGACTTCAACATGTTTTTAACCCTGGAGCAGGCACCCCTCGATACTAATGGTCGATCATCTTTGAGTCACCCCAATCCTTTTTTTTATAATTATTTTTTATAGTACACAATAAATATCGTAATTCCAGTGAATAATTTCATAAACAGAAAATATACTCACCTACTTTCAAGGACACAGAAAACATTTCGGAAAAAAGTTATCACACCGGGAACTCAGACAAAACAAGTACCTAAAGATCATAAAAAAACGTCTGTCACTCCCAAAGAGGGAGATATGTGACGAATATATTTTAGTTCACGTGAAGATTTTCAAACAGGAGGATAGTGTCAGGGCCATTGGTAACAATTAAACAATTTTGCCAGAATTACCGATTTCGTGCACTGTGTGCTCGACGTGACCGCTCCCGGATTAAAAGTGTATTTATTACGATATGGATGTTCTAAAAAAGTTATGTAAAACGTTTTTCATTATGCTTGGCTTAGTAATCCTTCAAACTTCCCTAAATGAAAAACAAATACATAAGAGCAGGAACGTAACTAACCGTACAAGCTCGAAGGTCAAACCGCAGCAAATACATTCTGCTGCCTACAGCTGATGGCAATAATATATAACAGTGATGAACTTTTTATCTTCATAAAATGTTTTTTGATTATGGCTCTGGATTTTGTCTTTCCTCTAAAAGAGTAGCATTTTCGCTTTGAAAAAGAAACGTAATAAAAAAATTTCTCACCATGGGATTACAGCAAATCAATAAAACATTTTTTATTTGGTTATAGTATCAAAGATAGCTAAAAAATGAGGTTTTGAAGTAAAAGCTTTTTATTTTTGATCATGTAAAATCGCAGATAATATATATATATATATATATATATATATTATTTCCGTGTAAATGTGTATATTTTTATTATGTCAGAAATTTTTTGGTTTTTTCTTCATTCTAAAATAAATTTTTTTTTTTGAAACTTTTATTTTCGATATTCTCGCGCCCCCCTTGTAGGTGTATCGCGCCCCCCAAGGGGGGCGCGCCCCACAGTTTGAGAAACACTGACGTAAGAAAAGTAGAAAAATGCTAAAACAATTACATAAGAAAAGTATCTTTCAAAAAATAATTTAACAAAATTTCTTTACTCACAAAGCTTTTACGAAGAGAATCAAGCGTCTTGCCATTAATGAAAAGCAATTATTCAACAAGTTAAAAAATTCGAAAATACATAAATACATCTTTTGAGCTGACTTTTAAACCAGCCAGCAAAGACAGGTATAAAATGACGACAATCAAATATGGTAAAATTTGAATTGGTTGATTGTAAAAATGTAAATTTGCTGGGCTCTGATTTGGTTGGTTGTCAACAATGTGTAAGATGTTCAAGATGTGTGTGGAAAAAATGTAAACTGTGATATGAGTGTTATGATATAATCTTCACAGCAAGACCACTAACATGCTGACTTTGAAATCCTATTGTTGTGTGGTGGTTTTGGAATTCGAAGTAACAAGACGGTTAATGTATTTGTGATGAATATAAGTTCTTAAGAAATTAAAAGGTATTCATGATCTAAACAACATTGAAAAAAAAATTTTTATATTATTGTATTTATCTATTTTGTGGGTAGTTAAATTATCATTTCTAAATAAAAAAATTCAAAATGATATTTCTGTAAATTGATATATGTAAATTACTATTCCATACGGAATTTTAATTATATGGAACTTAAACGAATCTCTTTTGTCAAAAATGTTACTGACTACATTATTGTTAATAAGATGCAAGTCTAAATCCAAGAATTCCACCCTATTAGAGTTGAAGTTAGTTTTAAGGAGCTTGAGATAATCAGGGTAGAACGTAATATTTGGTTTGTATTCACTATTTTTTTACCAAAAATTATTATATCATCTATATAACGATAAATTACGTAAGAATTATTTACAGCATGATCTATTTCAAAAAAATGTAAATATAGGTTCGCTAAACAATTACTAGCTGGACCACCCTGAGGTAATCCTTTGATCTGTTTATAAAGATTCTGATCAAATGTAATGAAATTTTCTTTTAATACGAGGTTAACAAGAATATCAAATTTTTCTTTCTTCATTGAAGTATATAATTCATATTTATCATAAATTAACTGTAGAACCTTAATCATATCGTCAATATCTATAGAATTAAAAAGGTCCTGGAAATCAAAACCATGCATGGAAAAAATTAACATATCCTTAGTAACTCTAGCAATATCTAAGCTATTTTTAATTATTGCCGTGTTTTGTAAATTATCAATTAGATTTTGAAGAAGAGATTGCAAGATCTTCCCAGACTTCGTGATATATGTATTGTATCCATTAGTGATACTACGGAATTTTATAGGGCTTTTATGAAATTTTGGTGTTAAAAATACTTCTGGATATTTAATATTATTTAGATGAATATTCAGTCTATTGTTCAAAGCTAAAAGACGATTATCATCTTCTCTATTATTGTGAATTGATTTTTGAAATGAATTATTATTTAAAATGTGGTTACTTAAGGGGGTCACTTCACGCAGCATTTTCCCTATCTCCATAATGTTAAAAATGACCAAGTGTAAGGAACATTTTTGAAAAACTGACCAGTTTCACAGTCATGAATTTTTTTTGTACATTTATTGCACGATTTGCCGATCAAAATAAATACTTTTAATCAATTTAAGTTATTTGACGAGGCTGAAAAGTAGCATGTGTCTTTTGTTTTGATTTGAAAGGGGCGTGACAATCAGCTGTTTTGGGATTTGACAGACGTAAACAACTTTTTTAAAAATATTAAAAATACTTCTAATTCAGCTAGAACAAAAATATAAACTGTATCAGAAAGAGAAGCGGTTGAATTTTATTTTTCAATCGAAATTGAAAAATCGATTTTGGCATCGATTTTCGTGAAGTGACCCCTTAATATTTTACTGTAAAAGTATTTACAAATTGTGGCATAATTAGCAGAGACCTTATCAACATATGTAACCACGAAGTCATTTTGGATATTTTCTATTGATGATTTAAGATTTTTATACATAATTTCATTTTCAACAGTGAAATCTAATTCCCGAATTTCTGTTGCTACATAAGATCTAAATTGATTGAATGCTTCAATCGGCATTCCGTATTTAATTGCCATTTTAAGGTAGAATTTATCTAAATCTTTTATTTGTTTCGTAACGTTAGATTTATTTTTTGTGATCATCAGTCTAAAACCGGTACCCTTTTCCATAAAATTTCTTAACAAATCATCTTTCACGATGCTAAGGTCTCCTGTGACAACGTGCTGATGATAATCATCAATATAGTCTCGATATAGATTGCATTTACATGATTCTGAACTTAGGAGCTCCGAAATTTGATTATAATTAAATATAAATCTACCAAATTTCTTGTTGTATTTGAAAGCCTTTTTAATAATAATATTTTTAATAGGAAAAAAGGATTGATATTTTTGAAATATACTTGAAAAATTAATTTTGTTAAAGGATTTATTCATAAATATATATAATAATGTACAATATTCTGTAGAGTAATTTTCACTTGCATCTAATTTAATATTCATTTTTTGTACTAAATAGTTATTAAGGTCTCGAATCATATGCATACCATGAGAATCTCGAAATTTATATCTGCTTAAAATATCTGTTATAATTTTAATTTCAGTTTTTTTCATGCCAAACATAAACGATTTAATTAAGCCTGTGTTGTAGTTATCATCAAATTTAACAGCTAATTCTAACATATAATTCTTGAGGGTTGACATGTCTCTAGTAACTCTTTTTCTGCGTTTAGCTTTTGAAATTCTCGCTAAACGAATATTATTACTATTATCAATAAATTTATCAAAATTCGGAATATATAATGAATCCTCGGATTTTTGTTTAAAAGCTAATAAGACACTTTCACCTTTCCATATAACATTCAAACCATAAGGATAATATGATCTAAATGAATCTATAAAAAAGTTTTCGAACCATAATCTTTGTTTAATACACTGCTGGACAATTGCTAAGGACAGATCACAAATTGCTATGTAGCATAACATTAAGCGAGACATGAGGCCTAGTAGGATAAAATATAGTTGCCACACTTTTCAGACATTAGAATAAAGAGTATTTATTGTTCTGGAAAGTACAAAAGATGTGAAACATCTGAAAGAAAAAAAAATGTTCATTTGATCTGCGTACGGAAAAATGGAACAATGCATCTAAAAGTCAGCAGGCACCTTAAAGAAAGGTATCAGTACGGGATATGTCCATCGTGAAGTGTGATGCAACATTCCACACGTCGTACCATACTTTGCACAACATTATCCAGCAGCTGTTGAGGCAATTTATCCCATTCCTCTGTGAGTGCACGGATGAGGGTGTTCTTGTTTGTCGGAGGATGGTTTCGACCAGCAACTTGCCTCCCCAAAGCATCCCACACATTTTCAATGGGGTTTAGATCTGGAGAACGCGCTAGTCATACGAGACGTTGAATACCCTCGCTGTCTAGATAATTCTGAACAGCGAGTGCTCGATGGCATGCTGCGTTGTCGTCCATAAAAACAAATTTATCACTGACAGCACCACAAAAAAGACGAACATGAGGAAGTAGAACTTCATCAATGTATCGTTGGCCCGTCATAGTCCCATTCGCAACCACATGTAGGCGCGTGCGGCCATTGATCATGATGCCGGCCCACACCATGATACTGCATGTCGGATATCGGTCCTTTTCCTGGATATTTTCTGGACGATAAGCAGTACCACTCTCGCGCCAGATCAGTTGGCGTCTACAATCCGATGACAGACTGAACCTACTCTCATCTGAGAATAGTACGCATGCCCAGTCCTGTTCAGTCCAATTGTGATGCTCACGACACCATTGCAAACGGGCAGTACGGTGCTGTCTGGTCAATGGGACACACACAACAGGTCTGCATGCGTATAGTCCTCCTCCCCTCAAACGTCTGGCAACAGTTTTTCGGGAGATCTGCTTTCCTGAGGCAGCAAGAAACTGATTTGCCACCTGCTGAGCTGTGGTGCGCCTGTTCCTTTTTGCTGATAGGACGATATATCTGTCTTCTGCAGGCGTCTTACTTCTAACACGACCTCCCCCGTGCCGTCTACTACACATTCCAGTAGTTTTAAATGACTTCCACAGCCGTGAAACAACGCTGTGAGCGATGTCGAACACCCTGGCAACATCGGTTATTTTTCGCCCTTCATCGATCTTTCCAATAATTCGGCCACGCATAAAATCATCTATGTGATGTCGAGAAGACATGCCAAAAATTTTAAGTTCGTCTATTAAATCTTTCCTGTAAAACTTTGACTTGAAACAACAACTATCCACACGCGTCAAAACCTTTAAAGCTCTTATGAACGCTGTCACGTGATGAACAGACGTGGAAAAAAATTTGCATACTCATACTTCTTCTTACTAATATCCCGCACTTATTCTAATTTTCCACAATTTGCTTCCTTTCATTTTGTGGTTGCTATGGATGATAGTGTTATCCGTCCTTAGCAATTGTCCAGCAGTGTATTTGGCACTATTCTAAGTATATGTACAGTTATGTTACTGAATCCATGTTTATGAAAGTGTCCTATCTCAATCTTAGCCTGGTTTTTGTTGCAATCAAATTTCCTTGTATCAGACCTATGTTGATTTAATCTAATATTGATAGTGTTTGAAGTCTGACCTATGTAAGCGAATTTACATATGTTGCATGTCATTTTGTAAACACAGTTAAAAGTCTTACAAAATATATAACCTTCATCCATATCGAACTGTTCCCCACTCATCATGCCACACGCCTTGCATCTTTTATCAGTGCAAGATCTAAATTTTAGTTTTAAAACATGAATATCTCTAAAAACCCTAGTTTCTAATATGTTACTAAAACCCTTATCTCTTTGATTTTTATCTATACAATCGAAAACATGAATATTTCGTTTTGCTGTACGAGATAAATTCTTATATTTAGAGTTCCAAAAAATTCGAGTTTTAAAAATTCTAACACAACAATGTTTAGATACAGAAGGGAAAGCAAAAAAATTCTGATTATCAAAACAATTCACACATTTTTTTGTATTTTTTAAAAAATTTATAGTTTTTTTATATGCCAACTCAGAACCTTTGTGCCCATATCCACAACTATCTAAAGCCATACCTAAATATATACCAAATCTCTATATAAGGGCTCATAAAATGGTAAATGGATGACGATGGTACAGATACCATTACACTGTACCACCGAGCAATGTCATACCCTGGTAAAACAAATTGCCAGTCGCATAAAACTTGTTATTTTTCAAATTCATAGTTATTTAAAAGATAAAGGTACATTGAAAAGACCCAAATAAAATATCATTAGCAAAAAATTTTTCCAATCACATTAATATAAAGTGAAACAATGATCAATAACTCCAAAAAATCTAATCCACTCATAGATAACATATCCACGATTACTTTATAGGCACAAAATCAGAAGTTGGCTTAATATTTTTATATAAACAAGAAAAACACACAAGGAAAAAGAACAAAGCCAAATTAAACTTAATAAAAGAAAAACATTCATAGACAAGATTTTGAATCTAATGGCGATTTCAAAATTCGCTATAAGCAAACATACTCTATATTGACTACATCCATAACTGTGAACAATCTCATAAGTAAATAGATTTATACATACATAGGCGCAAAGCAGCCAAATGAATGCATAAAATATATATGAAAGAAATATGTATTATATATCAAAAACAAGAAATAATAGATAAATAACATAACAAGAAATAGCGTAATAAAAATATAAAAGCTGAACATGAAGAACAAAATTATAGAGAAATAAAAAAAACTACAAAAAAGAAGAACCTAGCGAGTCAGAAAGCAATTTCGGACTTAGGACCGAATAAGTGGGGTTAAACTAGTTTGAAGGCGCCAACCTTCCCCCTTTGCAACTCGGTAGGAAAACCAAATAAAATAAACAAAGCTTCAGAGAAAGTATAACTCAGAGAGCATGATAAAACCAATCATTACTATTATGTAACAAACTCTCCCAAACTCTTAATGCAGAAAAATCACAAAATAATTATGTAAGAAAAGTAGAAAAATACTAGAACAATTACATAAGAAAAGTATCTTTCAAAAAATAATTTAACAAAATTTCTTTACTCACAAAGCTTTTACGAAGACAAACAAGCATCTTGCCATTAATGAAAGTCAATTATTCATCAAGTTAAAAAAAATTCGAAAAACATAAACACATCTTTTGAGCTGACTTTTAAACCAGCCAGCAAAGACAAGTATAGAATGACGACAATCAAATATGGTAAAATTTGAATTGGTTGATTGTCAAAAATGTAAATTTGCTAGGCTCTAATTTGGTTGGTTGTTAAAAATGTGTAAGATGTTCAAGATGTGTGTGGAAAAATGTAAACTGTGATATGAGTGTTATGATATAATCTTCACAGCAAGACCACTAACATGCTGACTTTGAAAACCTATTGTTGTGTGGTGGATTTGGAATTCGAAGTAGGAAGACGGTTAATGTATTTGTGATGAATATAAGATCTCAAGAAATTAAAAGGGTATTCATGATCTAAACAACATTGAAATTTTTTTTTATATTATTGTATTTATCTATTTTTTGTGGGTAGTTTAGTTATCATTTCTAAATAAAAAATTCAAAATGATATTTCTGTAAATTGATATATGAAAATTATTGTTCCATACAGGAATTTTAATTATATGGAACTTAAACGCATCTCTTTTGTCAAAAATGTTACTGACTACATTATTGTTAATAAGATGCAAGTCTAAATCCAAGAATTCCACCCTATTAGAGTTGAAGTTAGTTTTAAGGAGCTTGAGATAATCAGGGTAGAATGTAATATTTGGTTCGTATTCACTATTTTTACCAAAAATTATTATATCATCTATATAACGATAAATTAAGTAAGAATCATTTATAACATGATCTATTTCAAAAAAAATGTAAATATAGGTTCGCTAAACAATTACTAGCTGGACCATCCTGAGGTAATCCTTTGATCTGTTTATAAAGATTATGATCAAATATAATGAAATTTTCTTTTAAAATGAGGTTAACAAGAATATCAAATTTTTCTTTTTCATTGAAGTATATAATTCATATTTATCATAAATTAACTGAAGAGCTTTAATCATATCGTCAATATCTATAGAATTAAAAGGTCCTCGAAATCAAAACCATGCATAGAAAAAATCAACATATCCTTAGTAACTCTAGCAATCTCTAAGCTATTTTTAATAATTGCCGTGTTTTGTAAATTATCAATTAGATTTTGAAGAAGAGATTGCAAGATCTTCCCAGACTTCGTGATATATGTATTGTATCCATTAGTGATACTACGGAATTTTATAGGGCTTTTATGAAATTTTGGTGTTAAAAAATACTTGGATATTTAATATTATTTAGATGAATATTCAGTCTTTTGTTCAAAGCTAAAAGACGATTATCATCTTCTCTATTATTGTGAATTGATTTTGAAACGAATTATTATTTAAAATGTGGTTACTTAATATTTTACTGTAAAAATATTTACAAATTATGGCATAATTAGCAGAGACTTTATCAACATATGTAATAACGAAGTCATTTTGGATATTTACTATTGATGATTTAAGATCTTTATACATAATTTCATTTTCAACAGTAAAATCTAATTCCCGAATTTCTGTTGCCACATAAGATCTAAATTGATTGAATGCTTCAATCGGCATTCCGTATTTAATTGCCATTTTAAGGTAAAATTTATCTAAATCTTTTATGATTTGTTTCATAACATTAGATTTATTTTTTGTGATCATAAGTCTAAAACCGGTATCCTTTTCCAAAAATTTCTTAACAAATCATCTTTCACGATGCTAAGGTCTCCTGTGACAACGTGCTGATGATAATCATCAATATAGTCGCGATATAGATTGCATCTACATGATTCAGAACTTAGGAGCTCCGAGATTTGATTATAATTAAATATAAATCTACCAAATTTCTTGTTGTATTTGAAAGCCTTTTAATAATAATATTTTTAATAGGAAAAAGGATTGATATTTTTGAAATATACTTGAAAAATTAATTTTGTTAAAGGATTTATTCATAAATATATATAATAATGTACAATATTCTGTAGAGTAATTTTCACTTGCATCTAATTTAATATTCATTTTTGTACTAAATAGTTATTAAGGTCTCGAATCATATGCATACCATGAGAATCTCGAAATTTATATCTGCTTAAAATATCTGTCATAGTTTTAATTTCAGTTTTATTCAAGCCAAACATAAACGATTTAATTAAGCCTGTGTTGTAGTTATCATCAAATTTAGCAGCTAATTCTAACATAGAATTCTTGAGGGTTGACATGTCTCTAGTAACTCTTTTTCTGCGTTTAGCTTTTGAAATTCTCGCTAAACGAATATTATTACTATTATCAATAAATTTATTAAAATTCGGAAGATATAATGAATTCTCGGATTTTTGTTTAAAAGTTAATAAGGCACTTTCACCTTTCCATATAACATTTAAACCATAAGGATAATATGATCTAAATGAATCTATAAAAAAGTTTTCGAACCATAATCTTTGTTTAATATTTGGCACTATTCTAAGTATATGTACAGTTATGTTATTGAATCCATGTTTATGAAAGTGTCCTATCTCAATCTTAGCCTGGTTTTTGTTGCAATCAAATTTCCTTGTATCAGATCTATGCTGGTTCAATCTAATATTGATAGTGTTAGAGGTCTGACCTATGTAAGCAAATTTACATATGTTGCATGTCATTTTGTAAACACAGTTAAAAGTCTTACAAAATATATAATCTGCATCCATATCCAACTGTTCCCCACTCATCATGCCACACGCCTTGCATCTTTTATCAGTGCAAGATCTAAATTTTAGTTTTAAAGCATGAATATCTCTGAAAAACCGAGTTTCTAATATGTTACCAAAATCATTATCTCTTTGATTTTCATCTATACTATCGGAAAAATGAATATTTCGTTTTGTTGTACGAGATAAATTCTTATATTTAGTGTTCCAAAAAATTCGAGTTTTAATCCTACATATATATATATGTAGGATTTTCCCTTCGAAACATTTGTAAAAAGGTTGAGTCATATCCTTTTCAGAGGACCATAAATCTGAATTTTATTTATTACTGCATTCCGAAGCAGCGCCATCTAGTGAGCTTTCGTAGCTCCGGCTTGAATAATTTTTCGGCAGAGGCCAACTAACCACTGCTTGTTCAACACGTCGCGTCTTTTACCGCATTTCCGCGCCCAACGCGGCACCACCAGTCCTAACATCCAATAATGAGAAAGGTTCATTTCCCCGTCTTCTAAAGGTATTACTCAACTTTTAATTAACTTAATTCCTGCATCTCTTTCTCTTTGTAATTATCTTTTTTTGTAAATATTTTCCTTTAACTTTAAATAAATTCTCTTTATACTTAAAAGAAGTATTTGTGTTTAAATGACTTAGATTCATTTAATTCATCACTCACCCTTAAACACTTACCCCTAGACAAGCCACCTCGCCAATCTAAAATCCCGCCTTCTGAAGAGTCCGATTTTTATTTGAAGATTTATTCGGACTCCCACAGAAATAATTGGGGGTTCGGCCGGGATTTGATTTCGAAAATCTTCTCTAAATAATAAGTTGATAACCTTCTCTCTTCTTTTAAAAAAAACCATTTTTGGCTGCACGCCTAATTTTCAAGCGGACTGAATCGAAAATGCGGATTGCCTCTCATAACATACTAACATTTAGGTGCTTCAAGTTATTTTCAGCCGTGTACAACAACTACAAGAGTTTCACAAGTCCAGTGAACACATCCAGGAGCCTTTGAAGTTTGTTTTCAAGTAATTAATCACACTTCGTCAACTGTATCAGGTACTTTTTATATTGTTCTTCAAAAGGAAAAAAAAAATCTAAAAGAATACGTGAGTCACCGTTAATTTGATTATGAAAAAATTGTTGTAGTCGATTTCATGAAGTAATTTATATTTTTAAATATCATGTGTGTTTTTCTGAAATACTATTTTTCTATGTGTATAGAAATCATATCAATTAAAATTTTCTACAAGTATATCTTTTAAAATATTAAGAAAGTCGTACGTAATATTCAAGTGTTTTATTTGTATGCTATTTATTAACGAATTGCATTTCATGTATATGCGAAAAGTTCTCATTTTCTTTAGTTACGTCATCGACCTTGAACTAAGAGATTAATGTTTCTCCCATTCCTAAACATTTCTATTTGGAAGCAATCGTAATTTCGATGACTCATATAGTGTAACATTTCTCTTGAAGCTGTTTAGTAATTAATTATTTTTATGAGTATTCGAGAAATATATTTTGAAAGAAATCTGCTATGTTTTTTAGAATTGATGAAGGATCATGTATAATCTTATTTTAAATGATGCATAATATCATTCAATATATAAGTATTTTGAGTTCATTTTTGACAGAATTATTATGCTGAAACATGTGTTTATCCTTAAAATTTGCTGATGAGATCCTAAAAAGATTTTATTTTTATTAGTGTAATAAAAAATATATATGAGATTTTTCTTAAGTAACTAACTTCTAATTATTTGCTTTTTTCAGCAAAGAACTTTTAAATGATTAAATCTTCATATCACAACAAATTTATTCACTGTTTCTAAACAAGATTTATATTAATTTATTTTTTCTTTCAAATTCTTTTTGCATTTATTATAACGAAATGAGAACTGATATATCAAATGGTTTTAAAAAAAAAAGGTTTTGTTTTTAGTTGAAATTAATGATTTGACTATTTTAAATTAAACATTACGTACTTTAGCTCGCATGTTGTCTTTATACGTTAATGGTTTAAAATATTTCTAAATGAATAGAATTTGAATATTTCAATGTATATTTAGTGTATTTTGATGCAATATCATTTTAACTTGAGAATTTTTGTAAATGCAAACGAGAATTGCCAATAGCAACATCATTGTTTTTGTTTGAACGCGTGACAATTTTGTTTATTCCTTTGGTTACTATCTAAACATAAATTTAAATTTTAAAATGGCGTATCTTGGCAAAGGTCGACGCGAAGATTTATTTGTCTTAGCCACGGAATTAAATTTAAAATTCAATAAATCGATGACCATCGCCACACTCAAAGATTTAATTATTGGTAGTGAAGATTATGACGAAGAACTGACCAAAAACATACATTCAACGATTGTTGAGGATCGCAAAGCCAGAGAAGAAAAATTACGCATTGAAGAACGAGAAGAAAAATTACGCTTCGAACAATTGAGGTTAGATGAGCAAAAACGAATTTGAGTTGGAAAAGTTAAGAATCCAATTAGGCGCTGATACATCCAAAGAAAGTGATACTAAGTTTCTCGTCAAAGAAATTTCAAAGTGTATACATCGTTTTGATTTGAAAGAAGACATCAGTCTTTATCTAAAATTATTTGAACGTCAAGCGCAGAGATTAAATATTGATCAAGAAAACTGGGTTTCTCATCTGTTAGGCTTGTTACCGACGGAAGTATCTCACATCATAGCGAGAGAGCCTGACGATAAAGTTAACTCTTACGAACACGTTAAAGATTTACTGCTGAAACGCTTTAAACTAACTCCAGAAAAGTTTCGACAACTATTTGTCACTCACCAAAAAGCATCTGAAAGAACATGGATTGAATTTTACCATGAGTTAAGCACTTACTTCAACGGTTGGATAGATGGATTGAAGATACTTTCAACAAGTTATCAGATCTAATCATAACAGATCAACTCAAACGAAAAACTCCTTTTGAATTTAAAGAATATTATCTTGATGAATGGGCAAATATGAACTCCCCCTGTTCAATTAGCAGAAAAACTAGAAGAATTCGAAGACTTTAAAAGGACTCTGAAACAAAAATCTAGCAGTCCATTTGTGAAGAAACAAGAATTCAGATTCACAGAAAAGAATCGCAGGTATGAAGCACCAGGAAAATTCGAGTATAACAGGAAAGATAAGAAGTTTCCAGCGTCAACGAATTACAACAAACATTACGAAGCCCCTGTTACCAAGTACGAATCTGTTCAAAGATATCAAGACAGCGCGCAGAAAGGGTATTACAACAAAAATTACGAGAAACACTCAAATCACAATGCTTCCAAGCATGCTCAGACGAACTATTCAAAATCGCAGAAATTCAAAGAACCTCCAAAAGAATCTTGCACACTCATCGTTAAGGAAGGTTTATACGTACTAAAGAGATATTTTTTGGAAAGGTGAAAATCACGGCGCTCATAGACAGTGGTAGTACCGTAAGTTTGCTTCGAGAAAACCCAAGCAGAAGAATAATGGATCCAACAAAATTATCGAAGAACAAGATGCTTCTCACAGGTATTGGTGAAGCACAAGTGACAACTATCGGTTCCTTTGAACATAAGTTCAAAATAGATGATGAAAATTACTCGTTAACTTGGCATGTTGTACCGACTGATAAATTAAAATTCGAAGCAGTTATTGGATCAGATCTTTGGAACAAGCATCGATAAGTTTTACTAAAGAAGGAGTTAAATTCAACAAATATGAGAATCATGCACAGCTTATGCAAATATCTGCTGAAAATCTTCAAGAAGAACTAGACCTACGTCATGTTGAAAATCGTCAAATCAAGAAGGAACTTGAAAAAGTTAATTCAAGACTACAAGCCAGAAAAAACAGCATCTACTGACGTCACAATGAGAATTATTCTAAAAGACGAAGAACCAGTCTGTCAACCTCCTCGTCGACTAGCTTTCACAGAAAGACAAGAAGTAAACAAACAGATAGAAGAATGGCTCAACGAAGGCATTATACGTCCGAGTTCTGCGGAATATGCAAGTCCAATCGTAATGGTAAAAAAAAGAAAGATGGATCTTCGAGAATGTGCATTGACTACAGAAAATTGAATCAGAAGCTTGTGAAAGATAAATTTCCGTTACCTATCATCGAAGATGTTTTAGACACTTTGCAAGAAGCAAAGGTATATTCTACATTAGATTTACGCAATGGTTTCTTCCACGTCGATGTTGACGAAGATTGCAGAAAGTATACATCCTTTATCGTCCCAGATGGACAATTTGAATTCAACAAAGTTCCTTTCGGACTAAGCACAAGTCCAGGAGTTTTCCAACGCTACGTATCAAGTATATTTAGAGATCTTACTCGGAAAGGAATTGTAATCAGTTATTTAGATGATCTCGTCATTCCAGCGAAAAACGAACAGGAAGGTCTCGAAAAACTTAAAATTATTTTTGAAGTCGCAAAGAAATACGGATTAGAAATTAAGTTCAAGAAGTGCCAATTCTTAAAAAAGAAAATTGAATTTCTAGGTCACATTGTAGAAAGCGGAACTATTAAACCATCTCCCACGAAGACACTAGCTGTCCGAAAATTTCCAGAACCAACAACAATAAAACAAGTACAAAGTTTTCTTGGTTTAACTGGATATTTCCGCAAGTACATCAAGGATTATTCAAAGATAGCTAAACCACTTAGCGATTTAACAAGAAAAGAAAACCTCTTTGTTTTTTTGTTTTTTTTCGGGATTCAACAACAAGAAGCATTTGAAAAATTGAAGAAAATCCTGTCCGAAGGCCCAATCTTGCACCTTTACAAGTATGGAAGAAAAACAGAACTGCATACAGACGCCTATAAACAAGGGTACGGCGCAATTTTGTTACAAGAAGCAGAAGATGGAAAGTTACATCCCGTTTACTACATGTCGAAAAAGACAAATACAGCAGAAGAAAAGTATGACAGCTACGAATTAGAGGTACTAGCAATTATCAACGCATTAAAGAAGTTTCGTGTTTATCTTTTAGGACAACACTTTAAAATAGTAACTGACTGTTCAGCATTTCAGAAGACTATGCAAAAAGAGCTAATTACTCGCATAGCCAGATGGGCGCTTCAATTAGAAGAAATCGATTATGAAATAGAGCACAGAGCTGGAAGTCGTATGAAGCACGTTGATGCTGTTAGCCGATATCCCGTAATGATGGTATGCAATGATACATTAACTTCAAAGCTTAAAAACGCACAAGAGGAAGATGACAACATCCAGACATTGAAATCACTTCTAGAGAAGCAAGAATCAGAAGAATTTTTTGAGCGAAATGGTATACTCTATAAGTACTTAAATGGTCGAGAATTAATTGTAACCCCTAAAGCAATGCAAGCTGAACTAATTAAATTGATTCACGAAAATGGTCATTTCTCAGTAGGAAAAACAGAAGAAATTGTGAAACAGGAATTTTTTATCCCAAATTTAACCAACGTCGTTAAAAAAGTAATAGTTAATTGTGTTCCATGTATCTTAGCTAATAAGAAAACTGGCAAAAAGGAAGGGTTTTTGAATCCTATTTCTAAGGAAAGCATTCCTTTAAGTACGTACCATGTTGACTTCATTGGTCCTTTACCCTCCACAAACAAAAGTTACCAACACATTTTCACCGTAGTAGACGCATTTATCAAATTTACTTGGCTATATCCCGTCAAAACTGTGTCTGCTGAAAGTGCCCTCGAAAAACTAAAACAACAGCAGAAGACCTTTGGTAATCCCATCAGAATTATCTCTGATAGAGGTTCAGGCTTCACTTCAAAATTATTCAACGACTACTGTGATGAAGAAAACATTCAACATCTACAAATAGCAACAGGTGTTCCTCGAGGAAACGGACAAGTTGAACGAATTCATCGAACTTTGATTCCAGTTCTTACCAAACTATCATTAGACGACTCAACGAAATGGTACAAATACGTCGACAGATTACAGATAATACTAAATAGTACTATAAGTCGCAGTACAAAATGGACACCATTCGAACTATTAGTGGGAATCAAAATGCGTAACAAGGAAGACATCCTAATCAAAGACTTACTTCTAGAAGAAATAGCGAAAGAATTACTAGAACAACGCGAATTTTTAAGAAACGATGCAAAAAAGAACATCGAAACCCTGCAGTCTGAAAATAGAAAGACGTATAACAGAAGAAGAAAGAAAGCTTCGTTATACAAAGAAGGTGATTTAGTAGCCATCCAAAGAACCCAATTTGGAGCTGGACTGAAACTAAGACCAAAGTTCTTAGGCCCTTACAAAGTAACAAAAGTTAATTCCAAGGATAGGTATGAAGTGGAAAAGGTTGGTCAGCACGATGGACCGAACTCAACCACGACCTCAGCTGATTTGATGAAACATTTTTATGCTTAATTGAATTTTTATATTTGTATTATTTTTAATTTTTCTCATATCCCTCTTGAGAAATTAATAGATGTTCTATGGTAACACTCGTTTCCATAAATCATTTTATATTCACTTGTAATATTTATTAAATATTCGTATTATTCTTTATCTTTCTATTGATGCGAAGGATTTTTTTATGGTTTAGTTAATTGTAGATTACAACATAGAATATTTTGTTTTTATATGCTTTATTTTAGGTCCGGAATTGTGAATATTAGGTACACATCTTTCATCTGTAATATTTTATTTTATTATCTTTAAGAACCTTATTATTTGTCTTTATTACATTCATAATCCAATAATCATAAAATTTATAGTTGTAACTAAAAATAGTTTGTATTTAAAGTACTTTAGCTCTCAACATTTTGTAAGAGCTGAGAGACCAGCTCTGTCAGGAGAGGATGATTCTGTAGGATTTTCCCTTCGAAACATTTGTAAAAAGGTTGAGTCATATCCTTTTCAAAGGACCATAAATCTCAATTTTATTTATTACTGCATTCCGAAGCAGCGCCATCTAGTGAGCTTTCGTAGCTCCGGCTTGAATAATTTTTCGGCAGAGGCCAACTAACCACTGCTTGTTCAACACGTCGCGTCTTTTACCGCATTTCCGCGCCCAACGCGGCACCACCAGTCCTAACATCCAATAATGAGAAAGGTTCATTTCCCCGTCTTCTAAAGGTATTACTCAACTTTTAATTAACTTAATTCCTGCATCTCTTTCTCTTTGTAATTATCTTTTTTTGTAAATATTTTCCTTTAACTTTAAATAAATTCTCTTTATACTTAAAAGAAGTATTTGTGTTTAAATGACTTAGATTCATTTAATTCATCACTCACCCTTAAACACTTACCCCTAGACAAGCCACCTCGCCAATCTAAAATCCCGCCTTCTGAAGAGTCCGATTTTTATTTGAAGATTTATTCGGACTCCCACACATATATATATATATATATATATATATATATATATATATATATATATATATATATATATATATATATAGGGAGATTGTGAACCAATAGTAGGAATTGAAAAAAGCAACATCTTTTTATTGGGTATATTTAAACACTGCACTTAAGGTATCCGACTAGGTTTTCACTGAATAATTTCATTGTTTTAAAGAACATAAATAGGCTTAAAAAGTCATAACTATTAAATAACTAACATGTATTGCCCTTTTTTTTAAAAAAAATATCTTTAGGAACATTTAGCAAAATTTTTTAAGTAAAGAAGAACGTGATTTTTAGCGTGCAATTTTAGCGTCATTGATATACTTCTTGATCCCTCTGAAGTACATAACCCGCAGTATAAAAAATAGTTTAAGAAATAAATATTTTATTAGCATTTAAATTTGATGGTCATGATTTTTCGACAAAATTACTGCACACTCTAAGCTAAAAATGGCTGTAAAAATGTGATTAAATGCAGCTGTCTTAAAACTTGCGGTTTGTTAACACTCTGAAGGGCCCATAGCATATATGTTATAAATTTCATTGCATTTGATTGGATTATTTAGAAGATATCCAGTTTTTCGTGCACAAATTGTTATAAAAAGTTCATTCTTCAAAAAACGAATTAAAAAAATATTTTTATTAGTTATTTAAAGTAAATGCTATAAAAAGAACTTAAAACTCTCTAGTTTTATGTATTTGTCCTTCTTCCTCAATAATTAATTTCTTTTTTCCCTAATAACCCAAACATCACCAAACACCTAAAAAGCACTTTTTCAACCTAGTTGGAGACCTTAATAGAATGAGAAAATGGGTGAATTTTATTTGAGTTTTAAATTTTAAAATTTTTATACCGTATTTTATTTTACAATTACGGAACACAAAAACTCTAATGTTTGCTTTTTGTAAGCATACTCTGCATGATACAAAAATTTTTCTCATATATATCTTAAAAACAATTTTATGTTCGAACTTTTTCAAACGATTGAAGGCTTCGTATGTGTAGGTGTTCCTCCGGAGGATAATCCAAATAATTAGCAAACAGTTCTGAATATGTATCCAAATTTAATTCATCCTTTCACAAAAAAAGGGTTTTTGTTGTTGTTTATGTTATCCGCGTAATTTTAAGAGTCGCTGATCCAGTGTCGTAATTGAGAAAATTTGAGCCCCCCCTGCAAAGTCAGAATTTGGGCCTCCAAAGTTGGATTTTACAAAGGTTAGGCACTTGACAGCAGTCAGGCTCCCCCCCCTCACGATGTGGGGGGTGTACGTTACGCCACGGTGCTGATTTGAATTCAAAAGCGTTGCATACATTAGGACACAAATTTTAAGGATTTAAATTTCTGCCTTCATCAAAAAATTCCTGTCTTTACCCCAAAGAGAATGCCGGTTAAAAAGCATTTGAGTACCATAGTTAAACTGCGTTCCCGTTTTAAAACTCTAGCTCTAAATACACTCATGTCCATAAATTAAGGATAATTCAGAATCACACAGATATTGAACTCTAAAATAAAAATTTCACCTGTAGAATTATCACACACATCTTGAAGAAGACTATGAAAATTACAGGAAACCACCAGATGGCGCGGATAGTACTTCACAATGACGACAGTGTAAGAGAGGGGTATATAAGGAATGGTGGGAAAAAAGTAAAATTGTTCACAAGCGCTTTAAAAACCTTTCAGTGCAATAACCGCATAGTTATGGCACAAAGGAAGCATTTGGATGATTTTTTACGTGGTAGAATTATTGGACGACTGGAATGTGGACGTACCCAGCTGGAAGTATCCGAGAAACTTGAAATCGCCCAGACTGTCATCTCCAGACTTTGGCAACGATTCCAAGATGATGGTAATGTGAGTAGATGTTACAGCACAGGTCACCCCAACTTACAACGCCGAAAGAGGACCGATATATATATATTTGGCAGTTACTGCCAAAAGAAACAGACGGAGCACAGCATCAGACCCCTCTCGTCAGCTATCCTCAGCTACCGGTATGACAGTTTCAAGGCAGATCACGTACAGAGGCTTAGGGCACATTGGTCTATATACTCGTAGACCTGTCAGATGTGTTCCACTTACCGCAACGCACTGTCGCCTGCGATTAACCTGGAGTAGAGAGGATGCATTGTGGACACCACAGCAGTGGTCTTGTGTGATGTTTTACGACGAGTCCAGGTTTAGTTTGCAGTCTGATTCTCGCCGAACTTTAATATGGAGAGCGCCAGGTAGCCGTTACCACCAAGAGAACACAATTGAACGACAACGTTACGGTGGTGCAGGATGGCTCGTTTGGGGAGGAATTTTCTTGGTTCCAGAACTGACCTGCATGTTTAGAGTGTAACGATGACAGGCCGCATCTATCTTGATGTCATTCTGGAACAACATGTACGTTTGTTTCGGGGCGCCATGGGTGCTGAATTTCTGTTTATGGATGACAACGCCCGTCCTCACCATGCAAACATTGTAGACGACTCACCGGACTTGAATCCAATAGAGCATGCGTGGGATATGCTTGGCCGACGAATTGCAGCCCATCACCCCCCCACCTGTCTACCGGAACTTCAGAGGGCATTGCTTGAGGAGTGGTGTAATATTCCTCAAGATCAGATTGATAATTTGATACTCAGCATGCCTAGGTGTTGTAAGGCCGGAATTGCATCGTCCGGGAGACATACTCCGTATTAACCATTATACTAAACATCTTGTACTGTTTTTTGTAAATAGGCTCTTTTTGAAATTTGCGTCAGGGAGTAAAAATTGCAATTATTATTAATTATGTCAAACATATAGCATCTTTTTTGCTCTTGACCTTTTGTTTAATAAATAGACTTCACAAATAAGTCAAATTTGTTTTGCTTCTGTCTCTTTCTTTGCCTGAACTTCATTATCCTTAATTTATGGACATGAGTGTAGTATCACCATAAGAATTAATAATACGCGCAAATCGGAGAAAGAAAGAAGATATCAGTACCTGTACAGGGAAAACCAGTTGTGGTCAACTTTCAGTAGCCCATACTCTGTACGGAAAATCTCCTTAACCTTTCGTGGGTAGTTGCTAATATGTCTAGCCACATAACAAAAATTTTTTCTCCAAGCGGGTGGTGGATATTTAGTCTATCCACATGCGCTAATTGAAACTAAAACGCATAAAAATCAATACAAATGGTAGCACAATAACTGTTTTTGTATTTTATTTCTTCTGATGGGTAGTTAGAAGCAGTTTTTCTTGGTGTAAATCTACAAATTGTACTTTGATCACTATAAATAAAATTTCTGATCTGTGAAAAAATTTCGAGAAGTCTTAAGTATGCTTTTTTCTAATCTGAATGAATTAAGTAACTGTGCAAATTTACCAAAAAGGTTTTATTTAGGTTATTGGAAAGTTTTTATTTGTGGATAGATCTATCCTCTGCCCACATAGAACAGAAAAATAATTTTGAAGTTTTCTCTCTTCCTCCACTCGAAAGACAGTACTTAGAATCACGTGAAAATGTTGGGGTGGGAAATATAAGCAAACATTGTTTACGATGTGTGGGAAGAGATTCTTGGGGGTTCATTATGCTTTTCTGTGTGAACCACTGTGCCTTCAAGCAAATGGTTCTACTTGTTTTGAAAAGTTTCACCTTAAATATAGCTCATCAAATTTGTTAAATAACTAATTTATATCCTCAAAAATACTACTTTATTTCTAACTTTATATACTAAAATTAAATAAAATGTAAAATGTGGATATATACCCATTTCAGTGCATATTTTAGTAAGTATTCTATATTGTACAATTATTCTATTATTTTATTACACTTGTATTTTGTATTTAATTGTTACTGAAATAGTTATTAGCATAATTGCTAATTTTTCATAAAAAGTTTATTGTAATATGATTTATTATTTCTGTCCTGAAAAGCAAGTTAAATGTCTTAAGTGCGCAGTGGTATAACGTCTAGCCGCCACCCACGAACAAAACCCCTGATCGGATATTTTTTTTTTGTGACAAAATAATATTTATACAGGATGAAAACATTACATTTATCAATGACTTTATCACATAAAAGTGTATTTTAGCTTTGAGCCCACGAAAGGGTTAAGGGGTTAAATCTACAGAATGTAATCAGTGTCGTAAAGACAAAATTTTTTGCTGTAGGTCAAGGGCGTCAAACTCAAAGGCTAACTTGGACCAAACAAACAAGGTTTAACTGTAGGTGGACCGCAAAATAAAAAATCAATATTTCTAGAAACGTTGGTTTATTTCGATTAATGCATCATAAAGAACATATATAAAAGAACTACATAAGTTTAATGTTTACGTCCTGTTACTTGACATCGCTTCTCTGTTACCATATATCCTATTTCAGGTGATAAATTTGTTCATGGTGATTACTTTCAAAACTGACAGGAGACTTATTTTCTTTTATAGCTGAAAGTAACCGCTTTCACCTATATTTACTTGCAAACATGGAAATAATTTCATATTCGAATTTTCGAGTATTTTTAAACCTGGTTGGTAATAAATTTGTAAAATTCAGGCACACCCATTTCAATGAATTTTTTCTTCAAATTTGAGTCGCACTGAGTCTCGATCACCTCCATTTACATAATGGCTGGATATTGAGTCTATATTTATTGAGAAAATTGAAGAAAACAAAAACAAAATTGCCTTCCAAAAAAAAATTAAAATTCATTAATTTTCTGTTACGTGCACCAATCCGTACAAAACTACAGTTGGAGAACTGAGACCGATATTATTGCTGTAATCGTGGCAGGGTAGAGTTAATGCCACCAGCTAATTGTCAATAGACATTTTATTTCTAGAGTAAATAATAAATAAATGATAAATGCAATATTTAAAAAGCCACACTTCACAGGTTTCATTATAGGAAAGTTCTATATCAATCGCAGTCTTTGCATACCAACCGTCACGCCACTGACTCCGGCAAAATCCGTTTTTCACCATTTACCAAAGTTCCTCAGTAAACAAAGTTTATCCATAGATCCTTGAGCGCTTCTGTAAATTCAAAATTTGAAGAGCGAATATTTAGTCATTTGATGATGATCGAGAAATCCCTCTCCTTAACTAACTAAAATTAGATGTACGCGAACACGAGCACTGAAGGTGCTTATTCTCAGTAGATTGGGCGAAAAAGATAGACCATATAATGAATAATAAGCAAATCAAGATTTTCACTTAATCGTGGAGGAGTGGCGTAACCCCAAGCACGAGCGTTCTAACGAAGTAGAGCACCGGCGGGTTCGAAATGGAGGAAGAGGCAGGAAAGATGCGGGACAACCGAAGGCAATCAATCAGCAGGGTGATAGTAAGTCTCTCTCCCCTTCCGAGCCAACGCCTTTAAACTCCATGGATGAGTCACTTTCCCGCCCCTCATCACCTCTCATTGGAGGTGTGACAAATCTATACGGAACTTTATCACTAACCTTCTGAGACGTCTTTTTTAGGGAAATTTAATTCCCTACCTATTTCCAATCAACTCCAAAAAGAGGACAGGGATTCCTTATTATGCAGATTAGATAAAGTATTTAAGTTAAACGGAATAGTAAAGTGGGAGGCAGTAGGAGAGAGAGATTGAAGCAGGAAGTTATAATAGTGAAGTTAGAGATTTATTATTGAAGATTTCTAGGTGGATAAATTAGGCTCAGGAAGAGCTGAGATTCAGTGTGGTGAATATTGATTTATAATTAAAGTCTCATCAAAGTTTTATATTAGGAGTGAGATTAAAAGTAAATGTTCAGCAGGAACATTATTAAATATAATTCTGGGATCTCTTATTGCGGTAATCTCTGCGTGATCGATATTCTAATTGTTAATTGATTGGATCATTAAATATTTAAGTTAATATAAAGGAAAGTCTCTTTTAAACCTCATAAAGCTATTTTGATTTATTTGTTATTAAAAGTCTTTGATTCTATTTGGGAAAGATAACCAAATAAGGAAAGTTATTTATAAAAATGGCTACTGGTTCTTCTTTGACTCAAAATCATTCTCGTTCTCAAAGTGAGATCCAAGGGGATCATCACAGAGGGTGCAACACATTGGCACCCGTCCTTTCTCACCATAGTCCCACTGCATTGGTGTGGGAATAATCGGCCAACACACACATTTGATCATCACTACAAAACGGTACCTTGCAAGAGGCTGTAACTTTTCTTGTCACGTTTTCATTGATTGTATATCTTTTTCAACCCCTACTGACAGTTAGCTCTAATCACGTTGCTTGCTTCCCATGTGTGTGATGGGAACTCAACACAAAGGGCTATTACTCGAAGCTTTCTTCCTATTGAGCGTTTTGACTAACAACCATCTGTATGTCGATAGGCGTGAAGAAAAGATATAGCGTGGTGAAATCAAAGACATGTACAAGACGCAGTACACACATTATGCCCCGCCGTAAGGAAAGAGCAGCCGATGCCCCTTGTTTGGAGTCACAATGTCTCATCTGGATAACTTGACCCTTCATACGTCAATCTTGACACGTATAGATAGGGAGAGTTCTGCTATTGAGCAGACATCACATTGAACATTGACCAAAATTTATGCAAATAAGTTATTTTTACAGTCAAAATACTGTTAATTATTTAATAGGACTTCTTATAATTTAATCTATATTATCAACTTTTCGTTGAATAACAAATTACTGTTAATTATTTAACAGTTGAAAATTTAATCAACTTTTCTTAAGGTATTGTGTTTGTATTTTTTAAAATTATTTCCACATTTCTCATATGTCAAAAAGTCAGTAACCTAACTTTTGACATATTTTAGATATTATTTATGCTTAAGTACCGTATTTACATGATTGTGGTTTATTCAAAATAAATGTGCACATTTTGTTTAATGATAGCAATATATATATTGTTACGTATTTTGTGTAAATAGTGTAAATAATTTGTATTTGAGTGTTTAATGTATTTATATTACTCTATGTTATAGACTGCTGGACAATTGCTAAGGACGGATCACAAATTGCTATGTAGCATAACATTAAGCGAGACATGAGGCCTAGTAGGATAAAATATAGTTGCCACACTGTTCAGACATTAGAATAAAGAATATTTATTGTTCTGGAAAGTACAAAAGCTGTGAAACATCTGAAAGAAAAAAAAAATGTTCATTTGATCTGCGTACGGAGAAACGGAACAATGCATCTAAAAGTCAGCAGGCACCTTAAAGAAAGGTATCAGTACGGGATATGTCCACCGTGGAGTGTGATGCAACATTCCACACGTCGTACCATACTTTGCACAACATTATCCAGCAGCTGTTGAGGCAATTTATCCCATTCCTCTGTGAGTGCACGGATGAGGGTGTTCTTGTTTGTCGGTGGATAGTTTCGACCAGCAACTTGCCTCCCCAAAGCATCCCACACATTTTCAATGGGGTTTAGATCTGGAGAACGCGCTGGCCATAAGAGACGTTGAATACCCTCGCTGTCTAGACAATCCTGAACAGCGAGTGTTCGATGACATGTCGCGTTGTCGTCCATAAAAACAAATTTATCACCGACAGCACCACGGAAAAAACGAACATGAGGAAGTAGAACTTCATCAATGTATCGTTGGCCCGTCGTAGTCCCATTCGCAACCACATGTAGGCGCGTGCGGCCATTGATCATGATGCCGGCCCACACCATGATACTGCATGTCGGATATCGGTCCTTTTCCTGGATATTTTCTGGACGATAAGCAGTACCACTCTCGCGCCAGATCAGTTGGCGTCTACAATCCGATGACAGACTGAACCTACTCTCATCTGAGAATAGTACGCATGCCCAGTCCTGTTCAGTCCAATTGTGATGCTCACGACACCATTGCAAACGGGCAGTACGGTGCTGTCTGGTCAATGGGACACACACAACAGGTCTGCATGCGTATAGTCCTCCTCCCCTCAAACGTCTGGCAACAGTTTTTCGGGAGATCTGCTTTCCTGAGGCAGCAAGAAACTGATTTGCCACCTGCTGAGCTGTGGTGCGCCTGTTCCTTTTTGCTGATAGGACGATATATCTGTCTTCTGCAGGCGTCTTACTTCTAACACGACCTCCCCCGTGCCGTCTACTACACATTCCAGTAGTTTTAAATGACTTCCACTGCCGTGAAACAACGCTGTGAGCGATGTCGAACACCCTGGCCACATCTGTTATTTTTCGCCCTTCATCGATCTTTCCAATAATTCGGCCACGCATAAAATCATCTATGTGATGTCGAGAAGACATGCCAAAAATTTTAAGTTCGTCTATTAAATCTTTCCTGTAAAACTTTGACTTGAAACAACAACTATCCACACGCGTCAAAACCTTTAAAGCTCTTATGAACGCTATCACGTGATGAACAGACGTGGAAAAAAATTTGCATACTCATACTTCTTCTTACTAATATCCCGCACTTATTCTAATTTTCCACAATTTGCTTCCTTTCATTTTGTGGTTGCTATGGATGATAGTGTTATCCGTCCTTAGCAATTGTCCAGCAGTGTATTTATTTCATGTTAAAATTGTACTATTCACAAGCAGTGCCGCCTCTTACGTTATAATGGCGATTCAATGACAACTTGGCGAAATCTTGTCGGTAGAGTCAAGTTGGCATCATTTTTGGAGACCATGTTGGCGAGTTCGGAACCCTCTGGAATCTTCTAGAAAGTAGTAGATCTCTCCACTAATGTCACGAGCGGTTATATTTCTGGAAGTTTCTGTCGCGCCAATAAAAACGATGCTCGCTGGTACGGCGAGGAGTCTTGATTAAACCTGCGAGTAGTGAGGATTGTTTTGAGTAGCGAGAGATTAGCTCGGCTGTGCTTGTTAATAATCTTTTACATACGTGTATTTTACACACGGATAATTGTGTTTGATTGCTACTGAAGGTTGAAGACCTTCGGAGATTTACTCTGAATATATTACTGCTGAATCATGTATTTAAAGGATTGGAATTTTGTTAATAAATTCGCATCGCTCTTAAGAACTGTTTATTTTCTTTGTGATTGTTTTTGCATAAAATCCTCGAATCCGGATCTACGTAACAATATATATATAATTCAAAAGGAGTTTAGCGAATTCTACCTGTCTTATTTTTATTTGAGTAGGTTTGTTATTTTGTTATATATTATTGTGTGCTGATATATTGGTCGGGCCTCTACTATGTTCTTTGTGGGCCTCGAGTTTGACACTCCTGTTGTAGGTTGTAGTTATTGAACGATATTGTACTAATTAACCGTATTTCAATAAGTATTTACGAGCAGTAGCGATTCATAGAGGAAGGTGAATGAAGATATATCTTAATTTCCAGTGTTGTTTTGAATTTATATATTTTTTTGCTTTTAGTTTTATAGTTGTCTTTTTATGATTAAATATTAGAGACAATTGTACATGTTGTAAATATTAAGATTACTTATTCATTTTGGGACACATCCCACTCATACATACTGTTTGCGCAAGCGCAACAGCGCTGCCTGGACTGCGCATGCCCAGTAATTCTGATGTAACTAAAAAGAGTTGTGAGTAAAAAATAAACACCAGTCCACTAAAAACTGTGTTCTGAGTGAGTGCTGAGTATTCGACGGAGTGAGCCATAACATTGGTCCGGTAGAATCCGGAGAAAAACCGCGTGTAGTGATGAGTTAAAATTGTGTCTGAATACAGAGGGAAGAAACTGAGTTTCCGAAGTATTTTCTGTGTCTTGAGAGTCCAGCGCAATTCATCAGTCGAAGTAAGAACGATTTCCTTGCTTCTTATTTGATATCAAATTAATGTTATGTGTTAAAATGTCGACAATTAAAAGTCTTAAAAAGGACGAGCTTTTGCTGGTCGCCGAGGAGCTGGGATTAGACATACCCCACAATCCAAAAATTATAGTATTAAAAAATTTAATTGAGAGTAGTGAAATCTTTGAAACTGATAAGGAGTTTCTGCAAAGTGTAATTGATGGCGTTTTGGCGGAAAAGGCCGCTAAAATTGAACAAGAAAAACTTAAATTAGAGTCTGAAAAGGCCAAGATTGAATTTGAAAAAATTAAATTAGAACAGTTAAAGAAAGAGCTTGAGTTAACTAATGCTAAATGTAAATTGTCCCCTGCGCAAGAGAAAAGTGAACATTTCGAACCTGTCCCATCTGATATTGAAAACTTAATTAAAAGTATCAAAACTCTAACAATACCTGTCCCTTCTAATACAGAAGCCTATAATTTATTTTTTCAATCGATAGAAAAAGCTTTTAAAACAAAAAATGTGGAGGATAAATTTAAAGCAGAGATTTTATTGAATATGTTGGGAGAAAAGGTGGGAAATTTAATGATTTATGTTAAACAAGAGGAACTGGGTGATTACGAAAAATCAAGCAGTTAGTGCTAAAACAATTTCAACCAACACCTCGAGTATTGTTTAACCAGTTTCGAAGGTCCCAAAACTACCAAATGAGAACTATGTTCAGTTTGCTTCTAGAGTTGAAGCAATGTTTGATTATTATTGTAAATTAAGAAACATTAATGAGTTTAATGAATTATGCCAGTTAATTGTTGCCGATCAGATAATTAATTATCTTGATCAAGAACTGACCAGTTATATTAATTTAAAAATGTGCGAAAATTGGTACACACCAGATAAGCTGGGTCGTGAATTAGATTTGTTTATGTCATCTAAAGTTTCAAGTAGAAATGAAATAAATACGGGTTTCCGACAAAATAAATTCTTTAAGAGTGGCGTCGACAGAAAGGGGTTAAAAGGCGTAACTAGTGTTTTTTTGTCCGATGTCAATGAAACAAAATGTTCATATTGCTGTGAAAATCATGCTATTCCTTTTTGTACAAAATTTAAACAACTTTCCGTTCATGATAGAGTAGAGATAGTTAAAAATCAGCGACTATGCTTTCTGTGTTTAAGAGTAGGTTGTATGGCGTCGAAGTGCAAAGCGAAACCTTGTAAATTATGCGCTAAGAGGCACCATGTCTCGTTTCATTTCCCCAAACAAAAAACGGATTTTCAAACAAGCCATAGTACGTCGAATGCTTTCCATCCATCAACATAGTCAAGGTTAAATGCGGAAGCACGAGAGAGAATTTAACCCTGCTTTTCCCTCTAGAGAGGTTTCGGAGAAAGATAGTAATGCGGTGTTTGCAATTAATCAAAAAAAGGGAACCACTAGTGTGTTTTTGAGTTCCGTGAAGTGTTTTGTAAAAGATTCATAGGACGAGAAATGGCAAATAAGAGGTCTGCTTGACGTCGGTTCTATGACAAATCTAATTACGAAAAAATTCGTAGAAAAATTAGGATTAAGAAAAGAAAAAGTAAATATTCTGGTCACGTGTTTAAATGACTCCTCTGTATGTGTTAAAAATTGCGTAACTACGGAAATCTCGAATTCCAATGGTAGTTATAAAAAGAGAATAAAAATGTTAGTTGTAGATAAAATTACTGATTTAACTCCAGTTAAAAATATAAATGTGAAAGGATTAATTCCGGAAAATATAAATTTAGCAGATGATTCCTTTTATGTGCCAGGTCCCATTGATTGTTTATTGGGTGCAGAAATTTTTTATGAATTATTGCGTAGTGGGCAAATTCGTTCTGAAAATTCTAATCTTATTTTCCAAAATACTGTGTTTGGGTTCGTGGCTTCAGGGAGCAATAGTTTTGCAGATACTGAAGCACAGGTTCATTGTGGATTAATTAAAGGAAATTTAAATCAAACTTTAAAAATGTTTTGGGAATTGGAAAACGTTGACGTAGAGAAACCTAAAAATGAAGAAGCAATTTTTTTGTGAGGATCACTTCCTAAAAACGCATTCTAGAGATGAGGAGGGTCGGTATGTGGTTAAAATGCCCCTTAAAAACGAACCAAATTGTTTAGGTGAGTCGAGGGACATCGCTCTAAAACGATTGAATGCGCTGTGGACTCGATTAATCAGAGATCCTCAATATCTTAAGTTGTATAGAGACTTTATACATGAGTATGACCAACTTGGTCACATGAAAGAAGTTGTCGCAGAGCAGGACAACTCTGAGGTTGCCTATTATATGCCACACCATGGCGTCCTTAGACCAGAAAAGAGCACAACAAAGCTGAGGGTAGTTTTTAATGCTACCAATCCTACAAGTAATGGGTTATCGTTGAATTCCATACAATACAATGGAGGACTGGTTCAAAATGACCTGTTTACAATTATGATTAAATTTAGAGAGCATCCTTATGCCTTTACGGCAGATGTGAAGATGATGTACCGAATGATACTCATCCATGAGAGCCAACAGCCGTTGCTTAGAATTTTGTGGAAAGAAAGTCCAGAGGATCCAGTGAAAACCTTTGAGATGAAAACAGTCACATATGGCACGGTGAGTGCACCCTTTTTAGCAACGAGAACTTTACTGTAGTTATCGAGAGATGAAGAGAAGAACTTTCCTTTGGCTGCACCTGTTCTAAGAGAAAACTTTTATATGGACGACGTTCTTTGCGGCGCTGCGTCTTTAATGGAAGCCAAGGCCTTGAAAAACCAACTTTCCGGCATTTTGAAAAAGGGAGGAATGGAATTGCACAAGTGGGGTAGTAGTCATCCGGAACTGGCTTCAAACATCCTCGGAGACTATGAGTTCGAGAATCCAATTGAAACCAAGACGTTAGGAGTGTCCTGGAAATCACAAGAGGATTGTTTTATTTTCAAAATTGCAGTGGAGTTAAAAGACTCCTATACCAAGAGATGTGTCCTTTCGACAATAGCTAGACTGTTTGATCCATTAGGACTATTAGGTCCAGTAGTCGCAAGAGCCAAGATCTTCATGCAGAGTCTTTGGAGTCTTAAAATCGACTGGATCGACGAGTTGCCTTCTGAGAGAGCCAAAGAGTGGCATCGTTTCCTAGAGGACTTCAACAGTGTAAGAAGTATCTGCATTGGTAGATGTATTGTGCATCCTCAAGCGACAAGGGTAGAACTTCACGGTTTTGCTGATGCTTCAGAGAAATGTTACGGAGCAGTGATATATTGCCGTTCTCAATCGCCAGATGGTGCAACAACAGTGAAGCTTGTAACAAGTAAAAGCAGAGTAGCACCTGTGAAGAGTGTCACCATGCCGCGACTCGAGCTGTGTGCCGCCGTTCCTCTTGCAAAACTGATGAAAAGAGTTGAGACTGCCTTACAAATGAAAACACCCCCGTGTACCTGTGGAGTGACTCGACTATTGTCTTAGCGTGGATCCAGAAGGAGCCTAACTTGCTTAAAACCTTCGTGGCAAATAGAGTTGCCACAATCCAACACTTGATCAACGCAGAGCAATGGCATCATGTTTCTTCGGAACAGAACACAGCTGACCTCGTTTCAAGAGGTCTCGACCCGTCCAGTCTTCTCAACAACTCTTTGTGGTGGAATGGACCTAAGTTTTTAACGACGAAAGATTTTCCGGAAAAGAATACCCTTTCATCAGTGACTGATAATGATGAATTTAACTATGAATTTAAAAGTAACGCAAAGCACTGTGTTAATTTAAATCTAACAAACTCAACACACACACATTTATGACTGACCTGTTAAATATAAGTAATAAGTACACTAAAATAATTAGAATGTTAAGTTTTATTTTTAGGTTCATAGCAAATTGCCGAGGAGAAAAAAGGAGAGGACCTTTAGATGTCCAGGAAATCAACCAAGCGGAGGTCACCTTAATCAGGATTGTGCAACTACAGGAGTTCAAAAAAGATATAATGAGTTTGAAAGAAAATAATAGAGTGTCTGCAGAAAGTCTTATAAAAAGCTGAAATCCCTTTTTAGATAAAGATGGTGTGTTGAGAGTTGGTGGTAGACTTTGTAATAGTGATTTGAACTTTGAATGCAAATTTCCTGTAATATTACCTTGTAACCATAAATTAACGAATTTAATTGTAGAATATTTTCACTTAAAATACTTCCATCTAGGTCCACAGGCCTTACTATATCAAGTAAGACAGAGATTTTGGCCTCTTAGAGGACGTAATGTATGTAGGAAAATAATACATGATTGTCTTGTATGTTTTAAAGTGAAACCTATAACTTGTGAACAAATAATGGGGGCAATTTGCCTAAAGAAAGAGTTAGGGAAAATTTTCCCTTTGATTGCAGTGGAATTGACTTTATTGGACCGTTTTGGATCAAGAGCAACAAACAGCGTAAAAGCAGTTTGTATAAGATATATGTTTCAATTTTTGTGTGTTTTGTCACTAAAGCTGTACATTTTGAATTAGTGTCGGATTTAACAACTCAGACATTTATTGCCTCATTAAAGAGATTTATTGCTAGAAGAGGAAGACCCTCTCTAATATTTTCTGATAATGGACATTTATAGGAGGAGGTAAAACATTTATAGGAGCTAATGCAGAACTCAAGAGATTGTACAAGTTAGTGATAAATCCTGATCCTGAATTGGCTGGTTTCTTAGTAGATGAAAATATATAAATTGGAAATTTCTCCCTCCCAGAGCACCAAATTTTGGCGGCTTATGGGAAGCTGGCGTAAAGTCGTTCAAATTCCATTTTAAACGTGAGGCAGGCAATTCTAGGTTTACTTATGAAGAGTTTCTAACCATTATGACTCAAATTGAGGGAATTTTGAATTCCCGTCCTCTCCCCCCTTTGTCAACGGATATAGACGATTTGTCGGTTTTGACACCGGCACACTTTTTAATTGGAAGACCAATTACTTCCATTAGTGAACCAAACATTATATACATATAGAAACAAATAGATTAAACATATATCAGAGATTAACAAAAATTGTGCAGTCTATATGGAAAAGGTGGAGTAATAATTACTTAAGTAATCTTCAACAGAGATCTAAATGGAAATTTGAAAAGGATAACGCTAGAGTGGGTGATTTAGTCCTTATTAAAGAGGATAACTTAGCAGTCAATAAATGGCTAATGGGCAGATTGATTTCCTGGAAAGGATAATAGAATTAGGGTTGTAACAATCAAGACTCAACATGGTGTAGTAAAAAGACCTATTTCTAAAATTTGTATCTTGCCCATGAGAGAATGAATTTTTTTTCTTTTTGTATTACAAGATTTACTTATTTTTAAGTTGTTATTGTAATCAATCTTTTAGTATTGTGTGTATTTTAGTGAATCCTTTCTGATTTATAATTATTTTAATAATGTTACATTTTAATATAACAATATTGTAAAAAGCCATGAAACTTATTGAATGTTGTAACATTGCAATGCCGGGCGGAATGTTTGCGCAAGCGCAACAGCACTGCCTGGACTGCGCATGCCCAGTAATTCTGATGTAACTAAAAAGAGTTGTGAGTAAAAAATAAACACCAGTCCACTAAAAACTGTGTTCTGAGTGAGTGCTGAGTATTCGACGGAGTGAGCCATAACACATACATACATGTATGAACTCGCAAGATTATATATAAAGATTTAGAAAATCAACTGAAATACAGCTCAATAAATAAATTTCGAGGGATAAACCTTCACTGGTTTGTCATATAAGATACATGGGTATTAATTAACACCTCCTCAAAACAGACACTAAATTATGAAGAATTTTAAATGAAGTCCAAACTTATTTTTGTAAAATGCAATTCTACTTGAAAATTTAATTATGACTATGACACTCCTTCTAAGGTCAATTGGTACAGAGGATTTATCGCTCATTAGAAAATTGTATTGCTCAAAGTGCATCATTGCATGATTCCCTGACGACAACTGGTTTCAAAGAGATTGAATGGACGTCTTTTCACGAAGTTTTGATTCTTGTTATAAAAGCTGTCAGCCTAGTTAAGGCGAATTCTCTTTAAAAAAATTCGTCTCTTTCGAAAATTTCAGGATGAAATCGAAGGATTTGACCGTTTTGTAATGTTTTTCAGAAGTACGAAGATTGTCTAAAGACAATTGTCTTAGTCGCTTTGTTGTTCTTTGAGGAAATATTATATAATTTAAAACCAAAAGGAAAGATATGAAAATAATTAATTGCCATGGAAATAGGCGAATTTTATATCTAAGAAGTGCTTGAAAAAAATTTTCTTGATAAGGAGCAGAAACTACCTGATGTTGATTTACATCTGGCAAAATAATCATGAATGCATTCCTAGGATATCCAAAATTATACTGGAAGACATGCTATCTCAAGTCATACATTTGAGCAGTTTCCAAACTTTACTTCGATTAGAAATTATTTAAAATATGTGATGATTATTATTTTGAATACTGGTCTTATAACAAAATATGAAATCGTGCCCTTTCGTTCCCATTTGGTTTCTGAAACTCTTAACATCCAAGATAAAGTGCTGATTCCACTTGAGATAAATATTGCTGATATTGAAATTTTGTTACAAGGGGAATTTGTAGATTTGCAGTCTGACGAGACAGTCTAAACATCTATTGAAAAAATACTATGAATGGAAAAATAGTGGCATTTCATAAAAATATTTGCTTTTATGGGAGATAGTTAATATGAATATCGCAATTTCCCTCAAAAGCGTATGCTGATCTCTTTTATAGTAGTGGCGAGGGGGATAATCTAAAAACACGTATGCGAAAGCGCCGAGACCCAATCTCTTTGCTAAAAATTAAAACTCCGATGGTCTACGGGGAAAGGTTGAACTCCACCCTAGTGCATGTCAATGATTTGAAGCAGTGGCTTAACGTATACCCCGAATAGTGAAGGGACCCAGGGTTCTAGATGGCCCAAATCTTGACGTCAAGCATGTTCTCATTGTAAGATCCAGCTCGATAAAAATTCATGAAATTCATCAACAATGTGAGTTTTGTGTGACTGTACTTTATTGTCCATAAAAATGTAGTCCGGGCCCATAGCACCAAGAAAAATCTCACATAGGTTTCCAGAATCCCATACCTATAGTGCTGTGAGTCGACAATACCCGCATCGAAAATGTACAGTGGTGTACGACTGTCCAACATTATGTCACTATACACAAGGATTCCTTTTGTACCAAATCTGTAAATTTTTGTTCCGTAAGAGGAATAAAAGCTAGCTCCATTTTCTCTCCAGATGAAAACTCGACCAGAATCACTTCGTCGGGTACATTTCAATTCATCACTGAAAAGATCAGGGTCCCATTCTTGTGGTGTCCATGGCTGATATTTTCATCTCCACAATATCCAGTCTTTCCTGCCGGTTGCAGTCAAAAGGACACATAAAACTGGACGCCGGGCGTAAAGGACAGTCTTTGCAAGACGGCTGTAGACTGCTTGTCTGGAGATTCTTCTTCCAGACACATCGTCTAGGTCACAAGAAGGCTAAAGACCCATTGTCCGCCAGTGTCATTATTAATGCGAATGGTACTGTATTTAATTAAATGTGCGAGTTTTAAGGCATAAACATTTATTTGCGACTACTTTGTGTAGTGTCTCCCTTGCAAGAGAATGTACAAGAGTGGGTGAGCGAGGTGGGGGTGACGATCGCAGCGCCAACATCCCGCCCCACGTTGGAATAACATTTCAAGAAACAAATAATGTTACATAAATCATACATAAAAATACAAATACTGAAAAATTAAAAAATATGATCAATATGAAAAAATTGCACATTAAAATAAACAATATATATATATATATATATATATATGAATAAATATTAATGCGTACATTTTTGAATGATTAATAGACATTTAAACATTTGGTAATAAACAGATTTTTGAAATTCCTCTTTTAAAAATACCTTGAGGTGTCTTAACTTTAACAACTCTAACCTTTCCATTTAACTATCTCTAAAATTCTTTCCATTGTCCATTTACGCGGTGGAAGATTTTCATCTTTTAAAATAACCATTGAATTGGGAATTACGTTTTCTTTCTTAAATTGCCATTTATGTCTAGCCTGTAAATTATTAAGATAATCTAACCTCCATTTGCGCCATATAAATTGAACAAATTTTGTTAATTTTTGCCTTTTAGATAAACGACTGTCTAATTTATCTGTCATGTCTGGCTCAGGTAAACTTTGAAGAGGTCTACCTATGAGAAAGTGTGCTGGGGTGAGGACTGAAAAATCATTAGGATCAGAGGACATGGGAGTAAGAGGACGACTGTTTAAAATACTTTCTATTTGAGTGGTAATTGTTATGAATTATTCTAATGTTAGGCGTGCATCACCTACTGTTCTTTTAAAATGATGTTTAAGAGATTTGACACCTGCTTCCCAAAGTCCTCCAAAATTGGGTGACCTAGGGGGGGATAAATTTCCAAGTAATTTCTTCATTTGTTAAATAATTGGCAAGAATATTTGGTGGATTTTTTATCAAATTATATAAGCGTTGCAATTCTCTGCTTGCACCTATGAAATTTGTAGCATTATCAATACAAATTGAAGTACTTTTTCCATTTCTATTGAAAATCGTTTGAGAGTTGCAATCATAGCTTCTGTGGTTAGTTCTGTGACAACCTCTATATGAATAGCTTTTGTAATAAAGCAAATGAAAATTGCAACACAAAATTTGTGGTAAATGCCTTTTCGTTGGCCTTTATATTTAATATAGAATGGGCCAGTAAAAACTATTCCTACATGAGTAAAAGGAGAACTGGGGATAATTCTTTCTCTAGGTAAATTTCCCATAATTTGTTCTAAATGCTTAGGTTTGTTTTTGAAACAAACAACACAATTTTGAACAATTTGTCTGGCAGTGTTTCTGCCTCCTAATGGCCAGAACTCTTGTCTGACTAGATAAAGTAAGGTTTGAGCCCCTACGTGAAAATTTTCCAAAAGGTAATAATTCATAATTAAAATAGTTAACTTGTGATTTTTTGGAAGCAAGATGGGAAATTTCTGACTATATGTTAAATTTGAATTACTTAATCTACCACCAACTCTAAGAATGTTTTCTTTGTCAAAAAAGGGATTCAAACAAGTTAACTGACCTTTTTTAATGGTTCCCCCATTCCTAAGAATTTCAATTTCTTTGTTAAAAACTGTTACCTGGATCCTTTTAATCAAATGAAGTTTTGCTTTCTGAAGTTCCTCGTTTGTGAGGGGACCTGAATGGAGAGATGTATTTTTGACATTATGAAGAAATCTGAAAATATAACTAAAAATGCGAATTAATTTCATGTAATTATTTGTAATATTTAAGATATCATTTTCAAAGTTAGAGTCCAAGATTGATGTCAAGTTAATATCAGATTGTTTTTTAAGTTCCGACATTTAAAGTTCATCAGAACTGGTAATTGAAGGATCAATAAATTGTTCAGGGATGTCTAGATGCTGGGGACCATTCCACCATAGAGTCAATGATGAAACTTCTTCAGGATTTACACCTCGAGAAATGATATATGCAGGGTTTTGCGCTGAAGGTATGTGCTTCCATTCAAAGTTCTCCGTCAGAGTTTGTAACTTGGAAACTCGGTTGCCAACGATTGTTTTCAGTTTATTATCTGGAGTGTTGATCCAGGCAATTGCTATGGTTGAATCGGTGTGCAAGATGACTTTAGCTAAATGTACTTGTAGAGAGAGGCGAACCTTTTCCACTAATTGAGCCAGCAGTAAACACGCTGAGAGTTCAAGGCGAGGAATGGAGATGACATTGATTGATGCGACACGATATTTGCTGCTAATAAGCTTGGTTGTGGTGGTACCATCTTCTTTGACACTGTGCATGTACACTACGGCTCCGTAGGCTGACTCCGAAGCATCTGCGTATCCTAAAAGCATGAGTTTCACGTAGGAATCTGCAAGAATGTATCGATCTATTTTGAGTTCCTCTAGGGCTTTTAGAGATGACACAAAATTGAGCCACTCTGGTGCGATTGCATCCGGCAAGAATTCTTCCCAATTCAATTTTCTAAGCCATAATTTTTGTAGAAAGATTTTTACTTAGCTGATGACAGGGCCTATTAGTCCAAGACGGTCATAAAATCTTGGTATGACGCTTAAAACATCTCGTTTTGTATAAGATGCTATTGAAGGGATTGAGACTTTGAACATGAAATAGTCTCCTGTTGGTTTCCAGCTAATACCTAAGGTTTTTATGGCTGATTCTGCGTTGGTTGAAAAGGAATGCTCTTGATCTGAAGATGGATTAAGCAGCTCCTTCGAATTGGAATTCCATTTATGTAATTTCATTCCACATGTTTCCAGTATATTTTGCAACTGGCATTGTAATTGGTGAGCAGTGTCGAGATTTTGTGCACCCGACACTATATCATCCATGTACAGCTACTTTGAAAGCTAAGGGAAATCTAGAAGCTTCATCCGTAGCTAACTGTTTGAGAGTTCGTATAGCTAAAAAGGGAGCACTGATGGTCCCATACGTGACAGTTTTCAATCTATAGATGACTGGTTTCTCATAAGCTCCTGTTTTCCACATAATCCTGAGAAGATCACGTTGAGCTGGATCAATGAGGATTTGTCGGAGCCTCATCTGGATGTCGGTTGTAAAGGCATATTTGTGTGGGAAATCGTGTCATGATTTCAAAAATGTCTTCCTTCACTTCACCTTACAAGAGTAGGTCATTTAGGCTTAAACCTGAAGTAGTAAAAGCTGAACCATTAAAAACAACTCTTAATTTGGTACTTGTTTTATCAGGCCAAAACACTCCATGATGTGGAAGATAATAACAAATATTGTTTGCGGTTGTTTCATCAAAATCTTCTTCCACTTTTTCCATATGCCCCAAGTCTAAGTATTTTGCTGCATAAATTCCCTATATAAATTTTCCATTTGTTTATCTTTAGATAATCTTCTCCAAAGCTGATCTAGTCTTTTCATTGCTAAACCTTTTGAGTGTCCTAAGTCTTGTATGTCTTTAACTGGCATTTGTACTACATATCCACCAGCTTCATTGCGCGCGTGAGTCATTTGGTAATGATTTTCACAATATTCCTCTTCCTTGCTTAATGGCTTTTGACCTTCGTTAGTTGTTTCTATCTCCCAAAACTTTTGTAAATTATCATCAATGTTTTGCATTTCTGATACGAAACCACAATATTGATTTGTTTGTATGAATGTGTGGTTCCGGTTGCGATATATCCGAAAACTGAGCTGCGCAATACAAATGCGTTGTCTGATGTGCGAATAATTCCTTCCTTAATTATGTCAAAAAATGCCTCTGCTCCAATTAGCAAATCGATTTTTCCTGGAACACCAATATTTGGATCTGCTAGTTCCTGAGGTTTTTTTAAATTATTGAGGTTTATTTGAGAAACGGGAAGAACGTCTGTAATTTTTGAGACAACCAGAAAATCTAAAGTTGTAGAAAATGAGCTGTTGTCATTTATTATTGTAGCGTTTAATTTTAACTTGACTGTGGTTTTATTTCCACCTAAACTGGAAATTGGGATATTAATTCTATTTTGTGGTGCCCCTAATTTGTTTGCGAAATCTAACGTAACAATATTAGACGTGCTACCAGAATCTAAGACTGCGCGTGCTTGGATGCAACTTCCTGTAGAATGATTCAAAACCCAAACTACGGCTGTGGGTAGAGAATAAAGGTTTTTCTTCTACTGATACAAGAGAGGGATGCGACTGTATTTTCCTGAGAACTGTGAAAATCCTCTGCGTTGGGGTTCAGTTCCTGACCTTGTAGTTGTGACGCGCTATAAATCAGGGGAGCGTTGGAGGATTCCCCCTTTTGCCTGTGAAACAAAGTGTTGTGTCGAAAGCCACATACACTACAAGAATGTTTTGATTTACACTTCGAAATTCTGTGCTGATCACTTAAGCAATTGAGACACATATTATGCTTCGTGACGATTTCCTTTCTCTGTAGTGCATTTAATTTCAAAAAGGAATCGCACTTAAAAATGGGATGTATTTGCTTACACAAAATGCATGCATACACAGAATTGTTAGATTTTATAAAGAAATTTTTTGATTTATTTCTGTCTTGTATAAACATTGGTTTTACGAAGGTATTTTTATTTATATTGCTTAAAACTTGAGCGCGTTTTTCTAAAAATAAAATGAAGTCATCAAATTTAGGAACTTCGGTTGAATTAAGGCTGTATTCAAATTGTTTTAAAGTCTCTTTATCTAATTTTTGAAGAATGGTGTTTAAGATTAATATGTCCGAAAGATTGTTTCTTTCAAATTCCAATACTTTCAAAGCGCGCATGTTTTTGTTTACATCATCAATTAAGTATCTTAAATCTTTTACTGATTCATTATTTAATTTCGCTAGGTTTAAGATTGCCTTTATGTGCGTTTCGACTATTAAACGTTTATTTTCATACCGTTCTTCTTAAGATTTAAATAAAGATTCAAATGAATCGCTAATAGTCTCTATAAATTCTTTGCTTCTGACGTTAGTGCTGCTTTAAGATAATGCAATTTTTGCTCTGAGGAGAATTGAGAACTTGTTAAGATAATGTTGTTAAATTGTATCTTAAAGTTGCTCCACTCTTCACATTTTCCAGAAAACTTTGGTAAAGGAATTTCTGGAAGTTTTATTGATAATTGTGTTCGGGTTTGATCTGACCAAACTTGTGTTGAATTTGGAACATTTAAATTACATTCACGACGTTTGATGTACGATTTAATTTTATACTTGATGCTAATAATTTTTTCCGAATATTCTTCGGATGCGTTAATTTCAGTATAGAACTTAGAAACATCTACTATTAAATTTTCCATTTCTGAATTAAGTTGCTTCAATGAGAGCTCTTTTTCGATTAGTTGATCTTGTAATTCTAAGATATTATCTACATCATCACTGTTATTTTTAATGTAATTTTTTGTATTTTCGCAATTAATTTTGTTACGGCCGAACGTATAGGCGCTCTTTTATTTTTTCAGTTGGATTCATTTTGACTTCAGCGGTAATAAGAAATGATTTATAAGTTTTGCAATGAAATAAACAATAGAGGTATAAAAATGGCTTACCTCTATTTTAGTGTGGAGCCTTGCGAGATAAAGTCAAAAGAATGGTATCCATTTGATGTGTTCTTCCGAGAGAATGAAAACACTTGGAGTGAGGAGCGTTTAAAACAGCTCTAAGCTGCAGTCGGGAGAAACGGAAACAAAAACGCAAGCTAAGGTGTGAGGGAACGCAGCCCTTTTTGTGACCTTTGACTCTGTCGATGGCGTGAATGTCTGCGACGTTGGAACAACTTTGGGCGTTGATCTGCGAAATTAAGCAAATTATGCGTATGTATAATTTAGTTTAAAGCCTTAATGCGGATATTCATAAGTTGCTGAAGATCTGCGTAGTCGACGGACCATATATTAATGCGAATGGTACTGTATTTAATTAAATGTGCGAGTTTTAAGGCATAAACATTTATTGCGACTACTTTGCGCAGTGTTTCACTTGCAAGAGAATGTACAAGTGTGGGTGTGCGAGGTGGGGGTGACGATCGCAGCGCCAACAGTCATAGTGCGCTTAATGCTAAGTAACGCTCCTATGCGGATATAGATGCTCTGTAGTGATCTTGGCCGACCTTCCTATTGATAGTACCCCTTGTTTGGAATTGATTCCATAACCGAGAGACCACTTTCGGGCCACTTGTAACCATCGAATCTTCTCCGCTTGAGACTGGCCAGCTTCAAGCCTGCCAACGGCTCTCCTCCTCAAGGAATCATCTAAATCAGTGGTTCCCAAACTCTTTTAACCCATGGACCCCATTTACAGTCAAAACTTTCTCAAGGACCTTCCCCTTCCACCGCAAGTGATAGCTATATGAATACATTGTATAAAAATTTAAAAAACACCATTTTGTTGAAGAATTATTTATTGAAGATATAATTTTACTTAAAATAAAATTAAAAAAATAATGACTTGGATGAACTTTATGTGATGTTATGAGTGTATTTATGCCTGTCTCAATGTTTGTGAGTAGCAACCGCAAATCCAAACGAGCACTAGTATTTAGTTCTCTTTTTTTTGTGATGAGGTTTTTTTTCAGCATTGAATCTACGTTCTATCAAATTGGAAGACAGGAAAGTAGTCAACTTCTGTACAATAACCCAAAATGCAGGCTGTAAAATTGGGATATGTTTTTGTAAACAGAAGTTGTGGTATCCTTGTTCATGCATTGGTTTAAGTTCCTCACTTGTGGATATTTCAATCAGATGTTCCTGTATTAGTAGGGATTCATCTGTGTTTGGGATCTGAGTTAGATCAGGTGCAAAAAGATTCAACACCCAGCCGGGAATATCCAAGTGAATAATTGTTATTTATCTAAATCTCCATAAAAATAAAAATGGCTCAATTTTTTTGTGTTAAACTTTGCGCTGATCCCAGACGTTCTCTTCAGGAACTACAAAATCAATTACAATTTTTTATGGACCTTATGAATAATATCGGGGACCCCTGAGGACCCATAGAGACCGCTTAGGGAACCACTGATCTAAGCGATTATGAGAAGTCATTCTCATGCTAAACAGACTAACTGGTTTGTTTTAATGCAATATTCACAAAACTTGAGGCAAAGTTCCCATATGCTTGAACGGTCTCAATCCAGTAGTTATGCAAAAACTAATGCTAAACAGCATCTTTTCCTTAACTGAAAATTTATATTGTATTACCCGTTCTTCAAAATATATAAAACATAAATTCTATAAGTTTTACTGAGGTCCTTCTTAAATTATGACGAAACACATGTTTGTGACTTTAATTTCGACTTAGTTTTGAACATGAGCATAGTTGTGACAGGTGGTGAAACTAAATTTTAATCTAGGGAATTAAGAAAATCCACATTTTGTGAGAAAGGTGGGATATCTGCTATATATCAACAAAATCACAAGTAAATTCTAAGTCACACACTTCTACACAAATTGTAGCAGAGTATTATAAGAAAGGATTTAACTGTGGAGGTCCCTGCTTAGAATTAAAAAAAAAAAAGGAGGAAATTGCAGGCGGACAAAATTTTTAACATAATATAGGACATTTTCAGTAAAAGTATAGGCATTATAAAAGTTTTTCTTGCCCCCTTTTAAATATATGGATAATTTTGTTGCTGAAATAAAGCAAAAAGAAAGAATAAATTAATTAAAAGTAAATTTTTTTTTAAAAAAAAGCAAGCTTTTATTTAAATGCGCTAAAAATAATAAGGGTTTTTAAAAAAGGTCGAACATTTGGAACTTCTTTAAGCTCAATCCGATAAGCTGCTCGGCAGAATAAAAAGCTAACTGCGGTAAAGGTTTGTGATTAATATCTTTTTAACTAACTGCGATATTGGAATACAAATAGTTAAAAAATGCATTGTCATCCAAACTAAACGTGTATACAGAATTTCAGCTCAATCGGTTGAAGACATCAGCTTCAAAACTGAGTTGCAAGATTCCATCCGAACAAATTACATTGCAAGTTAAATAAAAGCTTGTGTGTAAATATTTAATGGAAACTGAGTGAAAATAATCCGGTCCTTCAAGTCAAGTCTAATTTTGTATAGAAGAGAAGAGTTAAATAAATAAAGAAGTATGGTGTGGGAAATTTGATCCAATTCAGGAATAGCCATTATCAGATTTTTATATCCTTTATTTTTTTGTATAATTATGTGATTATGAATTGTCTTAGAACAGGCGTGCCCAACCCGCGGCCCATTTGGAGACTTTTTGCGGCCCAATTGAAGTTTCTGTCTAAATTATTTTAGACATTTGGACTACAGACAGTTGTTTTGACCCAATTCACCTCTCCCCGTGCAGTTCTTACCGACATAATTTTTTTCCTTCATTTGACTTCCAAGCAATTGTAATAACAGGTGTTGATGGATGAAGGAAAGCAGATGAGCTTGGGTGCGTTATTCCTCTTTCAACGAGAACTTCGTTGAGAGTGAGTAGTGTATTTAGTTCTATTTGTCAGAGAAACAATTTATGTCTATATGTTTAAGTTCAGATTAGTAGTTTTTTTCTTGTTTTATTTGGCAATGAAAGAATCCGATGATGGATTTAATGAGTTGCCTCAGAACTGTAATACCAGCTAGTAGAAATGTAAGATAATTACGGCAGCAGAATAAAAATGTTTAATATTTTAACCTTCTGAAATTATGTAACTTTTTCATTTTATGATATAGTTTAATCCCGGTGCACAATAATTAATATCATACAATAAGAAACTAAACATTTGGCTATTGGGCAGAAAAAAAAACTTATTTTGTCAAACAGTGTAATAATTACAATGCTGTTCTTCTTTGCTTAATTGCCTTTCTGCATTTGAAATAAAAATTTTGAAAATCTAAATCAATTTTATGCAAACATACTGTAACACAAGTATAAAATGTGAAGATGTTACGCACATAGTTGTTATATTACGTAACCTCAGATGGAAGCATAAATCTACTGTAGATAAGAACCTTGTATGTTAAGAGATATTCTTCCACCAACAAGTGCAATCGGTCGACTTTCAACTTTGTTGTGATTGTGATCCAGTAAAAGGTAAACTTGCTGTTTTTTTGATCATAATTATTGAATAAATTTCTATTATATATTTATCTCAAGTAAAATACAAAAACAAGTGTCACATTAATTGTATGGTAATAAAATATTTTGAATGTTGTACGATAATATAAAATATTTGGAATAATTTGTTTTATTTTGATATGGGCGGCCCACCTCAGTTTAGTAAATTTTTACTTGGACCACCAATCAATTTGGGTTGGGCACCCCAGTCTTAGAATGTCAATCTACTTATATGAAACGGCACTTACATATCGTAAAATAAAATATAAACATGTGCACATAATAGAGTGGAGTTAGGCGACTTTGCCGACACACGGGATAGATTAACCAATAAGAGAAAAAAATCTATAGTTAGTAAGAAGGAAAACTAAGAATATAAAAATTAAACAACCAGAATAAGAAGGAAATATTCAGAAATATTTTTCAGAGTTGATTACAAATAAAAACCCATTTAAAACAAAATATGATACCATCAAGGATAAATATAGGAAACCGATAAAAAAAATATAAAAAATGTATGACGAAGGAACAAAATTCTATGACGCATTTGTAATCCCTATTTTGAAACTTCATTTTCCCTATTTAGATGAAAATGATATAACCGTGATGAATTTGAATATGTAAGAGAACAAAACAGTGTGTGACTCAACAAAAAAAGTAAATGGAATTTTATAAAAAAGTATTACAAAGTGGGACGAAATTCAGTTGCCTCAATTATTTTTTCAACGAGATGTGGCTGAATTCTTCGATTATTTTCTAAAATATGTAAAGAGAGTATTTGCCAATTTTTAAATGTAGTTTTTTAGTTTTAATGTGAGTGTGTGTAGTTTAATTTTAGTGTAGGTGTTTTTCTTTTTTTGTGGTTAGTAAGTTTTTTTAAATGTATTTCTTATACACGGGAACATTTAAGAAATAACTTAGAGCCCTTTCTGATGCATTTTAAGGAAAATATCTTACATCAAGGGGAAAAAATGATGTTATTCGAAGTTTTTCAAATCATTTTCTCTTTTATACGTTTGAAAAATTTAAAAACTTTCTTGAATTAAGTATTTAGTCAGAGAGAATTTTTTAGTACATATATATATATATATATATATATATATATATATATATATATATAAAAAGAAATATGTATTATTTATCAAAAACAAGAAATAATAGATAAAGAACATAACAAGAAATTACGTAATAAAAATATGAAAGCTGAACATGAAGAACAAAATTATAGAGAAATAAAAGAACTAAAAAAAAAAAGAAGAACCTAGCGAGTCAGAAAGCAATTTCGGACTTAGGACCGAATAAGTGGGGTTAAACTAGTTTGAAGGCGCCAACCTTCCCCCTTTGCAACTCGGTAGGAAAACCAAATAAAATAAACAAAGCTTCAAAGAAAGTATAACTCAGAGAGCATGATAAAACCAATCACTACTATTATGTAACAAACTCTCCCAAACTCTTAATGCAGAAAAATCACAAAATAATTATGTAAGCAAAGTAGAAAAATACTAGAACAATTACATAAGAAAAGTATCTTTCAAAAAATAATTTAACAAAATTTCTTTACTCACAAAGCTTTTACGAAGAGAAACAAGCATCTTGCCATTAATGAAAGTCAATTATTCACCAAGTTAAAAATTCGAAAAAACATAAACACATAGTTTGAGCTGACTTTTAAACTAGCCAGCAAAGACAAGTATAGAATGACGACAATCAAATATGGTAAAATTTGAATTGGTTGATTGTCAAAAATGTAAATTTGCTAGGCTCTAATTTGGTTGGTTGTCAAAAATGTGTAAGATGTTTAAGATGTGTGTGGAAAAAATGTAAACTGTGATATGAGTGTTATGATATAATCTTCACAGCAAGACCACTAACATGCTGACTTTGAAATCCTATTGTTGTGTGGTGGATTTGGAATTCGAAGTAGCAAGACGGTTAATGTATTTGTGATGAATATAAGATCTCAAGAAATTAAAAGGGTATTCATGATCTAAACAACATTGAAATTTTTTTTTTTTTATATTATTGTATTTATCTATTTTGTGGGTAGTTAAGTTATCATTTATAAATAAAAAATTCAAAATGATATTTCTGTAAATTGATATATGAAAATTACTGTTCCATACAGGAATTTTAATTATATGGAACTTAAACGAATCTCTTTTGTCAAAAATGTTACTGACTACATTATTGTTAATAAGATGCAAGTCTAAATCCAAGAATTCCACCCTATTAGAGTTGAAGTTAGTTTTAAGGAGCTTGAGATAATCAGGGTAGAATGTAATATTTGGTTTGTATTCACTATTTTTACCAAAAATTATTATATCATCTATATAACGATAAATTAAGTAAGAATCATTTATAACATGATCTATTTCAAAAAATGTAAATATAGGTTCGCTAAACAATTACTAGCTGGACCACCCTGAGGTAATCCTTTGATCTGTTTATAAAGATTATGATCAAATATAATGAAATTTTCTTTTAAAATGAGGTTAACAAGAATATCAAATTTTTTTTTTTTCATTGAAGTATATAATTCATATTTATCATAAATTAACTGAAGAACCTTAATCATATCGTCAATATCTATAGAATTAAAAAGGTCCTCGAAATCAAAACCATGCATAGAAAAAAATCAACATATCCTTAGTAACTCTAGCAATCTCTAAGCTATTTTTAATAATTGCCGTGTTTTGTAAATTATCAATTAGATTTTGAAGAAAAGATTGCAAGATCTTCCCAGACTTCGTGATATATGTATTGTATCCATTAGTGATACTACGGAATTTTATAGGGCTTTTATGAAATTTTGGTGTTAAAAAAATACTTGGATATTTAATATTATTTAGATGAATATTCAGTCTTTTGTTCAAAGCTAAAAGACGATTATCATCTTCTCTATTATTGTGAATTGATTTTTGAAATGAATTATTATTTAAATGTGGTTACTTAATATTTTACTGTAAAAATATTTACAAATTATGGCATAATTAGCAGAGACTTTATCAACATATGTAATAACGAAGTCATTTTGGATATTTACTATTGATGATTTAAGATCTTTATACATAATTTCATTTTCAACAGTAAAATCTAATTCCCGAATTTCTGTTGCCACATAAGATCTAAATTGATTGAATGCTTCAATCGGCATTCCGTATTTAATTGCCATTTTAAGGTAAAATTTATCTAAATCTTTTATGATTTGTTTCATAACATTAGATTTATTTTTTGTGATCATAAGTCTAAAACCGGTACCCTTTTCCATAAAATTTCTTAACAAATCATCTTTCACGATGCTAAGGTCTCCTGTGACAACGTGCTGATGATAATCATCAATATAGTCTCGATATAGATTGCATCTACATGATTCAGAACTTAGGAGCTCCGAGATTTGATTATAATTAAATATAAATCTACCAAATTTCTTGTTGTATTTGAAAGCCTTTCTAATAATAATATTTTTAATAGGAAAAAAGGATTGATATTTTTGAAATATACTTGAAAAATTAATTTTGTTAAAGGATTTATTCATAAATAATAATGTACAATATTCTGTAGAGTAATTTTCACTTGCATCTAATTTAATATTCATTTTTTGTACTAAATAGTTATTAAGGTCTCGAATCATATGCATACCATGAGAATCTCGAAATTTATATCTGCTTAAAATATCTGTCATAGTTTTAATTTCAGTTTTATTCAAGCCAAACATAAACGATTTAATTAAGCCTGTGTTGTAGTTATCATCAAATTTAGCAGCTAATTCTAACATAGAATTCTTGAGGGTTGACATGTCTCTAGTAACTCTTTTTCTGCGTTTAGCTTTTGAAATTCTCGCTAAACGAATATTATTACTATTATCAATAAATTTATTAAAATTCGGAATATATAATGAATTCTCGGATTTTTGTTTAAAAGTTAATAAGGCACTTCATATATATATATATATATATATATATAATTTGAATTATATATACAGTGGACCACAAAAGTGTTTGTACACTTGCAGTTTCCAGTAAAATTTAATGTTTTCGACTAATAAAAATTGGTATATTGGATTTGTAATTTTTTTATTATATCCGCAACTTGTTGTTAATTGAATGACATAATCAATTTTTTAAAAAATAGTATAACTATTATTTTGAAAAATTATTAATCAAAAAGCTACTAAAAAATTATGTTACAAAAGTCTTCATACACTTAACAAAAACCTCAACATAGCTTTAAATATTGTATTTCTTTCTTAATTTAGTACTTAGTAGGATATCTTTTAATGCCCACAACAACTTTTAAACGTCTTGGTATAGATTTAATCCGTTTTTTGTAATTTATGCGTCGATTTTCCTCCATGCTTCTGTGATAATTATTTTTACTTCACATTATGTGTTTATATTTCATGTTCTCTTTTTTCAAATCAAATTCTCCCCAAATATGTTCTACTGGGCTAAGTAGAGTGATTGAGGAGGTGTTTTCAGAATTTGTGGAAATTTGTGGAATTTATAGATGTTACAGCACAGGTCACCCCAACTTACAACGCCGAAAGAGGACCGATATATATATTTTGGCAGTTACTGCCAAAAGAAACAGACGGAGCACAGCATCAGACCCCTCTCGTCAGCTATCCTCAGCTACCGGTATGACAGTTTCAAGGCAGATCACGTACAGAGCCTTAGGGCACATTCGTCTATATACTCGTAGACCTGTCAGATGTGTTCCACTTACCGCAACGCACTGTCGCCTGCGATTAACCTGGAGTAGAGAGGATGCATTGTGGACACCACAGCAGTGGTCTTGTGTGATGTTTTACGACGAGTCCAGGTTTAGTTTGCAGTCTGATTCTCGCCGAACTTTAATATGGAGAGCGCCAGGTAGCCGTTACCACCAAGAGAACACAATTGAACGACAACGTTACGGTGGTGCAGGATGGCTCGTTTGGGGAGGAATTTTTCTTGGTTCCAGAACTGACCTGCATGTTTAGAGTGTAACGATGACAGGCCGCATCTATCGGGATGTCATTCTGGAACAACATGTACGTTTGTTTCGGGGCGCCATGGGTGCTGAATTTCTGTTTATGGATGACAACGCCCGTCCTCACCATGCAAACATTGTAGACGACTCACCGGACTTGAATCCAATAGAGCATGCGTGGGATATGCTTGGTCGACGAATTGCAGCCCATCACCCCCCCACCTGTCTACCGGAACTTCAGAGAGCATTGCTTGAGGAGTGGTGTAATATTCCTCAAGATCAGATTGATAATTTGATACTCAGCATGCCTAGGTGTTGTAAGGCCGGAATTGCATCGTCCGGGAGACATACTCCGTATTAACCATCATACTAACCATCTTGTACTGTTTTTTGTAAATAGGCTCTTTTTTGAAATTTGCGTCAGGGAATAAAAATTGCAATTATTATTAATTATGTCAAACATATAGCATCTTTTTTGCTCTTGACCTTTTGTTTAATAAATAGACTTCACAAATAAGTCAAATTTGTTTTGCTTCTGTCTCTTTCTTTGCCTGAACTTCATTATCCTTAATTTATGGACATGAGTGTAGTATCACCATAAGAATTAATAATACGCGCAAATCGGAGAAAGAAAAAAGATATCAGTACCTGTACAGGAAAACCAGTTGTGGTCAACTTTCAGTAGCCCATACTCTATACGGAAAATCTCCTTAACCTTTCGTGGGTAGTTGCTAATATGTCTAGCTACATAACAAAAATTTTTTCTCCAAGCGGGTGGTGGATATTTAGTCTATCCACATGCGCTAATTGAAACTAAAACGCATAAAAATCAATACAAATGGTAGCACAATAACTGTTTTTGTATTTTATTTCTTCTGATGGGTAGTTAGAAGCAGTTTTCTTGGTGTAAATCTACAAATTGTACTTTGATCACTATAAATAAAATTTCTGATCTGTGAAAAAAAAAATTTCGAGAAGTCTTAAGTATGCTTTTTTCTAATCTGAATGAATTAAGTAACTGTGTAAATTTACCAAAAAGGTTTTATTTAGGTTATTGGAAAGTTTTTATTTGTGGATAGATCTATCCTCTGCCCACATAGAATAGAAAAATAATTTTGAAGTTTTCTCTCTTCCTCCACTCGAAAGACAGTACTTAGAATCACGTGAAAATGTTGGGGTGGGAAATATAAGCAAACATTGTTTACGATGTGTGGGAAGAGATTCTTGGGGGTTCATTATGCTTTTTTCTGTGTGAACCACTGTGCCTTCAAGCAAATGGTTCTACTTGTTTTGAAAAGTTTCACCTTAAATATAGCTCATCAAATTTGTTAAATAACTAATTTATATCCTCAAAAATACTACTTTATTTCTAACTTTATATACTAAAATTAAATAAAATGTAAAATGTGGATATATACCTATTTCAGTGCATATTTTAGTAAGTATTCTATATTGTACAATTATTCTATTATTTCATTACACTTGTATTTTGTATTTAATTGTTACTGAAATAGTTATTAGCATAATTGCTAATTTTTCATAAAAAGTTTATTGTAATATGATTTATTATTTCTGTCCTGAAAAGCAAGTTAAATTTCTTAAGTGCGCAGTGGTATAACGTCTAGCCGCCACCCACGAACAAAACCCCTGATCGGATATTTTTTTTTGTGACAAAATAATGTTTATACAGGATGAAAACATTACATTTATCAATGACTTTATCACATAAAAGTGTATTTTTAGCTTTGAGCCCACGAAAGGGTTAAGGGGTTAAATCTACAGAATGTAATCAGTGTCGTAAAGACAAAATTTTTACTGTAGGTCAAGGGCGTCAAACTCAAAGGCTAACTTGGACCAAACAAACAAGGTTTAACTGTAGGTGGACCGCAAAAAAAAAAAAATCAATATTTCTAGAAACGTTGGTTTATTTCGATTAATGCATCATAAAGAACATATATAAAAGAACTACATAAGTTTAATGTTTACGTCCTGTTACTTGACATCGCTTCTCTGTTACCATATATCCTATTTCGGGTGATAAATTTGTTCATGGTGATTACTTTCAAAACTGACACGAGACTTATTTTCTTTTATAGCTGAAAGTAACCGCTTTCACCTATATTTACTTGCAAACATGGAAATAATTTCATATTCGAATTTTCGAGTATTTTTAAACCTGGTTGGTAATAAATTTGTAAAATTCAGGCACACCCATTTCAATGAATTTTTTCTTCAAATTTGAGTCGCACTGAGTCTCGATCACCTCCATTTACATAATGGCTGGATATTGAGTCTATATTTATTGAGAAAATTGAAGAAAACAAAAAAAAAATTGCCTTCCAAAAAAAATTAAAATTCATTAATTTTCTGTTACGTGCACCAATCCGTACAAAACTACAGTTGGAGAACTGAGACCGATATTATTGCTGTAATCGTGGCAGGGTAGAGTTAATGCCACCAGCTAATTGTCAATAGACATTTTATTTCTAGAGTAAATAATAAATAAATGATAAATGCAATATTTAAAAAGCCACACTTCACAGGTTTCATTATAGGAAAGTTCTATATCAATCGCAGTCTTTGCATACCAACCGTCACGCCACTGACTCCGGCAAAATCCGTTTTTCACCATTTACCAAAGTTCCTCAGTAAACAAAGTTTATCCATAGATCCTTGAGCGCTTCTGTAAATTCAAAATTTGAAGAGCGAATATTTAGTCATTTGATGATGATCGAGAAATCCCTCTCCTAAACTAACTAAAATTAGATGTACGCGAACACCAGCGCTGAAGGTGCTTATTCTCAGTAGATTGGGCGAAAAAGATAGACCATATAATGAATAATAAGCAAATCAAGATTTTCACTTAATCGTGGAGGAGTGGCGTAACCCCAAGCACGAGCGTTCTAACGAAGTAGAGCACCGGCGGGTTCGAAATGGAGGAAGAGGCAGGAAAGATGCGGGACAACCGAAGGCAATCAATCAGCAGGGTGATAGTAAGTCTCTCTCCCCTTCCGAGCCAACGCCTTTAAACTCCATGGATGAGTCACTTTCCCGCCCCTCATCACCTCTCATTGGAGGTGTGACAAATCTATACGGAACTTTATCACTAACCTTCTGAGACGTCCTTTTTAGGGAAATTTAATTCCCCTACCTATTTCCAATCAGCTCCAAAAAGAGGACAGGGATTCCTTATTATATATGCAGATTAGATAAAGTATTTAAGTCAAACGGAATAGTAAAGCAAAAAGCAGTAGGAGAGAGAGATTGAAGCAGGAAGGTATAATAGTGAAGTTAGAGATTTATTATTGAAGATTCCTAGGTGGATAAATTAATCTCAGGAAGAGCTGAGCTGCAGTGTGGTAAATATTGATTTATAATTAAAGTCTCATTAAAGCTTTATATTAAGAGTGAGATTAAAGTTAAATGTTCAATAGGAATATTATTGAATATAATTCTGGGATCTCTTATTGCGGTAATCTCTGCGTGATCGATATTCTTATTGTTAATTAATTGGATCATTAAATATTTAAGTTAATATAAAGGAAAGTCCCTTTTAAACCTCATATATCTATTATTTTATTTGTTATTAAAAGTCTTTGATTCTATTTGGGAAAGATAACCAAATATAAAGAAAGTTATTCATTAAAATGGCTACTGGTTCTTATTTAACTCAAAATCATTCTCGTTCTCAAAGTGAGATCCAAGGGGATCTTCAGAAGTGTTAATTTTTTCATATAATTGTATATACAACAAACCCGTGCGGTCACTGATAATTATTAAACTTATTCTTAACTTAATGTGTTAAATTATAAGTATAAAGTACATTGTGTGCAGTACTAATACATTTATAAGTGTGTTGTATCAGTGTTAATGTCTTTATTTTTATTTTTCGTTAAGTCCGAATATATTTTGTTTGTTTATACTTTCAATAAATCAAAAATTTTTTAAATAATCTTTTGTTTTCGACTTTTCAATATGCTTGCACTCCCCTCCTAGGGTTATCACGCCCCCCCCCATTGGGGGAACGCCGCACAGTTTGAAAAACGCTGTTCTAAGGAAAATGCTGTTAAATAATAAATGAATCACGAAATTCGCAACTATAATGACCGGACTACCACAATTTTCAGTCAAAATTGTCACTAAAAAATTTTAGGAATATTTTCAGTTCTTATGAATAATAATTATAGGCAAATTAAATGCCTATATTACTATTATATTAATCATTAATTTAGTTTTAATAATCGCCTATCACATCACAAGCAACACATTTTATAAAATGCGTTTCAAGTTATTGTAACACTTATGTATGATTACATAAATTAAATTAAAAGTACTTGAAGTGTATAAAGGATTGCTTTTATTACAGGATTTCATTGATAGATATTTATAGTTTACATGGAATTTGCATATTAAATATTTTTTAAAAATCTTAAATGATACTCGTATGGAAAATTAATTCAGGAACACTTTTGATTAAAATCATCAGTCACTGTTTAAAATACAAAATTATTATTTGGAGAAAGAAAACTTTCTTGGAAGTTATTTATCATCATGTCAGCGTTTTTCAAACTGTGGGGTGCACCCCCTAAGAGGGCATGATAAACCTACGTGGGAGGCCCAAGCATATTAAAAAGTCGAAAATAAAATATTTAAAAAATTACTAATTTATACTGAAAAAAAGCAAAATTAAATACATTCTGACATAATAAAAAATAAAACACACATTTGCACTGATATAAGATACTTATAAATGAATCAGTACTGCAAAATGCATTTGATAATTAGTGTATCAATACTAAGTTAAGAAAAAGTTTAATAATTATTAGTAACTCCCATGGGCTCATCATGAACAAAATTATATACAAAATTTAATACTTATCTTGATAATTTGTATGGTTTATAATTAGAATCGTAACTTTGCGTCAAAGTACATTATTATTGCATTCAGTACATGGTTATTGCATGAAGGGGGTTGAATTGTTGATTGAAAATTCGGTCGCAAATATTGAAAGTTTGAGAAGTACTGCTTTGTGTGTATAGTGTATTTATACAAATATCTAATTTCTAAAATGTTCCAAGTTCTGAAATAAAGAGTCAAAGCATTGAAAAAAATCTTTTATGACACAACTGTTTACATAGATATTTATAAATTAAAAAACATAATTAAATTAAACATTTCAATCACATAGGATTTGTTTTATAAAGTTCTTGTTAAATTAATTTTTTTCTTTAATAATATCGGATAATTTTTCCCTTTATGTTTGAATGTTCTCAATATGATACCAGTTTTACATCATTATTTTCTGATGTAATTAAAAATTCAAGACATTGCATAGTAGAAACATACAAACAATTAATGTCAAAATTTAGAAAACAACGTTGAAACTACATGATCGACTAGGTGAGTTTTACATGTCAACTAGTGAAATACTCTAGCACCATGTAGGATTTCAAACCGATCTTAATTTAAAAAAAAAAGTGTTCCATTATAAAATAAAACTAAAATAATTGTAAGACTATTCAAAACTATATTTGAGGTTTCACGAACTTTATTTTATTTATTTGGAATTTTAAAATACACAAAAATTAGAATCGTGAAGTCATAAACAATTATAAGGAAGTCAATATATTTTCAGTTTTTACCATTTTGTGCAAGATAACCGTTTACAATAGAACTTTTTAAACACATGTCCACACACATAATATAACATTTTAAACACATGAAGTGTAAATTATCGTCTGTTTTATAAGAGAGTATTTCTTTTATTTCAAGAATTCTATTACATTTCAGCTTACTTTGAGAACATCCATAGTCGTTCTAATACTGAATTTCGAAGAAAATAAAAAAGCATCCAAATTTTATTCTCAATTAATTCGATTATTTAGTTATAGAAAACAAAAAATATTTGCATTACATTGATGTTGTATACTAAACAGTATTCAATAAGATGATGCTAACCGGAACAGAATTCCAAAATCATATATCTGAAATTTTTGAAAACTTGCACATTTTCTGAGATGGTTTTTCCTTTTAAAACATTGGCAACATGTGTCACCCATTCAAATATAATGCATTCTAATATAACCGTTCCCTCATATTATGTCTCTTGAATTAAGAAGTAGAGTTTTATTTGTTTTCAATAATTTGGCATAGTTCTATAAAATTTACTTGCAAAATAGGAACAATAAAGACTTGTCTAGAGAGTTTTGATAGTAAAATTAACTGACTAATAGAATAAATAAAATAAATTATCTTGTTTGTTTTGAAATATCTATTTAATGTTATGATGAGTCCTATCAAAATTTTTCGAACTTACAAGGAGAGGGCACGACTAAGGAAACTCACTTGGGGTTGAAACTTGGTGTAACAGTAGTACTCCTTTAGGGTGTTCAACCCTTAATGTAATTCCGCCGAATGGCCGGTCAATTCGGAGAAAGAAGCCTTCGAAATTCATGCTTAGCTTTTATAAAATTAAATTTCAATTTCCTTCTACGATTTCGTAGCTTGGTTGATATATCGTCTGCATACTATGCGCGAGGTCTGGATTCGATTCGTCGATCCTTTTTTTTTCATTTCATTTACCTATTTTTAAAATTAAACTTATTTTTGAAAGGCTTATTAAATATTAAATGATATTTTATGTTTTTATTTTGTATTTCATAAAGTAAAAAAATACTGTAATTATATAAAAATTTTTAAAATTTTATATAAATATATATTTATATTAATAAATAATATTTATAATAAAATATATAATAAATATTAAATGATATTATACATAAAAATTAGTTACAAATAGTTTTATAATGTGAAATAAAATATACTATTAATAAAATATTATGTATAATATAAAATAATTTATAAAGTATATTATTATTAAATTAATTATTTTATAATTTTATAAAACATTTAATAAGTCATTTTTAAATAAATTAAAATAATTTTTTAAAAAAATTTTTATTTTTAAATTTAATAATTTTTAAAAAAAATTAAATTTAATAATTATTTCAAAAAAATAAATAAATAATAAAATTTAAAAATAAATAAATTTAATAATAAATAAACAATAAATTAATAAATTTAATAATAAATTAATAATCATTTTATAAATTAATAATCATTTTAATAATAAATTAATAATCATTTCTCTCAATAATAAATTAATAATCATTTCAATAATAAATTAATAATTTTAAAAATAACTCAATATTTTTAATAATAAATTAATAACTGTAAAAATAAATTCATACTTTTAATAATAATCCTTATTATTAATAATTATTATTAATTAATTTTAATTTATTATTTTAATTAATAATTGTTTCATATAACTTCAATCAATAATCATTTTAAATAATTTTAATCAATAATTATTTTAAATAATATTAATTATTAATAGTTTTAATTAATAATTGTTTTAAATTTATTTTAATTAATAATTATTTTAAATATTTTTATTAATAATAATTTTAAATAATAAATAATTTAAATAATAAATTTATTTATTTGTTTTTACTTTATAAAATACAAAATAATTACATAAAATATCATTTAATATTTAATAAACCTTTCATAAATAAGTTTATTTAATTTTAGAATTAATTAAATGAAATGAAAAAAAATTGACCAATGAATCGAACCCAGACCTCACGCATAGTATTCAGACAATATATCAACCAAGATATGAAACCATTGGAAGAAATTGAAATTTAATTGTATAAAATCTAAGCATGAATATTTCGAAGGCTTTTTTCTCCGAATTGACTGGCCATTCGGCGGAATTACATTGATGGTTGAACACTCTAAAGAGAAGTACTACTATTACACCAAGTCTCGACCCCAAATGAATTTCTTTAGTCGTGCCCTCTCTTTGTTAGTAAAATGATGGTATACGTTTAAAGCCTTTTCTCATCCAATTAGGATGGACTTTAATCATTACATAATGGCAACAATAATTTGAGTAATCGTTGATTATACAAATGATCAAACATTCAGAATTATCTAAAACTATAGAATTCTATATTTTGAACATAGCATCAAATTTTTAAAATAAAAATAAATAATTTTTTTCGGGGGTACTTTTAAATATTGAAAAATAAAATGTATAACTTATTGTGTACCTGTTTGTGAAAAAAAAAAGAGACATTTATTTTAAATACGCATTTCGAAAAGTTTGATATTTTGAAATACCTTACAAGTATAAAATGTTTTAAAACCTCAGTAATATTTATAAATAGTCTTGCACAAGAGAATTTTAAATTCCAAATTAACTTTAAAGTGCTCCGGTTCCCTGAACTTGGATGATATTTCCAACTCTGTGCAATATTGAAAGAATTTTAAAAAAATCCATTCGCGCGCGAGGAAAAGAAAAGAACCTTTCTTTTGTAGCGTCTTTTTCTGCTTGTCCAGTTCTCTCTGCAAAGAAATAGTAGACAGTTACGCAACTAATGTGAGAGCTTAATTGGTTTATAAAGAGTCTGTAAGGATTGTCAGGTTACTTCACGATTATGATGATCTTCAAAACCACCTACAACTTTTTTTTCAAAACAAAGTCATTTTTAAATCACATGTTCTCATTTTTAAAGGGAAAAAAACAGTAGTAATTCAAGGCTTTAGGATATTAAAACAATAAAGGTTACATATCCATGCTCTAATTAGACATTTCCATTTCTTACAGGACAATAGACTGTATATTACACGCTCATTAGCTGTAATAATGAATTGTCATGCACATAGATCACTTTAAAATATTAATTTCTTGTTATTTTTATATTTTATTGGAGTTTCTGGAAAACTCCAGTTGTGCAAAAAAAGTTCAGTTATTCGTTGAGTACCATCAAGTGACATTCAGTTTAAACCAATATTGTCCAGCAATCTTATAATTTAGGATATGATACTACATATATATTTTCCTTTTTATTATAAAGGAAATCTGCAAACTGTTCGATAGATGCCTCTGACTTCCAAATGTCAGATACATTCGATAAACAGAATGACAAAGTTAACATTTCTATTTTTCTTTTCAAAACACATTTAGATGACTCTATTTCCAAGTTTGCAAGTCTGTTTCATAGTTTTTACTGAAGCAACTGGAAAACAAAATACTAGAGATCAAAAATTCATTTTCTTTCTGTACAAAAATCCAGCATAATCATGTCAAGTGAAGTCACACACTTCATAAGAAAATCAAAGTGTGTAGTCTTTATTCTTACCAAATAAAAATATTAACAGCAAACAACCAAAGAAATCTGCTTCTAATTTTTAATCATTTCTTTGTACATTCATTTCAAAGGATAACTTCTGGAGAGATAATATGGTTGATTAAAATATGATGCACTGGCAAGCAATATTCGTGAAACAATACTGATAAAAAGATAAGGGCATACATAAGATTTCATTTAGTTTTGAGCTTTGAATACCATTCTTATCATTCTTGTTTTAGATACTTTAGTGTCTTTGCTAATCAAAATCAAAGACATGTTACTAAATTCTTCCTTTGAAGTAAAGGTTTGTTTAAAATGTAACATACGTAATAGCCAATCAATGTGTTAACAATAACCAGTCTGTTGAAACATTGCACAGACGAATGTTTAGTCTCATTCCAGTATTAAACATACCATTCTTTCAAATCCTTCCCGCCTTTTTTCTTTTTTGGCGTTTTTTCGGGATGACCTTTACTTAGGCTATTAACAGGTGGCATGGGCCCATTCAGGAACGCCGGACTAGCCGCTATAGCACCAAACTGGGCTCCAAACTGATAATTCTTGCTTTCATCCACTTTATAAGAGCCTTCAGTTCTATTTCTAAGTTTGTACACGATGAGGGCGATGAGTACTATAGCGATGAGAGCCCCAGCAATGACACCGATAACTAATGCGGTGTTATCTGCAGAACTTCGAGTTCTCTGAGTGGGTCTCTGGTAATCTTTACCGTTCGGCAACAATCCTGGTATAGGAACCTCGTATACCACAGCTGGTACCCTGGTAGTTTTTGCGTAGGGGGGTTGATCAGGGGGTAGGTTGCTGTGAGACACGATCATGATGGGCGGAATTGTGGGTTTGGAAGACATAGGGCCACGTTCTGGGGATAGGGGATGGATGGTAGGGATGGTGAGCAGGATGTCTTCTGGCCGGCCCACCTCTCCTTCGGAAATGCCTGATCCGATGTCGATGCTACAATCATCATCGTCTTCGCAGGCCTCACCAGGATTAGGCTGTGATAAGTCTTCTGGTGTCGGAGAGACGAATTCAGGCGTAATGAGCTCCTCTTCTGGAAGAAAGGATAATATTAGAAAAACGAAGAATTAATTTGTCTGTCGTGTGTGCCGAGCACTCATGAGACATATTGTGACAAAAACAAGGAACGATTATCGAACAGTGAATTTTTTTTTCAAAGCCTAATTTTGGTATACAGATATAATATGCAAAATATAATATACAGTTCTTGAGGAAATTGAATATTCGAAAAAAGAGTTTTGGAAGAAGTTATTGCTGGTGGACGAGAGATTCAGCCACACAAATAAAATAAAATTAACATGCATATTGTTAATGTTTAAAATGAGTACAGATAAAAGCAAGCATTTTGCTTGCTTTTCAGTTAACCCTTTATCTATATATACCGCATTATGATTTACTGCAGTTTTTTTCACGCGATATATATTTTTGGATCACTACATTGAAAATTAAGGGATATACATAAACAAAATACTCAAATTTGGAAAATTTAATCCGTAAGAGCTAATTAATTAATTAAAGATATTCCACTGTAAAATTAATTGTTTTCACTGTTCACTTAAAATAAATAGTCAAATCGTTTTCTAAGGTCTTCATTAACATACATAAAAAATAATAAGACACTTAAACTTTGACATTAACTATTTTTTCGGGACAAAAATGATAATCTTCGGAATCCGCTGAAAACACCGTCAGCTGAAAATGCAATCTCTGCTATGAAACTATTCGCCTTCCTCGCTAAAATACTCATCATAAACCCTGTTCTGCCATACATATTGGAAGAGTGGTTTTTAAAGAATATTCCTGTTGAGTATCGTCAGAATATCCATAAAAATGTTTATTCTATGCAATTTTAAAGTAAGTGGTACTTATAAGTACCGTCGATAAATAAAGGGTTAAAAAACAAATATGATTTTAAAAGGGATATTACACAAAAGAGGCACCTTCTAGGAAAAGCTGCTCGCGTGTAGGCTCGTATAATCAATTCACAAACTAGTCTTCTACATAATAAAGAGCTTCCACTTTCAGCAGTATGTCCTTATTTAACATCATTTAATTTATTATTAATTTCAAATTCCATTGATTTCACCAATAGCTTTCAATAAGTGTTTAAATATATTTAACAATAATCAGTATGGAATAGCACAAGATATAGTTGTCAATTCATATCAGCATTATCAGCTAATTCTACTCTGGATTGCTTAGAATAACAGAAATTATCTTTTTTTATTCTTTCTATTTTAAATTTAAATATTTGAAATTTAAATATATATATATATATATATATATATATATATATATATATATGAATCATGCACGTATGAATATATGTATGCATAATATTTAATATTCCCGTTATGGTAAGATGTGTTTATTTGAATCTAAAATTGTATAAATTTTTTTTGGCACAGTGAAATTCATTTGAAAATACATGATTATAGATTAAAAAAATGGAGAAGATGCTCTCTTTATTGATGGGAGAATTAAAATAACAAACGATTTTGTCTCGTTTTACCGGTCTGTAATTCTATTTTTTTTTTGTAGAATTGATTATTATTTTTATTTTAGCTTATTGATTTTATTTTTATGTGTAGCTTATTATTTGTTTGAAGAAAAGAAAATATAATTAACAATTGGACAATATCCAATTTGGACATTGTAATTAAGAAAATGAAAAAAAAAATCACTCAAAAAATGTAAAATCGAAATACAACATTAAAGAATTTTTTTCGAGAATGTTATGAAAAATCTGATTTATTTCAAAAATGCATTAAATATGTACATTATTGTATTTATTGTATTTTTTTAAAGATTATTCATTTTACAATGATAGATTAAAAAAATAAATAAAGGATGAAATTTTCTTACGCTTTTCGTTATTAGAAACTTCACAATCGTCTTCGTCATCCCAACACCCGGATCCAGCCCCAGAGAAGACCATCTCTTCAGTAGGTTCTACTGGATCGGCTGTGCTGGATTTCTGTAATTATCCAAAATTTCTTTACATTAATAAAAACAGACGTAACAAGCAATTTTATAATAAATGTTTTTTAATGTACCATGTTTTTATACACATTTTCATGCACTGTTGTCCACTTCTGAGCTATGGTCCATGCTTCAAAAAAAAGTCTCTAGCTCATCGATAAGTTAGTTTTAAATAAATTACAGAATTCCACCCGAGTTTATAAAAACATGGTAAAAAAGCCATGTGTATGTATACACTTGAAATGCTAGTATTATATTTGTAATTATAAGAGAAAAATCTAAGAAAAAACGATGAATATATTATGTCAGTTGCAGGGACGTCTTAAGACTTCTTGAGGCCTTGGGCCCCTACTCAAAAGTAGGCCCTGGGACCAAACACAAATCTAGGCCCCACTTATGGCCCTTAAAATTAAACAGTACATAGCATAAATTGTCAAATATTCGTACAAATAATAACCCGAAACAAATGTGCATGATATGCAATCGCACATACCAGCTCAACCGCGACTACCGCCTTTTGACTAAATGAGTAATGGTGGTGTATGGTGGTAGGTCTAGGCCTAAAAATGGACAGCGGTCATCACATGTAGCCAGTTGATTAATCGTAGTTGACATAGTGACAGTAGACATATTTCCAGTTTTTCGGAGAATACAAATGGGGAAATAACATTTGAAATTATTTGAATTATGAGCTTCGTAAGGCTGAATCGAGAAGAAGACGAGGCCCCAATTGCGGCCAAGGCACTGGACCTGGGCCCAGTTGGCCCATGCTTTTAGATGTCCCTGGTCAGTTGGAATTATGGAATACAGGAATTAAGAAATTTTCTTTTCGATTTGAGCATAAAAAGGTATACAGGTTGTAAAAAATATGAATTCACACAATTTGCGGCTAAGAAGCAATAGCTGTAAGAAATTAAAATTCAAGATAAAAACAATGTATGGTAATGTATCTCGAAATAAAATTTCAGTGATTTATTTTTGATTTTTTGCAGTTTGACAAAAGAAAAGACACATTGCACTTAAGTTTCGCACAATATAGTTTCATAAAATTATGAACTTCAATTAATATGAGACTTATCCAAAAAATAAATATAGAACGAGTTGAATGATTGATTTATTATTAACATCACATTTCGAAACATCATGTTTGCTATTGGAGGAATGCTCAAGGGGACAGAGATCACATAACCGAGCCATTTATAATAATGTAGATGATTGATAAATTCTCCATTAAAAAACATAATAACCAAAAGTTCTGGCTGTCAATAATTAGCCCAAGATAATGAGAATTATAGGCGATGAACCTCGTAATTTTGAATCATGAGAAAGAGAGAGTAACACACAAGCTTGCATCGTCTCACCCTCCAACTTCCCCATCACGCCAATGGGAGGATTTTGAATAACGACAAATTTAATGTGCATCAGTACTACATGGCGGGTTTTAGTGGTACCAGGAATCGAATTCACAATTAGACAGAAATAATTCTGGGTTCGTGTTTATGACCAAGGCCAAGATGCCCACAATGGAAGTAGAATTTTTAATTAATTCAAGACTAATACAAAGCATTTTTATTTGATAGAATTTTACTATCATGTTTCCCGGAAAATAGCATCTTAGTCAATAAGATCTTAGCAGAATCCAGGGTTGTAAACGTACGGGACACGAGCATTACTTTTCTTTTTTTGTTCAATGTAACGCATCTTTATTTTTATGACACTTTTCGTACTACAGATTTTTCTGACATTTCCCATTTTTGTGAAAGATCATGTTAATCTTAGTTAAATAGAAAATATACAGAAATATATTTTGAATATATTTCTAGATATTTATAGAATATATATTATATATATGTAGGATTTTCCCTTTGAAACATTTTGTTAAAAGGTTGAGTCATATCCTTTTCAGAGGACCATTAATGTCAATTTTGTTTATTATCGCATTCCGAAGCAGCGCCGTCTAGTGAGCTTTCGTAGCTCCGGTTTGAATAATTTTTCGGCAGAGGCCTACTAACCACCGCCGGTTCAACACGTCACGATTTTAGCGCATTTCGCGCCCTACGCGATACCAGTCCTAACGTCCAAGCATGAGAAAGGTAATTAATTTCCCCGTCTTCTAAAGGTATAACTCAACTTTCAATTAACCTAATTCCTGCATGTCTTTCTCTTTGTAAATATCCCCTTTTGTAAATATTTCCCTTTAACTTTAAATAAATTCTTTTTACTTAAATGAAGTATATGTGTTTAAATGACTTTGATTCAATTAATCTATCACTAACCCTTTAATACTTACCCCTAGACAACCACCTCGCCTATCTAAAATCCCGCCTTCTGAAGAGTCTGATTTTTATTCGAAGATTTATTCGGACTCCCATATTATATATATATATATATATATATAGTAATAATATTGTATATATATATATATATATATACTATATATATACTATATATATATATATAGTAATAATATTGTATATATATATATATATAGAAAATATATCATTTCAACCAAAGAAAAATTAAATCAACGTTTGAAGATGTGAAGTTTTTAGCTTCATTGCTATTTTAGCGAAGCGAGCTTTGGGGATCGCCTCGGCACCCAAACTCACTCCCACCATGACACACCTACTCTCAAAGGGTCACCATAGGCTGCCCCTGATTGGACTACGCATCCTCAAGCTAATGCAATCAAATACTTGCTCATTTTGGGCGAAATTCAGACGAGGCGAGTTTTCCGACGGTGCGGGTAACACTGTGCCGAAAGAATTCCCGACCTCCTTTTCTTAAAGTCCGCTCTAGTGGACAAGTCTTTAATTTAATTACACACATCCAACAAAACAACACTAATGCATTTATTTCAATCACACCACACACTTAAATTCTCTTTTTTTCCTACACCCAAGTAAATTCTTTAATTTTCATTTAAATATACTAATTCTCAACACAATATTATTTAATTAAGCAGCAAAGGGCTAAGTGAAAGCTGAACTCATGTAACCCACCCAATTCATCATGATAGGAGATTGAGCTTCCCTGCGGGAAGCAGGTGTACTCCAGTAATCCATCAACTTATATTTTATAAATTTTATCGGTACAAATTTTAAGAGATTTCTAAAGTGATTTTATTGTGTAACAAATTGAGGTTGGTCCTATAAATCGTACTATCCCCAACGAGAGAAAAAAAAGCAAACAAACGGGTAATTGAATTTTAGTTTTCCTTTCAATAGGATGCAATATTGTTTACTTTTAAACAGTGATTCTTAAACTTTCGGTCACCATGGACCCCTTTTATGTATCAACCTGACATCGCGGACCCCTAAAAGTTTGAACTCCCCTCCTTGACTTTTTGCACATGGCTGAGTGATTTAAAAGTTCCTCATTAGTCCTGACACTGCCTCTGCTATTTATACAAACTTCCTTTTGACGCTTTTTTTAACCTTTAATAACACAGTAAACATCTAATTATATACACTAGTGTGCAAAAATTAAGGACGAGACGGTTTTTTCAATATAACTTTGTACAAAAGCTTTCCAAATCAACACATTTAATACCGTAAGATCCCCAATACGTAAGTACATGTGTAAAGTAAGCAACACTTACTAAAACAGAAATCAGAGGGATAAAAAAGAAGCTTGATTGAAAAAGTAGCATGGAGCGCAAAGCGACTGAAGGCCGAAACATCCCTGTGATGGGTGTCCAGCAAGAAACATCCGGTCTTTAGTAGGGGATATGATCTCCGTTGACTGCTAGGCAGGTTTCACAGCGTCTGCCCATGCTGAGAATGAGGGTGTCAATGAGTTGTTGAGGCATTGCTGCCCATTCGTCTTGCAGCGCCAATCGAAGCTCCCGAATCGTTACTGGTGGTAAGGTACGAGCTGCCAAGCGTCTGCCTAGAAAATCCCATGCATGCTCGATGGGATTGAGATCCGGAGATCGTGCCGGCCAATCCATACGTTCAATATCCTCACTATCTAAGAGCTGTTCGGCAGCTACTGTGCGATGGCATGGTGCATTGTCATCCATGAAAAGGAACTGCAGACCGATAGCGCTTCTAAAAAGACGCACATATGGAAGAAGAATCTCGTTATAATAACGGGTCCCGTTGACTGAACCAGCGTCGAAGATGTGAAGGTCTGTACGACTACCAAGCATGATGCCTCCCCAAACGAGAACACCGCGACCTCCATACCTGTCCCTTTCAATGATGTTCGAGGGAGGATTGCGGCTTCCCCGCTCTCTCCAGATGAGTATGCGATGAGAATCGCTACTCAAACTGAATCTGTTCTCATCTGTAAAGAGTACTCGTCCCCATTCATTGTCTCTCCAATTCCGGTGTTCCCGGCACCACAGAGAACGCCTTCTCCGATGGGCAGGCGTTAAAGGTACACACCGTACAGGGCGTCGTGCAAACAGACCACCACCGTGCAGTGTTCTGGCCACGGTAAAACGCGATATCGGTCGTCCAGTCGCATGTGTCGTGTGTCTAACGATTTCTCCCGCTGTCTGCCGCCTGTTTCTTCTTTCCTTTAAGGCCAATGTACCGGTCATCTGCGGGTGTGGTTCCTCGTGGACGACCACTACTGAACCCCCGGATAGCTGTTCCTGTAGTTTGAAATTGTCTCCAAAGTCGTGAAACGATGCTGTGAGCAATTCCGAACTCTGCAGCCACTCTTGTCACACTGCGGCCTTCCTCCAACTTCCCAATGATTCGACCTCGGGTAAAAGCATCCAGATGTCGTCTAACAGATTGATTATTCGCCATTTCTCGCTGAGGCAGCAACTCGGTGGGATTTTAACTGCTATATGGCGTGCAATCTCTTTGCCAGAAATACTGATCTTACACCGACAACATGCTTTATACTACTCAGACACTCCCCCATTACGTCTACCTGCATATCTGCGCATGTGCTACCGTACATCACCTTACTTAATCTCCTGATTGGTCTTTCTGTCCACTCTGCCTCTTCGTTCAGCTGATATGCTAATTTTTTGACTTCGTCCTTAATTTTTGCACACCAGTGTATGTGTAGATAAAAAACATAACAAAATACTAGTTTGAAATAAATATAGTATATAGACTCAAACTCAGTGGCGCAACAGCCCATGAGGGCCAGGGCCTACTGTGCCCATTAGACGTTGAGGTGCATGAGCAGATGTCCCGAGCAGGTGGTCAGTCTGCAGCGAGACCCCCCTGTGTTTAAGTCCACAAGCAAGTTTGGTAGTCTTTAATCGATCCACTGCATTTGGGATGTAAGGCTGAGTCGCCCTTGCTAAGCTCGGGAATAGAACCGAGACTGTTGATGTGGAAGAGCAATATGCTACCACTGGGCCTTAAATAAATAATATAGGTTCAAATAAATAAATAATGCAGGCGAAATTCGATTAGGGTGAGTGAGTGAATATTAACGTCGCACTGTTCAACTACACGAGGGCTTTTGGCGACGGACCACGTAATTTTGAACCATACTCAAGTGACGTGGACGACACCTGAGCTGGCACCCCCTCTCCTAACTACCACACCTCACCAACGGGAGGACGTTTCAGCTCTGGACAGATTTAGCATGCATCGCTGCCCTACACGGCGGGTCTTAAGTGGTACCGGGCTCGAACTCGTGACAAAGCCATTTACGATCCGATACCCATACCACTTGGCTACTGCGGCCTCGAAATTCGATTAGGAAATCGAGATGAATGCAATCGTTATCATATTGGCTCACTATGTGAATACTGTTCTCAATCTTCGCATATGTGTTTCTATTATATATTTTTTGAAAATATTACATTTTAGTAATGGTTATATGGTTGCAAGGAATAAAAAAACTGAATTAATATTCTTGATCGAAATAGATGTTCTAGTAAATACTTTTATTGGGATTAATTTAATGATCCATTCTCAGATGACACATCTTTCAATCTTTCCACGAGATCTTTAGAGACTGTTAAAGAGGGAAATCTTAACTTTGGATGAGAGACCTTCGTAACCCCCCTTGAAAGGCTCTGCGGACCCCAGGGTCCGCAAACCACAGTTTAAGAACCACTGTTTTAAAATATATTACTAGAAACTAAACTCTACTGGTAAAGAGTTTTAATATAACTAAATAGACACTTTCCTTCTTAGGAGATATAAAAACTATTTTCTAACAGTCAAGTAGATCTAATACCTTGCTGGAGATTTAAAAATTTATTTTTTCTCCAGATGGGTGAGAAAAATTCCCAACTGAGAGAGAGAGAGAGAGAATTACTTGTTATTTTCATATTCAAACATCAATTTGTGATGGATATATTCGTGTACCTTCCGCGAATCCTCTTGGGAAATCTTTGGGCTCTTATTCGCGTTTATTCACAAACAACCCTTCTGAAGAAGAAACTATGATATTCATATAAATCTACTATATATAGCCAGGGTTTTCTAGCTAGCACGAAGAGAAGGAGAGAAAGAAAGCCAGGAGTCAGGTGAGATTGCTATTGATTAGGTATCACTACAAATTATATATATTGAATATTTCAAATAATAAATAGAGGAAGATTTAAAGTGACGATTGGTCACTAAACTTAAAGTAACGTTAAGCTAATTAGGATAAGGAAATTGTTCCTAAATTAAAGTGGTCGATATTCATAGTTTTCGTATAATTCGTGCATCTCGTTATTGTTCCACTTGAATTGTTCAGTTTGAGACATTCTCTTCTTGAATTTAAGTAAATCAGTGTTGTTAATTTAGTTGATCAATAAATAAGTTGATTTTGAATATGTCTGGTATTCCCCCACATCTAGCCGGGCAAAAGAGAGGGGGTAATCCCTCACAAATTTAAAAAAAAGACCACTATTTAATTCTAAGGTAGAATAATTTTATATGTAATGAGAATCAGATACAGTACATGGATCCGTAATGCCGCAAAAATATAAATTTTAAAACTGTTTGCATTTCGTACTCACTTCATTATTTTCGGCAGAATCGACAGTTTGTCCATCAGGGGGCATGGTGATGAGTAATTCCACGTCACCTTGAAGCGACACCCTTGGGTCGTCTTCAGCTGCCATGTCGAGGATTCTGTTCCCACCGAATACTAGACCAGAAATGACACCCTGAAAAGGCCTTTCGATTTTGTTTTTGATGGTATTAAACTTGCCACCCACTTGGATTTTGGAATGGCTGTTAAAAATGGTATGTTGACGACCTGTGAAATAACGAAATTAGTAATGGTAATTTTAATAAGATTTTGTAAAGTATTTAAATATCATGTTGGCTATAGCTCTTAGAATTTATGTTAAATATAACAATAAAATATTTGTCTTACTTAAATTTACGATACTTTGAATAGTAAATGAGAAAACATCATGATGATATGATAATCAGATATCTGTATTCGATTCTGATATAGAATAGATAGCTTGAATTCTACTTCTATTTTGGGTTTACATCTAATGACCTATAAGAGATAATATAACTTTCTTTTGAATGTTAAATAAATACAGGAATATTAAGTTGTTTTTACATTAATGAATGACATTTTGACAGCTAGCTGTTGACCTTGGCAGTGGTATTTATTTTAACCACCGATCCACCGGTCCGCAGCTACACCGTGCATGCCTTAGACGACTGAGACGAAATAAATCCCTATTTGGGCCAGTTGTTAAGGGCTTTTATTCCTGTCCTTTGTTGTTTTGCGACTTGCGGATGGAAGTACCGCTGCAGTATATTATATATATACAGTGGTGGCCAAAATTGTGGACACTTGAAAATTCTTACGTTTTTTAAAATTTATATGCTTATAGAAAATGTTACATTGCACAAAATGCTAAGTCTTTTATATCAGTTTAAAGAGAATTTAATACTAAATTCAATACTAGAAGCAAAAACAAAATTTAAATATTTGCAATGCAAAAAAAAAAGGAATTATACCACAACTATCGATGTACGTTAGATACTGATGCCATCAGTGAGTTATCCGTACTTAGTGGGATAGACTTTATTTTTTATTACAGCTTCACATCGATGTTTCATGGAAATGAAAATAGATTAAAGCCCTTTCTTCATCATTACATGATGCCAGGAAACAATATAGCCTCAATTAATTCCTTTTTATTTCATGGATACTTCATTCGAACAAGAGATTTTAAACGGTGCCACTCGTTTTCGATAGGATTGAGGTCAGGATTGTTTCCTGGCAAGGCAACAATGATATTCTGTCTAGAAGCAGTGACATTAAATAAAAGAGTAGATTGGATGCCGAGAAAGAGATGTGTGACGAGAAAGGGGTCTTTCCTATGTTAAAATTGCAAGACAGGTAGGTGGTTCTGTGACTACATTTGGAGACTGAAAGTTTTGATTAAGATGTCAGGGGACACATTTAAGAAGAAAAAAAACATGGGGAGAGGGGTGAGGTAAATGCACCACACTGTTGATGACAGAAGAACAAAAATATTAAGTCTCCAAGATAAAATAATGTCATCAACGGTCAGCAGAAGTTGATGATGCCGGTGTTTCTGTCAGTTCAAAAGCAATTAGAAGATTAGCAGATATTAGACTAAGAGGTAGAAATCCATGAAAAAAGTCTTCTCAATTTACAGCAGCGCTAAAAAAGATTACAGTGTTCAAAGAAACACATTAATTGGATAGATGATTATTGATCACAATTATGGGGAGCGATGAAGCTAATATATTGCTATTCGGTAGTGTTAGCTGAAAATATGTAAGACGTAGAATAGGAGAAATGTTACATCCTGGCTGCATCCAGGCAACTGTGAAGCACCCACATAATTTTATGATTTGGTCATGTATATCAGCAGATAGTACCAGTGACCTTCATATCATCGATGGGATACTGAATGCCAGAAAATAAAAATTGATACCATTGTACAACTACAAATTTCTACCTTTCGTCAGGGATCGATTTACCACAGTATAGTAATCGAAAAACTAGTGTCGTTCTAAGATTATTGAATTATTGTCCTATCTAGGAAACAGTTATGACCTCAATCCTATCGAAAAATTGTGGCAACGCTTGAAAACTCTTGTCCGAATGAGGTGCTCATGAAATAAAAGGGAACTAGTCGAGGCTAAAATTGTTTCCTGGCTTCATGTAATAACGAATGAAGAGCTTAAAACTATTTTGAGCTCAATGAAACATCGAAATGAAGCTGTAATAAAAAATAAAGGCTACCCCACCAAGTACTGATCACCCACTGTAATCATCAGTATTTAATGTATATCTATAGTTATTGCAGCATGACTTTTTTTTGCAAAGCAAATATTTGAATTTTTTTTGTATTGTGAATTTAGTATTAAATTCTCTTTAGATTGATATAAAAGATTTTGTGTTTTGGGCAAAGAGACATTTTCTATAAGCATACAAACTTAAAAAAACATAACAATTTTCAAAAAAAGTTTCCATAATCTTGGCCACCATTGTATACACTAGCCATTACTTTCCCGCTTCGCTGAGTATTGTTTTTCATGATGTTGTACGACTACGACATCTTGTGTTTAACCCGGGGTCACTCGCGCCTGTTTTTGCTACCGTGGTTACTCGCGGGGTGTAGAGAACACCCCAAACTTTAACACTTGTATTTAAATACGAAAAAAAATTTAAGTCAATTAGGATACATATTTATAAAGTACAAGATGTTTTTTGTATTATACAAATAAAATTATTAAATTTATTGCATACACATAAGACTAACATTAATTTAAACTAAACATACAAAATTTTCATCTTAAAATGCATAATTTTATATTTTTTCATAAACCACAAATAAAACGTATATAACAGTAATAAGCATGCTTTATAATTAATATAATAAGGATAGTAGAAAGAAAAAAAAATATTTTAATCATTTTCCAAACATTCAGAGCTGACTGTATCTTTATGCTCAAGTGCTTGCAGGGAGTTGTGCTCAGCACCCCAGATAAACTTTTGAAGGTCGTTGCGTTCCAATCGTCCGAGTAACAGTGATTGTATCAGGCCTGAAGGTTCAATGACCTAAAATGTGCAGCTACAGAAAAAATAGTGGTTCTGCACATTCTTTTTGGAATCTTAGGAGGCTTTTCTTGTTGCTGGGGTGTACACAACACCCCACGCATATGATCGTGGGTTAAATCCAGTAGTTTACGATTGTATTGAAAAGCAATCTTACAACTCTCGTCTGTAACGGCTTCGGAACCGTCTGCCACTCTCTTTAGGAGTCGATTTCCCCCAAACCCGTTCTTAGCGGATCTCTTCTCTACAAAAGAAACATGTGTGCCATATTTCAAGAATGCCGGTCTTATAACTTCGGAGATCTCGTAATGAGTGAGTGAATCTCTTTTCTCCCATATATATAGATAGATAGATTTCTCCCCAGTAAAGCTTCTTAGTGGCTGAATGGTAGTGCATCGCGCTTCCGCACCGCATGTCCGAGGTTCGAATGCCGGGATGGGAAAGGTCGACTCAGTCTTTCATCCCTTCAGTAGATTGATAAATGAGTACCAAGCTTGTTTGGGAACTTAACACTGGGGGTTTCGCACCACCTGACAGGAACATCTGCTCATGCACCTCAGGGCCAAAGGTCACGTATAATGAGATGGGTGCAGTAGGCTTTGGCGTGTGCGCCACTGAGTTAAGTTAAAGCTTCTTAGAATAATTATAAACATAAAAGCGGAAAATATAAGAATGTACTAAGAAAATGCCATAGTTCTGCCAGTGATTTTTGTGATAAACTAAGTCGATACATTTTACATTTTTAAATTAAAAACTACGTTGTGTTCGAATATCTACATTTCAAAGCATCTAGAAGCTAATGCAACTATTCACAAAAATAGCTTATTTTCATATTCTTCTATACACAAATTACTACTTATTTAAAAGAATGGACGTTTGCTTTTAATAAAACACAGGATCATTAATATCAGAAATAGCCGATAGCTTCTAAAATAACTTAGAAACACCATGCTTGATAAAAATTGTTTTTAATTAAAGAGTTCATTCTTAAATTTATAGTATTAACTTTAACGCAGTTTAAAACTATCTAACAAAATATAAGTTATCTAATTTTAAAGAAATATAATCAAAATAAAAGAGTATCATCATTAAAGTAATACTGAAGCGCAGTTAAGTAACTATTTAAAGTAAAAAGTATCATGAAGCACATAGTTGATTACGCGACGCAGTTTATTTTACTTTTGTTAACTTGCGTAGAAAATTTTGATGAGTAAATAGTTATCCAGTAGCAACTCAAGAAAAAGTAAGAAAAATATAAAATTTTATAGCTACATTTAAGTGCTCAAATTTTAGGACGAGTAGCTTCAGAATTGCGTAATAAATTCTAACAGTTCTTAAAGTTTTGAATTTCTTGCCTCATTAAGCGCTTAATAACCTGATTCTAAGAGAAAGAATTGAGTATATCTTTTTTCTAAGTCCGTCTACTTTTTTTTTTATTTTTTAACTAATGGAGGGTAAAATTACATCGAGATCGAATTCATGAACTTTTACTCTTTCTATCGCTTTTATTATTCTTGACTAAAACTAGTGTTACTATCACAGGTAAGAAAATAAGCTTATTTTAAGCTATATTTGTTTAAATTAAATTTAAAGTTTTTATAAAATATATTTTAAGTGCATTATAGTTTTAGTTTTAGTTATATAGTTCAGTTTTTAATATTTTTTTAATGGATGGATTTAAAAATATACAATACAAATATATATACAAATGATAATTAACTTTATTTTTAAAAGTTGTAAAACAAAACGACCTATTTTTGGGTTAAGAGAAAAAAATCAATTGAATCTAAATTCGTTATAAAATAAGAGCAGAAAAAAATGTATGTAATTGGGAGGGGGGGATTCCAAGTAGTTTTTATAATATTACACTTTTGAAGAAATTTAACCAGAATTTTTTATATATAACTTGTATTACTACTTTTTTACCGAAGAGTACTTAAATAAAAGTGGAACACACTTTCTCTTAACTTTTTATCGATAAGTTTTTAAATGCTTTATTTTCCCCGACCTAAATTTCATAATTTCAAAAGAAAATTTTTGATTCATAAAGTGTGTATGTTTCAAAAGATTTTTTTTGAATGAACTAGGGATATATTGTGAAAAATGGAAGCAAATTTGGTATTAAATGTTTGTCCATCGCTAGTTGCAATTTCCCCTCACTTTTCTCTCGCAGCATACAAATTTCGCGTAAAAAGAAAGATGCAATCCAAGAATCAATCATTTTTTACATTCCTCTTAAGGACGGAGGTGCTGCTCAAATGAACCACGAGCCATTGTTCGAAACAAATGATAATCTGAGGGAACAATGTCTGGAGAATACGACAGGTGAGGTAGAATATCTCGTTTTAATAGAACACCATGAAATACCCAGAGGAGCAGACAAGTAATGGCTAGTTCGAATATATGCCTAGTTTAAACATCCTTTTCGATTCTCTTCTCTGAGCATTCACAACGAATCGCAAGCAACACCAAAATAGGGCATCATTAGAAATACGTATTTAATATATTTAATCCACGCCATAAGCATTCACATTAGTCTTCATTCGCTTTTGTTATGACTCACCACATGCGCATTTTAATCTAGGAGTATAGAAATTTTCCAATCATTGAAGAGTTAATAAATGAATAAATCAAAACAGTTTTTTTAGATAGTAAGATGCTGTCGTAGAAAGATGTCTTATGTCTTTTTATATATAAATCTACTTATTTAATTCTATATTTTGTATCATGTACTTGCCAAGTGGTACCACAAATCCGCATATCAAAAACAATACGACAAAATTATAATTTTATTAGATTTGTTTCAATTTTAAGGACAGGATTTTGTAAAAGTGCTTAAATTATAATGTCATGAACTGTTAGCAACACATTGATGCCTTTTTCTGATGATGCCAGGACCTTAATCATTAATCGACATCAGTCTTAAAAGAAACGAAAAACTTACAACTCGATCTATGTTACATTGATTTTATCCTTTTAAACAAAAGGTGACAAAGGGAAGGCTAATCTGTGAAGTTCCAGATTTTTCTTTTTTCCGTCGCACACATTTTGCTCTCTTGGGAAAAAGAGATAATCCAGGTATTTTATTGGTTTTTGACCGTCAAAAGAATTTCTCTTCGCTTACATAAAACGGCTCAAGATCCTGAGATCTATGTAATATTTTCCAAAACTGTTAAATGTTTTGGAAATAAGTATTTATGGATACCTTACAGAGAATTTCAAGAAATAAGAAAAACAAATAAAATAAAATAAAAGTTTTTTTCTTTAGTTTACTCTAGTTCAGGGATGGAGAACCATTGGCACGTGGCACAATATTTTGGGCACTCCAACGATCAAAACGATCAACTGCGACTAATTCTTCAATCAAGGAATTTTCAGTGAGATTTTTTCAGTTCAAAGAATTATCAGAAAAGCTAAAGTTTATTATGTATCCTGATGTGACATGGTTTGATAAAATGATCTTGCCCCAATTTGATTGGTTGGAAATTGAAGGATTTGAAATGCAACTTTTTGATTTCTAGTCTAGTTCAATATAGTGGCCGCGATAGCTGAGTGGTCAAGGTATCGGATCGTGGCTGGCCTTGTCACGAGTATGAGCCCAGTACCACTAAAGACCCGCCATATAGGAGAGCGATACGCGTTAAATCTGTCGAGAGCTAAAAATTCTTCGTAGATGTGGCGTAGTAGTTATGAGAGGAAGGGGGTGCCAGTTCAGGTATCATTCTCGTCACTTGACCGGCCTTGCAAATGCCGCAATTTATATAATTTGAATTACACGTTTAACTAAAATATTTACTACTATAAAATACAAGATGTATTGTTCTGTAGAAAATAAAGAGTTTTGAGTTGTTAGTATTTAGTTTTATTGTTTTCCCAATAATTACAAGCCAAAATTTATTTGAAGGCACGTCTATATCTCACTAAGCATTTCTTTAGAAAAAATGGGACGTTGATACACAAAGGTTCACTTCCCCTGCTCTTGTTGATACAATTTTTACATTGAGGTAGTTTTCAAAAACATTCCAACTATGAGACTGAGCAAATTTGTTATCATATTAGCCGTTAAACACCCACTCCGTATGGCCTTTCATAATAATGTATTGATATACACTGGTGTGCAAAAATTAAGGACGAAGTCGAAAAATTAGCATATCAGCTGAACGAAGAGGCAGAGCGGACAGAAAGACCAATCAGGAGATTAAGTAAGGTGATGTACGGTAGCACATGCGCAGATATGCAGGTAGACGTAATGGGGGAGTGTCTGAGTAGTATAAAGCATGTCGGTGTAAGATCAGTATTTCTGGCAAAGAGATTGCACGCCGTATAGCAGTTAAAATCACACCAAGTTGCTGCCTCAGCGAGAAATGGCGAATAATCAATCTGTTAGACGACATCTGGATGCTTTTACCCGAGGTCGAATCATTGGGAAGTTGGAGGAAGGCCGCAGTGTGACAAGTGTGGCTGCAGAGTTCGGAATTGCTCACAGCATCGTTTCACGACTTTGGAGACAATTTCAAACTACAGGAACAGCTATCCGGGGGTTCAGTAGTGGTCGTCCACGAGGAACCACACCCGCAGATGACCGGTACATTGTCTTACAGGCCAGAAGAAACAGGCGGCAGACAGCGGGAGAAATCACTAGACACACGACACATGCGACTGGACGACCGATATCGCGTTTTACCGTGGCCAGAACACTGCACGGTGGTGGTCTGTTTGCACGACGCCCTGTACGGTGTGTACCTTTAACGCCTGCCCATCGGAGAAGGCGTTCTCTGTGGTGCCGGGAACACCGGAATTGGAGAGACAATGAATGGGGACGAGTACTCTTTACAGATGAGAGCAGATTCAGTTTGAGTAGCGATTCTCATCGCATACTCATCTGGAGAGAGCGGGGAAGCCGCAATCATCCCTCGAACATCATTGAAAGGGACAGGTATGGAGGTCGCGGTGTTCTCGTTTGGGGAGGCATCATGCTTGGTAGTCGTACAGACCTTCACATCTTCGATGCAGGTTCAGTCAACGGGACCCGTTATTGTAACGAGATTCTTCTTCCATATGTGCGTCTTTTTAGAAGCGCTATCGGTCTGCAGTTCCTTTTCATGGACGGCAATGCACCATGCCATCGCACAGTAGCTGCTGAACAGCTCTTAGAGAGTGAGGATATTGAACGTATGGATTGGCCGGCACGATCTCCGGATCTCAATCCCATCGAGCATGCATGGGAATTTCTAGGCAGACGCTTGGCAGCTCGTACCTTACAACCAGTAACGATTCGGGAGCTTCGATTGGCGCTGCAAGACGAATGGGCAGCAATGCCTCAACAACTCATTGACACCCTTATTCTCATCATGGGCAGACGCTGTGAAACCTGCCTAGCAGTCAACGGAGATCATATCCCCTACTAAAGACCGGATGTTTCTTGCTGGACACCCATCACAGGGATGTTTCGGCCTTCAGTCGCATTGCGCTCCATGCTACTTTTTCAATCAAGCTTCTTTTTATCCCTCTGATTTCTCTTTTAGTAAGTGTTGCTTACATTACACATGTATTACTTACGTATTGGGGATCTTACGGTATTAAATGTGTTGATTTGGAAAGCTTCTGTACAAAGTTATATTGAAAAAACCGTCTCGTCCTTAATTTTTGCACACCAGTGTATATACGTATATATATATATGCAGTCCGACCTCTATATAACGAAGTCGCTGAATCCCGAAAAAAAGTCTGTTATATAGAAGTTCATCTTTCAGTATACGTTATAAACCCCGTGAAACAAATTTTAAATTCATGAACGCTATATACTGAAAAAAGTAATTATTCACATCTTTTTATAAATTAATAACTATTTATTTTATATATGTTACCCATCAAAAAAAGAAAAACTGGAAGGAAAACAAGAAAAAGAATGTCGAGGAATGCACTATATTTTCAACATTAAGAAAATAATCTTATATTAAAAATAATGAATTTTAAAGACGTTTTCTACTTTAAAACATACAAGTAATTTTAAACTTACATTTTTTTTCTAGTACTCCACTGAGGGTGAAAGGGGAATCGAAGATGTGTCTAGTACTTTTTGGATGAAACTCCCAAAATTCTATTGCTCTCGGTGCATTAGACATTTAATAAAACCAGTTCAAGATTTATGACCATCATAAAACGTGTTAATAGAGAATAACTTGAAATGTCCAGACATACTTAAGAAATAGGGAGTACAAAATTAAGAGTCGCAAGAAAAGAAGTTCCTTACATAGAAAATTCACTTCGCTATTGGGAGGTTATTTTACGAAGAAAATCGTGAAATGTTCTTAGTTAAAGGAAAAAATTTGCTGTATAGAAAAAATCGCAATGTAGAGTTTCGTTATATGGAGGTTCGACTGCAATGTTTTGATATCCAAGCATAAACATTAAACTTTCGATTGCGTCCAGAAATGTTAATATATATATATATATATATATATATATATATATATATATATATATATATATATATATATATATATTACCTTTTAATTTAAAAATTACCTTTTAATTTAAAAATACAGAATCTTAATTTCTAAAGCAGAATACGTGTATCTTTTACACTCTCATTAAAATTAATAACGCATGTTTAAATTCCATGCAAAAGTGGAAAGCAGTTTATGAAGAATTTTTCGGTCATTTCAATTGCGAGAGTGTTGTTGCATTCGTAACGAAAAGGCAAATTTACTAAACAATAGAGAATTACTTGAGTCACAAAACGATAAACCACTTCATTCAGAGTCACTTAAAAACCTATTTTTGATATATTAGTTGAATATTCTTAAATATGACCCTGCAGCAAAATTAACAGGCAATTCCTGGACTAACATTAACGACACTCGGAAAAAGTTTAATCAAAACCCCCGTAAAGAGGCTGTGGATAGGGATTGCAATACCGGGATACCGAATACAGGTATTTTGAGCCATTTGTACAAATTTGTAATACCGGTATTTACAAGTTTAAGTACCAGTTTTTTGGTATTTTTTGGTATTTTTTAAATAGTCTCCACTATATGTTCAGGGATCCCCAACATAAAAAAAAATTACGTCTGTTTTTATGTCCCCCTAACGAACGAAATTAATTCGACTGAGTATAAAGTTGCATTGCAGAATTAAGAGAAGTGATAAAATATGTGAATCATCCCAGGAGGAGTGCCAAAACTATCCTATCACACGCTCAGAGCGATACTGCTAAAAACGCGCAGGATTCATCTAATCTAATATATATTATAAATGCGAAAGTTTGTGAAAATCTTTGTTAGTCTTTCACGCAAAAACTACTGAATGGATTTTAATGAAACTTTACAGTAATATAGCTTATACATCAGAATAGCACATAGGCTATAATTTATAGCATAAACTATAATTTATAAAGATATTGTATGAAGTGTTCAAAATATAACGATATTTGTCAAGTAAGTAGGAAAAAATTCAGTCATCTGCTAGCAATTCTGGCATGCGCTGCAAAAAAAAACCCCCACGTCTGCATATATCTATCTTTTGTTTGTGAAAAACCATTTTTGTTTTGGCTACGCAAGGTGCTCGCTTCTAATTAATTCCTCTGATATAATGCCTATTTTTTTATTTCAGAATCAAACTAAGTTTTGAAGGGAGAGGTTGTTATAAATCTCTCTTTATTTTAATGTTTTTTTTTAACATTTTACTATGCATATTTGGTAGTAAGAAATTGATCTTTTTCCAAATAAATGCTTTTATCAGTTCTGATACTTAAAGTAAATAAACTTTCTCTTTCACACTGCATCATTTGAACAAATTTTCAAAATTTGTTTGTGGTTAGTAGTTAATTATAACACTATAATTTTAATTGAATAGGCAGATATTGCATTTTTAAGTATACAAATAATTAAAACCACTGTACTGTATCTTTTGGAACGAGTGAATATTAACGTCGCACTGTTCAGCTACATGAGAGCTTTTGGCAACAGACCACGTAATTTTGAACCATGGTCAAGTGACGTGGACGACACCTGATCTGGCACCCTCTTCTCCTAACTACCACACCACACCAACTTAGAAGGAATATTCTACCAATAATTAGCAGGAATATTTTTTGAAATCCACTCTTCCAAGATATATGACAGCACGGGTTCTATGATGAGTATTTTAGCGGAAAAAATAGTTTGTCAAAATTTAAGTGTCTTATTTTTTGTATGTTAATGAAGACCTTAGAAAATTATTTGACTACTTATTTTAAGTGAACGGTATATATAATTAATTTTACAGTGGTATATCTTTAATTAATTTATTAGCTCTAACGGATTAAATTTTCCGAAGTGGAGTATTTTGTTTATGTATATCCCTTAATTTTCAATGTAGTGATCCAAAAAAAATATTTTATGAAAAATGCAGTAAATCATAATGCGGTTGGATAAAGTATTAACGTGCATCGCTCCCCTACACGGCGGGTCTTACAAAGCTCTAATAAAGCTCGAGTAAAGAAAGTAGCTAGGCATTTTCCAACTTTACTCTATCGTTAACATTTCGCTATGTTTTTTATTGAATCGTCATTATAATTTTATTAACGGCATTGCTTGCGAATATTACAATTTTAACATAAAATAAATACTACAGAAAGTAATATTAATGTATTATACTTTCAGATAAAAATTATTTACACTATTTTAAGCGTTCATTACACAAAACTTTTAACAATGTGTTTCTTTTGCTGAGCAGAGATCAGCTTAGGATGGTATTTTCAAAAATCGACCCTCAAGAGTGTTAGGGGAGTTATAAATAAAAAAAATTTCCTTTTTATCAGCTATTAGATCTACATACTTAATATTTAACAAAGGTGTTTTATTTCTCTCTTTTTTGTTTTTGTTTTGCTGAGCTACGCAAAAAAAAGCTTTTTTTGTTTAATTTGCAATTCACGTAAAATTAACTCATTTTAAACTTCTTTATCCTTCAATCTGTGTTGTTTAATTTTTCAGTTCACCCGTGCGAAGAACGGGTATACCAGCTAGTAGACTTATATTCGTATCTGTAAAAACAAGGTTGTGTGAAGAAAAGGCGTAATATTTCGATATTTTTGGTGAGTTTGTTATTCACATTGTATTTGCGTATCATACTTTAGAGTTCAAAATATTTTTCAGATTCATTACATATATAATTATAAAAATAACCCATAATAATGAATAAGAATAACTTTACAGAAAATAAAAAAAACCATGAATTTGTAATAGCACCACAGACTGAATAGTGATATTTACACTTTTTTTGTGATTTAAATAAATAGGATATTCCTTTACTTATACGTACTGTTATAATTTATAAATTACAAATAATTTTTGTGATATTAACACTCTCTAATAAAACTGACAAATAAAACAAAGAAGCACCTGTGTTTTCTTTCGTTTCCCAAAATTTCTACTACCGGTATTAAAACCGGTATCCCGGTATTAAGATCTAAAAAATACCGAATACTGGTATTGAACTTTTGGTCCGATATTGCAATCCCTAGCAGTGGCAAACTTCAGACTGCAAACAGCCTATGATTGTATGGCACATCATCAAAATAAAATAGGCATTTTTTCATGTAGTATATGCCAAATTTATAATTCGGGTATCATTAATATAGAACATCTTCTTATATGCCCAGAACTCAAGATATCTAGTCTCAAATCTGTGGTGAGACAAGCAAACCATACTGGAATGCCAGAACTTTCATGAACTCTTTGTATAAAGACTTCATCTCTTACGTTCCTTTTCTTGTTTAGATTTTTAACTTGTTTCGGTTCTTTTGTTAATGTAGCCTGGTTCGTAGTTTAAATATTTGCTCTTTTTTTCTTTATCATTGTTCTTGTGTGATACTGGAGCTGTTTTATATGTTTGGATTCCAATAAAGACATTAGTTGCAATATAAAAATACACATGTAATACAAGAATTTTTTTAACTGAAAACAGAATTTTTTAGACTTTTAATATTTGAAAATTTTTACCAAATTTGAAGTTTTATCTACATTTTAAATGTAGAGCAACAAGTACATGTCTAATGTTAGAATTCAATGGAGAACACATGATTCCGTCATGAATTGAGCTCATTTACTACTTCGCTCAACCTAGCAGTGCATGTATATGATTTAAGATTTTGTAACACGCAGTATGTTAACATAGAAATATCGAGAATGTCCGAAAGAATAAATAATTTGTTAGCTTTATTTCGTTTTATCTTCAGAAAGACTAAATAATAAATTCCCTAAGTGCTTTGTAGTGATAAGATAAAAATGACACTTTTTACAAGACGGTCTACAGGGGTGAATTAGTCATTTCATTACGAGTAGTTATGAATAACCTATTATTAAATCATAATTAAATACAAAGAAATACGTTAAATGACTGCGATAGTTGTACTGATACAATGTAAAACAGAAATGAATTAAAATAAAAAGGCTGATCGAATGTGAACTTGCATTAATGATTAGGTAACAATAACGACCTTGACAAAAATCCTATTTCGAGCTACCTCACAATTTTTTAATGCATCGTTCTATTTTGAGGATTACGCCGAATGTTATACAATCGAGCAAGTTCAACTAAATCAAGTACATTAATAAGGTGACCAATTTTTTTACAATGAAAAGAAGGACGAAAAATTTAAAAAAAAATTACAAAGTAAATATATGAAACATCTTATTAATTCAAACAAAAACGCACTAATAACGCTTACATCCCTTTTAATTGTTTACTTAAGCGAGTTTTTCCATTTTTTGAAATTTTTTTTTGATATATCATTTTCTAATGTATCGGCAATTTCGGAACAAGAAATATCCTTGGTATTGAACTTTATGGTAAGTGCCACAATTATAAAGTATTCACATTCAATCTTGATTTCTCACCTGTCCAACATTCATTACCAATTGGAAAAATTCTTTCAAATGCTGCATTAATTCCAGGGCAGCACAACTTAAATTCAACAAGAATAACTAAATTTTCATAGCATGTTTGATAAAAATTCTACACTTTGGTAAACTTTTCCGTTAAGCCCGGATTTGATTCTTTTAAGGTATCTGACTACGTTCGGAACCGTGATTTTAAAAAAGCGCATAAAAGGATAATTTCCATAATATTTAGTGTCTCTTAGATTAGAATACATGTATAAAATTGTTTTAAGGACATTTTTACAAAAACAATTTATTTAAATACAATATTTTGCCAAAAAATTAACTCAGAATAACCTTTTTTCAAAATGTTCTCCTTTTACAAAAAATGCTTCTAAAATAATAATATTTTGCTTATATAAAGTAAAGATTTCTCCAGAGAATCTGAACTACTTTTTTTTGAAAAATTCACAATATTTTCAGAGTTACTACCAATTGAAATAATTATCAGCATTTTTTTCTTAAAATTTCTCTCCTCTGTTGTCGTAAAACATGCATAAATCCACTTCTAAGTTATATATTTCAAAAATTCTAGTTGAGCCTCTGTACAGAGGTCTGAGCTATATACAGGCAAAATATTATTATAATAGAAGCATTTTTCACAAAAGGAGAATATTTTGAAAATGGGTCACTCTATGTTCATTTTTTATTGTACTTAAATAATTTTTTATTGTAATAATATTCTTAAAACACTTTTGTATGCATTTTCTAATCTAAGTGACAAAATACGCATTTCCCATTTATACGCTTTTGCAAAATCATGGTTCCGAATGTAGTCGGATACCTTAAAGGAATACATTTTTCTTCTCAAAGCGTGATTTTTATTGAAGGACAAAATCGTTCAAGACAAGACTGACTTCTGTAGCGGAAATATGTTCACCAGCAATCTTTTGAATCATTTTGTTGAAAATAGATGCCTGATTATGTAAAAAATACATTAATATCCTTGATAATTCATACTGTACCGGCACTTGAGCGTAATAGTTCGGGCTGGCATCTCTAAATATAGAGAATAAAAGATTAGTTTTAAAATACTGAAAAGGAGGACAAGTAGAAGGACATAACCTATAAAAGAAGGACTGTCCTCCCTAAAGAAGGACGATTGATCACCTTAACATTAAAGCAAAATTCTGCTTTATAAGTGGTCTATCTACTTGAATAAAAGCCTTCAGACTGCTTATGAATATTACAATGCAAATAAAGACTTATAATAATTAATTCATAAAAATATATACGAAAATTTGAGTTTAGAAGATAACTTATGTTTTTGACATCAGTCATTTACACAGTGAAAATACTATAAATCGAAGCTGTATTCATGTTTTAATCGTATAAAGCAGATGAATGCAATCTTTCAGCTGTGGCGTGCCAAACCAATCTACCAATATGATTCAGCATGCCACACAGTTGAACATCTTTGAAACAATTCGATTCCCGTGATAATGCATGCAGGGTTAGGGAATAGAGGTCAATAATATATAGATTTACAGTTTTATTATACATTATAATTTTCATCAGTTAAAAATATTTCTTAACATAAAAATAAACAGCATGAACTATAACTATTTCTTCAATGAAAATAAAAAAATTAAAATTGTACAAATAGTATGCATTTTTAAACATATTTATCAAAATAAGAAACAGAAAACATAAAATATAAGCATTTTCCTTCATTATTGTTAAATAAAAATTTCAAGGCGAACCTAGTGCTCGCAGCACTCTATTTTCATATAGCAAAATCGGGCGTCTTGTAATTCGTGACTTTTAATTCGATGCGATACTCAGCATTCAGTAGTTAAACAATTTATTTGCGGACTCGAAATATTTTTTATATGAAGAAAGATGTGTAGAATTTATGTTACTGTATGTAAAACCAAAAGTGGAAAGCAGAGTGCATGTAGTTTTCTCTATTCAAACAATTAAATCTCTTCAGCAATGGCATTAAATAATTTACTAAATAGTAGTAAATTTATCATTAGAGTTATTTTTTAGATTTTTTCGTAATTCTCCGTAATTTTTCATAATTCTGGAAATTTTTGTCAAATAAGGTTCGTTGCAAATTTATTTAATTCGATCTATTCAAAAAGTGACAAATTTGTAGAGTAGTGTAGAGTGCCACTGACAATTGTACCGCTCGCCATATGTGACACAAGTGTTTTAGGTTGTCGACCCATGGTATAAAGCCTTATTTTCCCAAATTAACCGGCTTGTGTTTAAAATAAGTGATTAAGGTGACTGCCTACCTTGAAAATGTTGTTTTTTGTCTACAAAAGGCACTGTTTTTATTTGAAAATCTTATAGTTTGAACACTTTTCTTTTCAAAACAGTTTTTCTTTTTCCTTTACGCGAAATAGAAATGAAGTTATAGTGATTTTAAAAAACATCCCTCCATGCAAAAGAGTAGTAAGATAAAATTTTAAATGAGTTGTTCTCAAAATTATGTTTCCGAAAGAAACTCTTTACCAGATACATATCTTAAGAACCAAAGCAAATAACGTTTTGAAATTTTGTGGGAATGTTTATATTATACTACTTTTCATAAAGTGGACCATAAGTTTTGTTTTAGGTTAAGTAATTTTTCATTTAGGGTAGTTTTTATAAAGAAACAACTTAAAAATTGTCAAAATTTTCAAATTATTATGTATAATTGTCTGTAATTTTTTTGTATTTTAATATTTCTCTTAGATTTTGGTTCATTTTGAAGAGCAGCATAATATGTATGTTGTGTATAAAGACAATTATGATAATTGTATTAGAAATTTTTATACAGTGTTACCCGTTTTAGTAAAAATTTGGTAAAATTTTCTTGAAAACAACCAATGTTTCTAAAAGTAAAATATTTATTTAAAATTTTTTATGTTTACATATTTTCTTTTTATTTTTCTTCCTAAAAACACGCAATTTGTTTCAAAAATTTGTTTTTACAAAAAAATTGGATCTGAAAAGGTAGGCAGTCACCTTAAATAGTAACATTAAAAGAAATTATTGTAATAAATATATTCTCTTTTTAAAGATAAATAAGATTCGGTTTAAAATAAATGTTGCACTATAGAAAAGTCAGGCGACGAACGTAGTAATTTTAAGCTATCATCAAATAGCAAAAATGATACCTGAAATGACTCTTATAATGTCCACTTACCCCCCAAAATAAGAATTTTTGAGGTCCTGTACTATCTAGCAAGAAGTATCCCCCATTTTTAAGTTCAAAGTGTCTTTCGTAGAACAAGAACTCGAACCAATACCAGAATATCGATAATCACGAGATTCGTCACAAAGACAATCAACTAGAACGATTTCTTAGAATGAAAAATAAATGATGGTTAAATTTGAGTGAAATTAACTAAAAACATATTTATGATCTTTTCTCGGATATTTACGTATATTCGTATGTTATTACATCAACCAATTTCGTCAAATCAAAACACATCGCCAAATGCTACGATCTACAGCCCCAATAGTGGAAACAGTTCCCAAGTATATTTGAACACAGTGATAATAAAGACGATAGCGTTAGGCAACATTTTTTGAATTGGCGATGTCTTTTCATTTGGCGAAATTGATCGACAGTATAATGCGTAAATACCTTTTTTTCAACTCCTTTTATTAGTTCACTCTCTCCCTGTATATATTTATTTGTATATACATCTTGTTCAAATGTTCAATCGTTAATAAAATACTTTTTATTCATCCATTGAAGTTCAAATACATTTTTTAAAACTAGTAGTGGATGGCACTTGATGTTAATGCAGTTTTTTAATAATTAAATTGAATTAACTGAAATTAAATTTTTCTTTATTGACCTTATTAGGAATTGACTTAAATTTTTTTATGTATTATTTTTTTCACTAATAATATATTTATAATCTTTTGTATGATATCGAAATTGGTTATAATTTTGGAACAACTTTAAAGTTTAAAAATAAGCATGACTTTTTTTTAAAGCTAATATTTTTAAAAAAAGTTACTTCAAAAGGCTTATTATTCCCTATATTCTGGTTACATGATTATATACAGTACTACAAACGAATCATTAGTAAATATCTTATACAAAATGATAGATGCGATACACATAAGCAATGTGGATGTGAAATTGAATTAAAAATTATGCAAAATGTATGCTTTCATACGGAATAACCCTAAAATAATTCTTAAAAAAGAAAAAAAAAGTTTTAAAATGTTTAGATAGTGTAAAAATTAAGTACTCAGCTTTACAAACATATAACATCGAACCTGTTGGCTGTTTAGTTCGAACATTATGGTCGTCGATTTGAATGGTTGAATTGGGACCCGATCTTGTGAAACGTATCACATGATACTGATGATCGTTGACATTAACGCTTAATTCTCCAATGGGATGATCTTCAGTGCCCATGTTGTATACCATGAATATGTTGCCATCAACCTGGAAGAAAAAAATTGTTTCAGAAACACTGTAGTTTTTAGTGAAGAGTGAAAACACAATATATAGATTTTAAAGACATTTTACAGATACTAGATATGTAATTAATTTTAAATTTAAAGTGTTAGATTCTAATTCAGTGCGTAACTTTAAAGACATAAATTATAGTTTTCTACTTTTATTTAATTTCAGGATTGATTAAATAAAATTTTACAAAGCAAGCCGTTATTAAATTTGATTAATGTTTTATTTTGTTCGTTTTTGTTTTAGGTATCATTGAATGTGTTTTATATTTCTATCAGTGGTGTGCACAAGAGGGTGTATTAAGAGATAAACTCCCAGTAAACTAGTGGCCGCGGTAGCCGAGTTGTCTAGGTATCGGATCGTGGCTAGCTTTGTCACGAGTTCGAGCCCAGTAGCACTAAAGACCCGCTGTGTAAGGCTCCCTTCACACCAAACGATTCCGAGTCTGTAGTAATTTTTCCAATTCACAGCGATTCTGAATGAACAGAGACTTGCCTTTGCACCACCACGGGTCAATCCTTCTTCCATCAGTTGCTGTTGAACATGGATGATGTTTTTAATGTTTTATGACAATTAACGTTTCAAGCTATTAATTTCTCAACTGTATCCTTATTCATTTATTTTCAAATTAAAATACACAATACAAAAATATAAGTATGGTTTTATTTATTTATTTTTTTATATTTTGCCTGTTAGCATCAAGTGTAATTATAGTCTGAAAAGTAGTAACAGATAATAAATATGTATTGTAACTATATTATAACGAAATTACTTTTACAAATAATATATCTAATGTTTTTAAAAGGCATTTCAAATGTTATTATATAATACAGCTTTTGCAGCATATAACAACTATTTTTTTTATTATAAATCTTAAAATGGTTTGCTAATACATTAATGAATTAAAAATTTTACATGCCATTTACATTTTGTTTGTTTCATATAACAAAATGTGAGATCTATGTAGTAATGAAATGGAATCTTTTTAAAAAATTAAAATTGTCGACAATATCGGTGTTTTATTTTTTTTTAGCATTCTTATAAATATGAATTTTTTTCTCTCCCAAAATTAAATAAATTCTTATCAAATTGATCTCTGAAGCTATTTCAAACATCCTTCAGAATATCCCCCCCAAATCGCATTTTGCTTTAAGGTATTAAAAAGTAAAGAATAAAGTTTTCAAATTTCTAAAATTGAATAAAATAATACATGCAAAATTAATTTTATTTTTTGCGCAAGATTAGCAGGGATAAAATATAGCCTACACACTCGGCGACAAGAACTAGAGTTAGCTTACATAATGAAAAAGAATACTATGAATACCACACACAAAAATATAAGCGCCATCTATTGGCATAAAAACAAACTCATGCTAACCCTAACAGAGAAATTCATTATCTTCAAACATCTGAAATCAGTTTCTTTAATAGAAACTTCATGTGAAAAAATCCCTACTAACATAAAAAACAACAAAAATAAACACTATTTGTTTGTGAATTCGCTTTTTCTTTAAGAAATAACTCCCGGCTGCTGGTGAATGAGTGAAGAAAATCTAACCTGTCGAATCACGTGTGAATGAGAATGACAGCGGATTGAACCGGCTTCGGTTGGTGTGAAGGAGGGAAGCGAATCTTGGCTTATTTGAGCGGGAAATTGCGAAGCCGAATCTTGGTTGATTAGACAAGTTTGATGGTGAATGGATTGGTGTTATTTGGTGTGAAGGGATCCTAAGGGAGCGATGCACGTTAAATCTGTCGAGAGCTCAAACGTCCTCCCGTTGATGTGGTGTGGTAATCAGGAGAGGGGAGTGCCAGCTCAGGTGTCGTCCACGTCCCTTGACCATGGTTCAAAATTACGTGGTCCGTCGCCAAAAGCCCTCGAGTAGCTGAACAGTGCGATGTTAATATTCACTTACTCACTCACCCAGTAAACTAATGATTCTCAACCACCGTGCCGGGGCACTTTTGTGTGTCCCCAATTTTTTTTTAATTATAAATTATACTCTGAGAAAAAATTCGGAACCAAGTCATTCGGCCGTTTTATAGAAAGAAACTATTTATAAAATTGTTATGGACGCATTTGACAGCACTAAAGGAGAAAATTATATATATTCATTACTTCCCAAATTAAGATACCTATAACAAAATTTGATTGGGTACGTAACCCATTTGTGATGACGGATACATTTGTATATGAATTAACTTTGAAAGAAGAACTAATTTCGCTTTGTAATTATGAAGATTTAATTTCAAAATACTTGGAAGAGTCAATTAATTCACCTTGGATTAAAATTAGAGGCTATTATCCCATAATTGCCAAAAAAAAAAGCTTTAAAAATATTGTTACAATTTTCTACATCTTATTTGAGTGAATTCGGATTTTTAGTATTAACAAATATGAATATAAAAAAAAAAACTTTTAAACGTGTGTGTGTATATAGATGACAATATGAGAGTGGCTTTATTAATTTTACGACCCAATATAAACGAAATTATTAAAAATCATCAAGTTCAGATTTCGCATTAAATGTATTCTTATAATTAATTTGTAATTAACTGCTTGATTAACATTTTGTTGTCTTAGTCGTACATATTTTATTTAACATTGAAAATTATTATCATAAAATATTTTACGTAGTATATTATAAAAAAAAGTAAAATTCTTTGAGAAACTTTTTTTACTGTTAATGTGCCACCAAATTTTAAAATTGTTAAAAAAAAAGTGTACGCCAGAAAAAAAAAGGTTGAGAATCACTGCAGTAGACCAAGAGACTTAATTTTTATCATTAAGATTACCCCTCGGCGCTTTCGTCTACGTGTTTTTCTGAATGTAATCCTCCCTTCAGATTGATTGATTGATTTAATATTAACGTCGCACTGTTCAGCTACACGAGGGCTTTTGGCGACGGACCACGTAATTTTGAACCATGGTCAAGTGACGTGGACGACACCTGAGCTGGCACCCCCCTCTCCTAACTACCACACCACACCAACGGGAGGACGTTTCAGCTCTCGACAGATTTAACGTGCATCGCTGCCCTACACGGCGGGTCTTTAGTGGTACTGGGATCGAACTCGTGACCAGGCAAGCCACGATCCGATACCTATACCACTCGGCTACCGCGGCCACTCCTCCCTTCAGAAGGGAGGTGTGTGTACGCTACTGATTTCGATAGATATATTGACTAAGATAAAAGTAAGCTAAGTAATAAAATAGAATAACTTTTTCAGAGAAAGTTTCAAATTTTTATACACACTCTTCCCCGATATCCCTGCAAATCCTTTATTTTATTCAATGTAGTTCAAGAAACACTTTTAAATTTTGTCATTTTTAATGAATTAATGACATACTTATTACATATTCAGGTTTAACAAATAGAAACCGTTTTGTACGGCGTAGTACTAAAAGGAAAATACTACACAGTTGGCAAAATGTTTATTTGTGCACTTAAAATTTTGTATGTTCTTCAAAAATAAATTAAGTAATGTAACTAAAAGTTATTGAGATGCATTTAAATTGATTTTTAAAAAAAGATTCTTTCACAATAAAAAATAAAATAAGTGATTTTTTTTTTTAAAAAAACATTATACAAAAAGATTATTTGTACACTTGCTTAGTAAACATTAACAAAACATATGCAACAATGTAATGAAATTTTAATACTTTGTAAACAGTCCATTAGCTTTTATAACTGCTTCAAGACGCTTTGGCATTGACTCAATTGATTTCTTTGTAATTTCTGTGTCAATGGAGTTCCACTCTTCATGGAGTTTTTTTTTAAGTACTCTTTACTTGTTACATTTTTTTCCGAACTTCAGTGTCCAAATGCATCCATAAATTTTCTATAGGATTAAGATCTGGAGATTGTGGAGGTGTTTCAAGTCGCCTTGGAGCATGGTAAAGCAACCAGGTCTTAGTAACTATAGCGGTGTGCTTCGGGCCATTGTCTTGTTGGAATATAAAAGTGTTCTCCATGCTCAATTTCTTAGAACTATCTAACAAATTATGTCGCAACACATCGATATAAGCTAAAACATTCATTTTATTGTCAATAAATGCTAAGTTACCCGCTCCATTATGAGCTACACATTCCTACACCATGACAATTCCGCCACCGTGTTTTAAAGTGGGAAGTACATTTTTGGGTTCAAGAGCTGTTTTATTTTTTCTCCTAATTTTTCGAATACTTGGTGGTGTAAAAATCTCAAACTTGCTCTCATCAGAAAAATAACCTTTTTCCCAAACTCCATGGGCTTATTTTTGTACTTCATGACAAACTCTAGACGTCTTTTCCTGTTTACTTCACTAATATAAGGCTTCTTTCTGGGAGTTCTGGCTTTTAGACCAGCGCTGTGCAGTACATTTCTGACTGTCTGAGCAGACACTGAAACGTTACATGATGACAGAAGTTCATTGGTAAAATTTTGAGCTGATGTCATTGGTTTATTTGTTGCTGACCTTACAATCATTCGTTTAGCTCTTGAAGTCAATTTACTCGGACCACCAGGTCTGGGCTTATTTTCAACACTGCCGGTCTCTAAATATTTTTTACGATGTAACCAACGGTTGTAAATGACAGTTTTAAAATTTTTCCTATTTCCCGGAAAGATTTTTTCTCTTTATGGAGCTCTGTAATATGTTTTCTCATATCTAAAGAAATTTCTTTGGTTTTAGGAGCCATTTTCAAGAATATATTAAATTTAAATATAATCTGAAGCTATTTAAATATTATTGATAAACTAAGAAAAACGTATGAAAAACTAAGTTAAATCTAAAAAGTTTAATCAAAACTTTTGCCATACTTACACCAAAAGAATTCTGTACAAATACTCTTTTTGCAACGATTTTTCACACTTTTCCAGATTACAATTTACTTTTACACTTAAAAAGAAAAATAATTTGCATACAACAATTAGACGCATTAAAGAAATGCATGATTAATTTGTGACGACTTACGCGTCTTTTCTTTAACAAGTCCTTTGGGCCAGAATTAATGGCAACTCTTTTCCAACCAAATCCAAGAAACGAGAAGTGAAGAGATGTAAATAATATAGGATAAATATAGGATCTTAGAGTAAACGTGATGGCAATGCTGGCAATGTAATGGTAGTGTAAAGGAATGTTCGACAATTAAAGTGCGTTGTGGTATTGGCTGAGTATTGAAGTTCGTTATTCAAAGATTCAAGTTCTACGTGTCGTGGATAAACATATTGGTGATTGATTAGAAGCTAAAGGTACAGCTGCATACCACTGCAGATAAAGACAAGTTTATTACAGAATAATATAAGGTAGGATTGATTATTTACTGTAATTATAATTGAACATTAGGCGGTTCAATTATTGATATAGGTCTGTATTATATTGTGTGTTACGTATTTGTGTGTCATCGTAGATTCTCGCATTCATTAATTCATACCTTTCTTCAAAGTTTAAGTTGAATATCTTAATAAAGTCATATTAAGATAATGTTTTATTCTAGTTCTTACGTTAACCCTACACCTCTAACTCACGCTGATACTTCGAGGGATGTATTTCCGAGGGGAGGTACATCACAAATTCGCAACTAAAATATGGGTATTTATTTCATCAAAAACAAAGAAAGAAGTGGTGTACAAATAATCATTTTGTCAACTGTATACTTCGTTATGATAGAATTTAAAGTAAAATTATTAATGAAAGAAGATAATTACAGAAGTCAGTGAATATAAATTATAAGAGCCATAGAAACCGATTAAAAAATTAAAAAGCCTTATTTTTGTGTTCAGTTATAATGAATGAAAGCATTTCAATGAAACAATGAAAGGAATAACTTGTCCCAGCAATGTTAATGAATAACAAAACAATTTAATATGTTCTTCTGTCTTAAATGTTAAGACATATAACACAATGAGACATACATATCTTAAGGTTTTAAAAAATATAATATATTGTACAATATAATATAAATATATTATAAAATATATTATAAATATATCATAAAATGTATTATAAATATATTGTTACGAATTTTGTGTAAATAATTTGCATTTGAGTGTTTAATGCATTTATATCACTCTATGTTATATTTATTTCATGTTAAAATTGTACTATTCACAAGCAATACCGCCCCATACGTTATAATGGCGATTCAATGAGAACTTGGCGAAATATTGACGGTAGAGCCAAGTTGGCATAATTTTTGTCGACCAGGTTGGCGTCATTGGCTACCATGTTGGCGAGTTCGGAATTTTCTGGAATCTTCTAGAAAGTAGTAGATCTCTTCACTAGTGTCTCGTTCAGTGACACGAGCGGTTATATTTCTAGAAGTTTCTGTTGCGCCTATAAAAACGATGCTCGCCGGTACGGCGGATAGTCTTGATTAAGCCAGCGAGTAGTGAGGATTGTTTTGACTAGCTCGGCTGTGCTTGTGAATAATCTTAACGTACGTGTATTTTTAATTGATTGATTGAATATTAACGTCGCACTGTTCAGCTACACGAGGGCTTTACGTGTATTTTTAAACACGTACGTGTATTGTGTTTGATTGCTGTCGAAGATGTGAAGGCCTTCGGATATTTACCCTGTGAATATTGCTGCTGAATTCTGTATTTAAAGGATTGGATTTTCGATAATAAATTCACATCGCTCTTAAAGAACTGTTTATTTCATTTGTGATTGTTTTGCATAAAATCCTCGAATCCGGATCTACGTAACAATATTATAAAACACATTATAAATATATTATAAAATTAGTTATACATATAAGTTAGTGGTCCATGTTCGGCCATATAGAATTAGAATAGCAGAATGAGGATATGATAAAAAATATAATAAAATCTATAAGACGTAGAAGAGTATACAAAAATCGAATATGACACTTTTAGTATATTAATTAAAACATGTTGCTCCTTTGGAAACTTTTATAAAGAAAGATATCTTCACAATTTTGGTCATTTTTCATATGGTCCAGATGCATTCGATAACATACATGTCACCGAGGTAAAATAACTAAAAATTTAGAAAAAAAGAGTATACAGTGGGCAACAAAAGTGTTCGTACACTTGCAATTTCTTATAAAATTTAATGTTTTCGACTAATAAAAATTAATATATTGTAATTGTAATTTTTATATATCTGTAACTTGTTCTTAATGGATTGACATCATTAATTTTTTATAAATAGTATAACTATTTTTTTAAAAAAATTAATTATCAAAAAGCTATTAAAAATTACGCCACAAAAGTCTTCCGACACTTAACAAAAATCTCAACTTAGCTTTAAATATTGTATTTCCTTCTTGATTTAGTACTTAGTAGGATATCTGTTAGTCTCCACAACAACTTTTCAGCGTCTTGGTGTGGATTTAATCAGTTTTTTGTAATTTCTGACTCGATTTTCCTCCATTCTTCTGTAATTATTGTTTTTACTTCACATTATGCGTTTATATGTCGTGTTTTCTTTTTTTTTTTAACAACAAAACCTCACCAAATATGTTCTACTGGGCTAAATAAAATGATTGAGTAGGTGTTTTCATAATTTGGGGACAGTTATAGAGACACCAGTGGCGTACATTGAGAGCAGTGCGCTTGGCATCATTATCCGTTAAAAAATGAAGTCGTTTCGAATATCCAAATTTTGGGCGGATAATTTAAAATTTCTCTTTAAAATATTTAAATAGAGCTCATGATTCACAATATCAACAACAAATACCCAATTACCTAATTCCGTGGCCGATTTACGCCCCCACGCAAGAACACTTCTACCTCCATGTTTTATTGATCCAACTAGATTCTTGGAATTAAGTTTCAGAAAATTCAAAATTGACAGCAAATTGATTGAGATGGTAGACAGTTCAACAATTTTGGTTCCAACAGGCCTATAATAGCTCTTATAAATGAAAAAATAAAGAGTTTATACCATGAATGTATGTGGAACAGGAACACCTTCACTTCCATGCTTAAGTATGGAAGTGAAGGTGTTCTGGCGTGGGGGTGTAAATGGGCCCCATAATTAGGTAATTTGGTATTTTTTCATGGTATTATGCATCATAAGCTCTATTTAATTTTTTTAAAGAGAAATTTTAAATTATCCGCCCGAAATTTGGATATTGGAGATTACTTAATTTTTTAACCGGATAATGACGCCAAGTGCGCTGCTCTCATTGTACGCCACTAGTGTCTCTATAACTGTCCCCAAATTATGAAAGCACCTCCTCAATCACTTTATTTATTTCAGTGGAACATATTTGGTGAGATTCTGATGTAAAAAAAGAAAACATGACAAACACAAAATGTGAAGTAAAAACAATAATCACAAAAGAATGGCCGAAAATCGATGCAGAAATTAAAAAAAAAACTTATTAAATCTATACCAAGAAGCTTAAAAGTTGTTGTGGACACTAAAAGATATCCTACTAAGTACTAAATTAGGAAAGAATACAATATTTAAAGCAAAATTGAGATTTTTGTTAAGTGTACGAAGGCTTTTGTGGCGTAATTTTTAGTAGCTTTTTGATAATTATTTTTTTAAAAAAATAGTTATAATTATTTTTTTAAAAAATAGTATGCCACTTTATTAAGAATAAGTTTCAGATATCATAAAAAAATTACAATTACAATACATTAATTTTTATTAGTCAAAAACATAAAATTTTATAAGAAATTGCAAGTGTATGAAAACTTTTGTGGCCCACTGTATATACATATTTAAGAAAACAATTGAGGCATAAATATTACAGAACTTCTCCATGCAAAGTATGTTAAAAATCAAAAATTTATAATGGTTCAATTAAAGAACTATTGGAAAACGAAATTGTTCGATCAAAACTGGTATAAACTATAGTTGAAACGCGATAAAATAGAATATCAACTTTAATCAATCAATCCAAATGGAATCTATTATTCTACTCGTGAGTTCAGTTATATAAAGCAAACGATATATTTCAAAGTGAAATGAATATTGAATTACTAACATAAGCAGATGATAAATTGAAAGCGAAATTTCGAGGCTTAGTCAATAGTGCTGTATCGGCGTTTACGACATATAATTGCAATCAAAGAAATAATCAGAATATGTTTTGAGATTAGTTGGAGTACTTTTAATATAATAATGAATTAATAAGAATTAAAACGGAAAAAAATAATCAAAATACGAGAATACAAAGAATCAATAGAACATGAAAAATGGGTGGATTGCATTATCCAATTATACAAAAACATAAGATTTATCAATATCTTGAAAGCACACATTAGAACAAATCGCAAAACTTATTGCTTGATAAAATCGAACTGAATGCGAGGGAAATGAAAGCCCAAATTCCAATGTAGAGTTAAAAAATTTAAAGTAAGTCTATATTTAATAAAATGTAGTTTTAATTCAATTTTATCATTTGACTGTAATGTAGTTACGAAGGACTACAATGAAAGCAGTAGTTTCGATGTGTAGAAGTATTTTCCCACAACTTGAGCACAAGTTGCAAATTTCCAAGCAAAATTTTCGGATTCTAATTTCTCTAACTCAGTTTGTGGTTTAAGTATGAGAATATGAGGTTAGAAGTGAAAACGTGAAACTAATGTAAGTACAATCTTTATCTAGACATTAATTTTGAAGTATTGAGTTTTTATAAAATTATTTTCCACTTATTTTCAACTTTAAATAAAAAATATCTATCGTTGTTTAAATTTCTGGAATAAAAATCACCAATAGGTCTCTCGAAGTTTGATACTTATTACCTTAAAGTATTATTTAAATGTAGAAATAAATGCTTTAAACTTACAAGGTTGTTTAAAATATTGATGTGTATTTTAAATTTTAAGACTTTAAAGAAAACATTTATCAAAACTTTAAAAGGATATATTAAATAAGTCCATCTATATGTTCTTAAATTAAAAGAAACATATTACAAAATAAATTCAATAAAATTAAGGTTTTCGAAATTCTACTTTGAGTCCACATACTAATATACGACATATAATGATATATGTACCATCAAGTGGAGTTTGAAAAGTTTGTTGATTACAAGAAAAAGTGGCGATTGAATTATACCTTTCGATATTTTCTTTTTTTATTTGTAAAATGCTACATGTGAGAGAATATGGAATTTTTTCTATACTTAACAATTTTACATTTATTACCAAGTATGGAAAATAATGACGTCTGAAATGAAATTCTAAAATATGAAGGTAATTACTTGAGTATTTTCATAAACGTATATTTAACATGTTTACAGATTTTTTAATATGTAGAAATATGCTTTAGTTCTTTGAAGTATTTTTAGTATAACATTCAATTGTAAGGCCATTTGATTAAAATTTAATTATTTTCGTTACTCCTGGTGAAAAAGGAAATCGTTTTGAATCCGTCAGTAGTGAGCTCTGTTTATTTTTTTAGGAAAGTTCGAAAATGAAATATAATATAACTTGAAAGTTAACCCCCTTAACGGTCGCATAATTTTGAAGAAAACGGGCGTTAAAGTGCTTATTTTTTTATTTAAGAAAATTGCATTAAACTAAGTGTATGCTCAATATGTTTATTTATTTTTAAATTTCGGGTAAATTTTTAGCTTGAAATACAAAAAAAATAATATTTAAAAAAAAGCAAACATATAAATTTAGGGTTATTCACACTGAATATTGGTTTCCCAGCAAAGAGAAAAATTTAAAAAAACATGTATTTGAAACACTGGAGGAGGATTTTATGACACTTATACATATGTAAAAACACATTATTAATTTTTTCTTGTGAGATAAATTTCAAAGCATGAGATCCAAAAGCTACCATCACAGGTAACTGTACAGATCCATCATCACTGCTCTCAGATTCACTAAACGAACTTTCAAAATAATCAGTCATTTCAGAATCACTCATACATCTATTTATTCTTAAAAGTATAATCCGATTCAATTCGCAACTCCACAATGTATACAATATATATATTAGGGATATGTTCAAAAAACATATCGCTAATACATGTGTTTGATAGTGCTAACAGCTAGTTATAAAAACAAAAAATGGTGCGTGGAACTTCTTTGGTGACGTTGGAACATTGATATTTGTTCTAATATTCCAAACTGACTGTGTACATGTCTCAATCACCTAATTTGCATTAAAGATATTCGTAGAGAATTGAGTCTTTCTGATACCAAATTCAAAGTAGGAAGAAGTGCTGGAATTTCTGGGTATACAAAACCATTATATTTTTAAAAATTTGATGTACTTTTGATACTTTTAACTTTGTCGACAATTGTAACATTCTTTAATGTCTTCTAAATTAATTTCCGGTAAAATATCTTTGTGCTCAGCAACAGGCGTTCTCAAATCATGTCTAAACCATAATCTATCACAGATCGAACACCCGTGACCGAAAGGATTATCAACGAATAGCTTTTGAAAATCTTTGTGAGGTTTTTTATGGGTGAGAGTGAATATTAACGGCGCACTGTTCAGCTACACGATGACTTTTGGCGATAGACTTCGTAATTTTGAACCATGGTCAAGAGACGAAGATGTCACCTGAGCTGACACCCATTCTCCTAACTACCACACCACACCAACGGAAGGACTTTTGAGCTCTCAACAGATTTAACGTGCATCGCTTCCCTACACGACGGGTCTTAAGTGGTTCTCGGCTTGAACTCATGATATGCCAGCCACGATCTGATACCCTTACCACTAGGCGACCATGACCACGCACTTTTATGGGAATCAGTCTTTGTAACGTAAGATAGAATTTATTATTGATTCACACATGCATCAGTTCCAACACGCACTAAACTTATTTTCTCTGTAGTTGACGGCACAGGGTGGTTCACAGAGTCCGTACTAATCTGTGCTGTCATTAGAAGAGTCGCAATAGCATTCCCATCCCTTAAACTCGGCATTAACAGAGTATTTTGCAATTTTATTTCCGTGCTCGATATTCTCTCATGTGTACTCTGATGGAGATTTAGCTGTAGAACTTGATGAATTTGTACTATTTTTCTGTTTTTTCTGTCACTTTTTCGACTGGACTTGCTGCTAGTTTTTCTTTTTTTTTCTTTCACGAAACTCTTTTCCTCTTTGTGCATTTGATTTAGGCATTCTGTCTGGAATTAACCCTCTAGATGTGCATCCTGCGATTTCCACGGGTATGCATTTTTTTCGACTATTTACTGTGGAACCCGTACTGTTCCTGTTTATGTTTTCATGTTCATATTAGTATGATCTAATTCTTTTGTATGATTCTAATTCTTTTTTGTATATTTTAACTCTAAAATGTAGATTTAATATGTAGATCTGAAATACGTAATAAAAACTAAGCAGTGAGAAGGTTAATAATAATTCATCGCAAATGAAAATTAAAAAAAAAATTAGCCGCCGAACACATTGCCATATAGCCAACAATCTAAGGAAATGTTTAAAAGAAAAAGGCTCGCGCTTTTGCTACGATAGCTATTTTGTCTACTCCGTAATGCACACACTGCAACTCATACAACCGTTGATAGATGTTCTCGGGTCTGGGGGAAAAGGACCCCCAATCGAAAGGTGTGGGCAATCATCCAACTTTTTCATGGATATGACTCAAATCACGTGGTGTACTCGCTTCCCGCCCCCTTTTTCCCTTCCGATGGCCATCTCCTCACCATGGCGACGATTCGGGGGATGGGGGGAGACTACTTCTTTTCACCCTAACGCAAAACTGGGTAAATTTCTCGTTCATTCTCTAGTGCACACACACACAAAGAGAAGTTTCACTTAAAAAAACCCGTCTTTAAATATGTCACTAATAATATAGCATGTGGTAAGAAATAAATAGGATTCCGGACATAAGAAATAGATAGTTTTAATTTTTTTAGCACGTTACTTTTGAACACTCCAGTTTTGAAGTATCACGGGCACGAGAAATAGAGGGGAAAATTTCACACCGTGATTTTGACGGGAGCGAGAAGGAAGGGGTTTTACGAAGATAATGCAGTTTGTAATCGCAGTGAAATAGAAATAAGTCCTAGAAAGGTTGAAAATTGTGTTAATAAAGATGATTAATTATACAGTATACTCTGCGAATATTTTCTGTGGATCCTTTAAAGTGCGTTGTTACCTCAATAATTTATGAATGGCAAGCTCTATAGTCATAAAAGTGGTCTAGGTATAGTAAAGTTGCTATGCGATACACAAAAAATGCTTACCCCGCCACCTAGTGAATAAATTTGAAGAAAGCGTTCTTATCTCAAAAATAGAACAACATACATGAAAAAAGCCAGTTACAAAGGAGTTCAGCATCATCAATGTAGTAAAAGAAGTACCTTCCGTAAATTAGTGTTGAATAGAAGGCGTAACAAATACATTTTTACTTGGGGGAGATAAAAGACGCTATGATTGATAACAACTTCTTATGAACCACTTCGAGGTCCAGCCAATGTTTCTTGTCGATATTATATGGATGGATGAGGCCCTACTTTGCGCGTAATACTATGCACAATAAGCAGAACATACATTTCGGATCGCTGAATAATTCAAGATGTGCTGTCGAAGTTCGACATCAAGTTCACTGGTCGATAAATGTCTGATGCGAAATGTTCAAAAACAGACTGATTGACACGGTATTTTACAAGGACACGTTCACGAGATCCCGAAACTTGTCAATACTGAAGGACGTACTATCTGATTTTCTAGAGAATTTGACGTTGAGTGCATGGGTCCAACACGTCGGCTGGGTGTGGTGTGGTAGTTAGGAGAGTGGGTGCCAGATCACAGATGTCATCCACGTCACTTGACCAATGGTTCAAAATTACGTGGTCCGTCGCCAAAAGCCCTCGTGTAGCTGAACAGTACTCACTCACTCCAACACATTGGAACTCCGCCATGCAAGGTATCACGTGTCACATTCGAGACATACTCAATGATTGATTGAATATTAAAGTCGCACTGTTCAGCTACACGAGGGCTTTTGGCGACGGACCACGTAATTTTGAACCATGGTCAAGTGACGTGGACGACACCTGAGCTGGCACCCCCTCTCCTAACTACCACACCACACCAACGGGAGGACGTTTCAGCTCTCGACAGATTTAACGTGCATCGCTGCCCTACACGGCGGGTCTTTAGTGGTACTAGGCTCGAACCCGTGACAAAGCAAGCCACGGTCCGATACCTATACCACTCGGCTACCGCGCGAGACATACTCAAGCAACAAGTTATAGGGTATGGTTTTTGCGTGAAATGCCCGTACGCAATGGCGTAACGTACACCCCCGCAACCCCTTTCCCCGCAGTGCGGGAGCAAAGCTAAACTGACGCCATTAACGTAGAATTTCACAAAATTAGCTTTACATTTTTTTTTAATAGAAATTTTAACGAATTTTCAAATTGGCGATCTAACATCACTCAAAACCAAAACTTTGATCGCTTATTAGATATCTTAGATCCAATAACCAAATAAAAAAACATTTTAATTTGCTGTAATCCCCGCGACGAAAGAGATACTTTTCTTTAGTGGGTTTTATTTCCAAATCTAAATTACTAACAGATAAAAAGAAAGCCAGACGGAAAATAGGATAAAATGCTAGAAAGATAAAAGAAATTCATCACTGTTTTTTTAGTATACTTCATGCTAGTGGTAGGGAGAAAAAAACACTTATTACTTTTCGCTAAAGTAGCAAAGTAACTTATTGTGTGTGTGTGTGTGGCGTCTTTAGCTCCCCCCCACATGTACTTCATTTTCATATAGCGAACTCGTAAATAACGTACATCTGTTATGCTTTTTTCATGAAAAATAGTATTGCGATACTTGAAAACGCACAGAGAGCATTTTAAATGATTATATGGTCTAGATTTATGATTTAGAAACCCATATGCTTACAGAAATTTCTGTAGATTTATGAGTATTCAATCAAATAAAACATAAAGAGAAATGCTTGGCAAAATTGTTTTTAGAACATATACATTTTTATTTTCAATGCACTTCGATATAGGGAGTGTTCCTTCGCTGTTAAAACATTTTGATCTCACTTTTCTCTCGTAATATTAGAACTGTTTTTTGTGTAAACGGGATTCATTATTCTGGTTCTTATACTGTTATTTTGTTTTTAAGACAAGAAGAAACACGGCCCTAAAATGAGTGGCGTTAAAAAAAACTGGGTGGTTCTCAAAAACGAAAAAATCGAAAGGAAAAGGAGTATTAATATTAATAGCAAAAATGCAAAATTGGATAACTTTTTAATATCCGCGAGTTCATAATCTTGTGCAAGTGCTAGTAGTACTAATGTCAGGGAACTTGATGAACAAGGTCAAGCTCATCCCGGGATTCATAAATGAAGAATTTGGTAAGTGATACCTTTTTTTCTACCATAAGGATCTGAAATCGAAAATATTATTTTTCAGTGTTTGTGTTTTCCTTAGTGTATCGTTTTTATTTAAGTTACCAGGTTATCAGTTGACTGTTGTTAAATTTTCCATTTTTTAAATACTATAAATACTCTCTAATGTTAAACGTTATTTACTTTGTTTACTCAGACACAGGTTGATTTTATATTCAGTTATAAGTTTAATATTTAAACAACATTTTACGTGATGTGTAAAGGTACATTATGTTATGGTTTTGCAATTCTTTATATATATATATATCCGGCTTGGGCCCAAGATCTGACCTTGCGGGGGGCCCAATTATTTTCCATTACGCCACTGCCCGTACGGTCATCTGTCCTGAACCCATTTGACTTTTTTCTGTAGGGATGCACCACACAAGGGGTGTATGCAACCCAGGGGCGTAGTCCCCACCGCATCAGTCGTATGAATGATACGGGGCCCTTCATGTATAATATTCTGACACTTTCAAATAAGTCTTTTATTTCTTTTTTCAAAAAAGCCCCCCTCCCCAAGGAATTTTGATACAGGGCCCATTCAAGTCTAGCTACGCCAATGATGCAACCCTTCCATCAACAACGCAGGAACTTCGAAACTGCAGAACGGATGCTTCTGCCAACGTGTCACATGCCATGTTGAAAATGTAGATGTGTATTGTTGCAGAAGGACACAATTTTGAGCATGACAGATGGATGAGCCTCATTTCTAGAAAGTGCATTTTTGTTCAACGGGATCAAACACGTGTGAGCTTTGCGCTTTTCATTTGTATCATTTTTGTACGCAAGATATTTTTTTGTGATAAATTGATGATGCTAAGCAACTTTGTATTTGACTTTATTCAAAAATCTTGCACTATTTTTGACGTTAGAACGTTGTTCAAATTTATCCGCTGCACTATTTTTGACGTTAGAACGTTGTTCAAATTTATCCGCCAGGTGGTGGTGTAAGCAGTTTTTTGTGTATTGCATGGCAACTTTACTATACCTGGATTCCACTTTCATGATTATAGCTCTTGTCGTTCAGAAATTATTGGGTTGATAACGGACTTAAGCGGGTATACTGTACAAATATAACATCTTATAATAAATAAGAAAATACACTGCAAACTCTTAACAGAAATCATTTTGAGAAAAAAATTCAAAGAATGTACAAATAACTTAAAAATCTAGGACTAGACTAGGAATAGTCTAGGAACTAGCATCTGAAGAAAATTAAAAGATTATTAATTAATTATTTACTGCGATTAATTAACAATCTATTAATCAATTTATTCCTTGACTCCTAAAATTCAAGCCCAGGAGAGACATTGGATCTCTGTTAAATTTATACCTCTGTATAAGACCGTTTTTTTTTTTTAAAAAAAAGTTCTTTCTATAACATTTTTTCCTTCAACTTATATACATTTTCTTGTTACCAAAACAATACATCTCTAATTAATTATTATCTTGATTATGATAATATGTTTATCATAATATCTCGTATCTTTTACACAGCCCCATTTTCCTTAACTAAAGTTATCATTTAAAAAGTCTAGAGTTTCATTTATTTGTGCGTTAAAGGTTAAATTCATGTGACATCGTTGTCATAAGATAGAGTGAAATCACGGGTCAGGAACCAATTGGATCATGCGCTTCAATATCGCAAACAATTGCCTTTTGCAGAAAAACTCTCTTTTAAAAAGTAAACATTTGTTAACAGTAACGCACGTAGATAAACAAAATGCACTTGATTTAACGCCTTAAGCGTCAAATTTTTGCCCAAAATGTTCCAAAAAAAGGCACATTTTTTATTCCATATACCTAAGCCTAATACTTAACAGAATGTGAAAATGGAAGAATTTTATTTTAATTTTCTATTTTAAAGTTTTTCCCACTATCTTTTATTTTATAATTGTGAAACACAAGAACCCCCCCTAAATGTTTGCTTTTTTAATTCCTATATTAGCTTGCTCTCTGTATTTATTTATTTTGTTCAAATTTTCAATCGTTAATAAAATACTTTCTATTCATCCAATCAAGTTCAAATAAATTGTTTTAAACTTGTAGTGGATGACACTTGATGTTAATACAGTTTTTTCAAATATTAATTAATTAATTTAATTTAATTTAATTAATTATCGGTTTTGACGCCACCTTAGATTCGTCTCTATTGTTGTAACAATGTAACTGTTAAAACAATGACAAAAGTTGGCGACGAAAACCTGTTTTTCAGCCAAACTAGACAAACCGGGTTTCCATTGTTACAACAAAGCAGACTTTTTTTTTCAATTCTTACTATTAGTTCACTCTCTCCCTTTATATATTTATTTATATATACACATCTTATTCAAATTTTCAATCGTGATGAAATACTTTCTATTCATCTATTCAAAGTACAGGAATTGACTTAATTTTTTTTATATTACTTGTTATAAGTATACTCTGCACGCTGCGAACAATATTTCACATATCTTAAAAAAAATTTCTCTCATACTTACAAAAGAATTTCATGTTCTTACCTCTTTTTTAAACGGTTGAGGATTTTGTGTGAGCGTGCATATTTACGAATATGCACACACAATTTGAAGTACGGTGTATTACTAAGCCTTACATTGCAATGGTTACAGAGATAATATGGGCGTTTTTGGGTTGTCTATCTCATTTCTTATCAAGCAACAAATTTCACATATTGCCTTGGCAATCCCTGTACTTTATCGAATATTTTCTAGAATTTAAATTCCTGCCTTCAATGAAAAAATTCCCGCTATTACCATTCAGAAAATTCTGGATGAGAAGTATTTTAGTGTACCATGGACACACTTCTTCTCTTTAAAACACACACACTAGCACTAATAATCTCACTATAAGAATTTTAAAAATGTGTGCAAATCAGATAGTGTACGGGCAAACCGATTGTGGCCAACTTTCAGTAGCCCGTACGCGTAAGAGCAAATCAGTTAGGGGGTTAAAAGCATCCGCATATAACTTTTTAAAATTATTTTGAAAAAAAATTTGGAAAATCTTCCTTTTTGGACATTTTACCCAATAACATTTAAAAAAATCTGGATTTTGAAAGAATATGTTTATTTTGAGAGAAATCAAAAAGAACGCATGAGATTACCTTTATCATGTGACCTTCATGAATTTAGTAAATTAAATTTGATCCTCACTTGTACACATATCACGGCACGTATAAGTAGTCAACCACTGTACGGCGATACATTTTATTGAAACTAAAAAATTAACTCTAAGAAGAACCATTAACAAGTTTAAATAGCCATTAACGAGTATAAAGCAAACCATTTTTTCTTACAAACATTAATAAAATTAATTTCTGAAACGGTAAAAAATTAATTACCTTACTTTTGTAAATGAACCAAGAAACTGGTATTTTACATTTTGTAACATTTGTTCCTCAATTGTAATTATTTTTGAAAGAACAACTTATGATAAATGATTTGTCTAACAAGGCGAAACAAATGATTGAATAGGCAATTATAGATTTTCTCTTTATAATTCTCACGAATCGATTTTTTCATTTAGAAGACAACCCCATTCATTTATCATTCTCGTAATGATACTGGAGAATTTTTTCGAACGATGCAAATATTATAATTACATTTAACAGTGCGAGCTCTTCGGAGTTTAGTTGCTAATAAAGATAACAAATAAGTAAATTAATTAATTTAAAAAATTACAATTTGGTGTACAAAGTATGTAATAAAGAAGAATATACACAATAAACAAACCAGTTAATAAAATAAAGATGGGCATTATACTGCTAAAATATACCCAAAAGTTGCAAAATGCAAAGAACTTAATATCCCTTAGATTTTTTTTAGAGGCAGCTGCAATTGTTTTTAAAAAGGGATACAATACAGACTATAACAATGTTCCCAAGGCAACGTGACCTTTGTTGAATAACAGCTGTTCCGAAATGTAACATTTATCAATTGTCCTTGCAATCTCATAAACTACAATTTTCATTTTCCTATTTCGAGTACAGGTGATGTTTTAAGATAATTAAAAGTATTACTTGTTCATATACTTAACAAATTTTGTTATTTATGTAGTTAATTTTAAAAAAAGAATTTTGAGTGTTTGTAAAAAGTTATAAATAAAAATTTCAATTGCATCAAAAACGTAAAAGTAAAACTGATTATTGCGTATGCTTCTCACTCAAATAGTCACTTCTAAGAAATTTTACATTTAACTCGAAATAGTTAGATTTTGAATGAATATTAATTTGTCACGTGAGTTTAAATGATACTAAAAATATTTGTTTAAAACCTAATCGTTTATCGCAAGCTAGAATGTATTTTAATAGAGAGGTAATTTTTAGTAAGAATATTTGCATATCGGAACAAAAAATACATGTTTTTCACTATTCAGAGCAACATACACAAGCTGTTGCTAGTAAGAATGGTTATTTATCTGTATAAAAAATGTTTCTTTGCAGTGTGGAAATAATTAGATGCACTAAAATTGGTACGCTGAAATAATAAATCGTAGTGGTGTGCACCTCTTTTCGAATTTGATCTTTAGACTATCAAAATTAAAACTTGAAACCATTCTTCGTAGCTTCAGTGATGTGAAGGGGAGTCACACGTCCATCATGCAATGCCACAAATTATTATTCATGTAATCCTTTGGGAGATTGTTTTAGACATTTTCATTATCATTATATTAATCATCCCTTTATAGAACGCTCAGTCTGAATAATAAATTTAAATCAGATTAATTACCTTTTATGTTTTCAAAGAGTTTTTGCGCCATTTATTACCACCAAACAATAGTGCACAAACGAACGAATGCTGAGAAGTAAAGATCAAGCATGATGATTAATGCAGACGTATGTAGAAATTCGATCATCACAAGAGGGAGCTCGTAGCAGATATAACGGCTCATAAATATTGACTTAACTTCCGTCATTATCACGTGCGCTTTGGTTAGTCTTGCCATTTGATTTACGTTACATAATAATTCGTTGATTTATAAATTATTACAAATAATCGTTCCTCGGTTCATTTATACGATTTCTCATTCATTTCATGTTGAATGAGAAATCGGAGAATCTCATGTTAGTGTTGAGATATAACAAACGAAAGTAAATTATGAAGCTTAGAAGAAAAGCTAAAATTATCAAATGGTATAAGATAGTGAGTGCATCATCTGCCAAGATATCATGTGATAAGAATGTGTTAATATGGTACTATAGAGGAACCAATCAGTAGTACTGAGGGAAATGAGCACGCATATACAGAGTGTTTTTTTTTCCAGGTATAGAAGTTTTAAGTTGGCAATACTTTCTAAGAGGGCGACCGATTTAACAGCTGTCAAGTGATTTATTCTCAGTTTGGTTTGGCAATTCATCATGAATAGACTCGCGCCTGAACAACGCTTTCAAATTGTGCAATTTTATTTCGAAAATAATGGTCGATTTTCATAAGTGAATTTTGTTTAGCGATGAAGCGCACTTCTGGTTGAATGGCTAAGTCAACAAACAAAACTGCCGCATTTGGAATGAAGCTAATCCACAAGTGTATGTCGAAACACCGTTACATCCAGAAAAACTGACTGTTTGGTGCGCTTTATGGGCTGGTGGAATCCTTCTTCAAAAACGATGAAGGCCACAACGTTACAGTCAATGGTGATCGGTATAGAGCCATGATTACTAACTTTTTCATTCCTGAATTGAACAATCATGATGTCCAGGAGCTGTGGTTCCAACAAGACGGCGCAACATGTCACACAGCTCGTGCCACAATCGATTTATTGAAAGACACGTTTGGTGACCGCCTAATTTCACGTTTTGGACCTGTGAATTGGCCTCAAAGATCTTGTGATTTAACACCGCTAGTCTATTTTTTGTGGGACTATGTAAAGTCATTGGTCTATGCGGATAAGCCACAAACGCTTGACCATTTGGAAGACAACATTCGCCGTGTTATTGCCGATATACGGCCACAAATGTTGGAAAAAGTCATCGAAAATTGGACGTCCAGATTGGACTACATCCGAGCCAGCCGTGCCAGTCCTATGCCAGAAGTCATATTTAAAATGTAATGCCACAAGATTATCTTTCGAATAAAAAAAATTCATGTCAATCGAATAATACATCGTTGTTTTATTGCAATTTAAAGTTCTATACCTCTAAAAAAAAACACCCTTTATGTGTGTGAATATTGTTAACCATTTAGAAAAAGATTTAAAAAGAACTTAAAAAATTCTCATATCAAACCTGGAAAACAAAATTAGAAGCACTGAATGCACAAGACTACACCTTATGGCAGTATCAAAAATATGTTCGCAAAAAATATTCGATATTCCATTTCTAAATGGCACGGTCATTACTGATGAAGAAAAAAGCCACTTTTTATTAGCTGCGACTCTTCAGAATAACTTCACTGATAATGTAAGGCCAGAGGTAACTTTATTACTAACATTGACTCACTCGTAACTAATACTTTAGAAATTTTTTTCTCTAACCCACCTCCTATTCCCATTACTCCAACTGATCCGGATGAAATAATTAATTATGCTAGTAAACTAATAAATAATAAATCTCCGGGTTCTGACATGATTTCTAATAAAATGATTAAAAAGTTCCCGCTCAAAACATTTTTAATCCTCTCTTACTTAATCAACAAAATTCTAAAATTAAGACATTTTCCAAAAAACTGGAAAAATGCTATTATCTTCTCAATTAAAATTCTGGTAAAAATAACCATCATCCAACTAGTTATAGGCCAATTTCTCCCCTCTCCTCTCCCTCAATAAAATTACTGAACTCGTCATTCTTAACAGAATTAACACCTTCATTTCTGATACAAACTTTATTAACAATCAATTTGGATTTACAAGGCGCCTCTCCACCTCTCATCCACTTTTCAGACTGACTGAGAAAATTACTTCTGGATTTCAGATGAACAGATCCACTGGAGCTGTTTTTCTGGATATTCAGAAGGCGTTTGATCGAGTCTGGATCCGTGGCCTAATTTATAAACTAATAATTTATAACTTACTTCCTGCTCTAATTCACATATAATCAACTCCTATCTTTCTAACAGATCCTATACCAAGTTCGAGTTAAGGATACTATTTCCAATGCCTATAATGTTAATATCGGGGCCCCACAAAGTTCTTTACTCAGGCCCGTAATATTTGACATCTATATAAATGACATACCTACGCATCCACAGACCAGTCTCAATATTTATGCGGATGATACTGCCATTGCCACGACATACAAAAATCACAACTCAATCACCAAAGCACTGAACAATCATTTAACACTACTCGAAACATACTTTAATACATGGAAAATCAAACTTAATATTGACAAAACTGTTGCAGTACTCTTCACAAGGAAAAGAAAACCTGAAACCCCGCCAACATTATATTCCACACCACTCCAATGGTCTCGAAACATAGTTTACCTAGGACTATTACTTGATAATAAACTCACATGGAAACACATTATACATGCGCGAAATGAATTCCGGAATGCTCTAAGATTAATATACCCCCTAATTTACCGGAATTACACAATGGCAATTGAAAATAAGGTACTTCCCTACACGCCGTTTTGCGGCCCATCATGAGTTACGGTTGTCCTGTATGGGGATATGCTACTAATAATAATTTAAAAATTCTAGAAATTTTTCAAAATAAAACTATTCACATGATTGTTCATGCGAATATCTATATGAAAAACTCAGATATTTAAAAAGCTCTTAAACTCCCGACATTTAAAAACTTCATTAAGAAACTTGCAACTAAACTTTTTTATTCTTTACCTCTTACTAATAACTACCACATTCTAAATCTCGAAAATTTTTCCCCATGACAATGCCAAAAAGGCCAAGGAGAATACTCCTTGACTCCTACAATTCGCCGTAACTTTATTTGTCTTCATTTTCCAACAGGCAAATGACCTGTTAAATTTAATATTCTTAAATTTCTAATTTATTTACTTATTATTCTCTTAACCCGCGATCACTCACAAGGGGTGTTCTGTACACCCCAGCATCTGTACACCCCAGCAACAAGAAAAGGCTCACAGTATTCCAAAAAGAATGTGCAGAACCACGATTTTTCTGTAGCTGCACATTTTAGGTTATTGAACTTCCAGGCATGATGTAATCACTCTCCCTCTGACAATCGGAATGTAACGACCTTCAAAAGTTTATTTGGGGTGCTGAGAACTCACCGCGAGTAACTGCGTTATTTTTTCGTACTCGTCAAAATATTTTTTTCCGTTTAAAACTATATTAATATACATGCATATTTATTTAAAATTTCAATAATTGTAACACAAAAATTATATAATTCTATAAAATTGTGAAATATATTTTTTTAAAAATTTTTCAAAACATTTTCCAGAAATAATGACAAAAACTCCATGGGAAAGGGAGAAACAGCGATTTTGTCGTCTATAAGATACTGTATCAATAGATTGTCAAGATGAACTAAGTGAATTCGATGACTGTGTAATTTCAGAACCAAACTTGGAGAGATGAAACTTGAAATTGTAAGTTTTTATAATACAGAGGCGGTGTTGATATCACCGATGAAATGTGCAGTATGTGTGATGTATCGCGAATATATAACCGTTGGTCATTGCGAATATTTTATCAATACTTCAGGAATTAATGCTTCCAATGTCTATCTTTCGGTTCTTCCTGAAAAGAAAAGGAGACGTTCAAGATTGTTAGATGAGATTTAAATTGATTGTGTACACAGCCACAGTGGGATATGAGATCGGAACTCCCAAACCTTAACAAAACACTCCAAAGAAGATTTACTGACACAGAAGATATTAAAAAGAGCATTAATCCACCAAAAAAGGGACGTTGAACTGTTTGCCCACGAGTAAATGATGTAAAAACTAGTTGTTTTTGCCTTCAGTGTAAAAAAAAAAATATGTGCTTGAAGCATATGACTACAGTCTGCTCTGAATGTTTGAAAAATAAATAAAATATTTGTTTTCTACTTTCTACTATCCTTAACATCAATTGCAAAGTAAGTTTTTTACTGGTATATACGTTTTACTTCTGCTTTTTGAAAAAAATATAAAAAAGTATTTTAAAATGAAAATTTTGTAGGTTTAGTTTAAATTAATGTTAATCTCATTTGTAGGCAATGAGAATTTATATAATTTTATTTGTATGATACAAAAAAACATCTTTTACTGTATAAATATGTATCATATTTGACTTAATTTTATTTTCATAATAAACTACGCGTGTTAAAAGTTTGGGGGTGTTCTCTACACCCCGCGAGTAACGACGGTAGAAAAACAGGCGTGAGTGACAGCGAGTTAATTTTTAATTTTTCGACCCACCCACCCATTCACACAACTCACACACACATTCTGTAATTCTCTCATTAAATTCAGGGTAGCCAATCTAAACCAGTTCATTAAATTTCCTCGTCCAATCACAAGGCAGCCCTTCAGCCATTCCAGGATGGACTTTTTCCCCACTTTGACTATGTCTCCAAATTCCTCATAGTCACGCTCTCTCTCCACGTTCCAAAGACCAATCAGGTTGCTCCCTCTCCACCAAGGACTGCTACTCCCTCAGGCACCATTCACATCTATGATATGGGATGGAGGCTCGCTTCGCGAGTCATATGCCTAGCGACATGTTAGCTATTTAAATTGCAACAGCATGAAGGAGGGTTGATATAAATGTCAAATTCCTGTACAAGGAAGCTGCTGGGATATGTAAATGATTAGCATTTGAGCGCAATTGAACGACGCAGAAGGGAGAAAAGGCTATTCAAACTTTGTATAAAGTATAGGAAACGCGCTGAAGATTTCTCATCCGAAATCATATTTGAATGTTGGTTATTTGTATAAGATCATGTTAAGTTTAGTATAAGACTAAGTCGCAACTAGCTCGTGTAAGAATACGGCAACGGGAGATTCGAGGCGTATCAAGTGAGCGGTTTATTGTTCAATGATGTTGCTATTTGTGCATAGGATGAAATTCAGTGACTTAATGCGAATATAGAATTGATCGGTTCAGGAGGTCAAACTGAACGCCATGCAGAAATTTAATGTCTTATACCTCTAACTCCCGAGAGGACAGGCACTTTGCCAGATCGGCCTACATCCTCACGTCTCAGGAAGTAGACATGTTGTCAGCGCAGCACTTCTTTTCACGTACAGTGCCAAGATATCTGAAACAATATGGGCTATCTGTACGGTGACCATTATTGCTTTTTACATTGACAATGCAGTACAGAGACGCGAGGCGATAATGGTGCATCTTTCTTGTAGCACCAAGTCGTCTTTTTCGGACGGGTCTTAGTTCTGCGAACAGAATCATGATGGACTTATCCGTGTTTGAAAGCACTGAAGACAGCGCAAGTGGCCAGCCCGCATTTGATATTGTCATACAAGCCCTTCTCCTGGTGTTTTGGTATGGACAGTCATTGGGTACACTACATGAATCATCTTGTCCGCGTCAACGGTAATCTGAACAGATATATCTTTACATTGCTCTGATATTAAGGCGGTGAGCGTGCCTTATCTTCGGGGCCTTTGGAGACGTTATCTTTCAACAAGATAATGCAAGACTGCATGTTGCCCTTCGTGTCTCGACCAACCTCGACAAAGATTCTCCAACGGTTGCTCTAGACAGCATATTCTCCAGATCTCTTACCCATTGAAAGCATTTGATCATGTGTTAATGAGAGACTGAATCGTCACCGCTCTTCCAGCCTCTACAATTGATGAAGTGTGGCATAGATCTGAAGCAGCATGGGATAACTTTCTCGTACCTGTCATCCAAACAAAGTTTGACTTGATGCGTAAGAGTTAGAGCCGCTTTAATGCTAGAGGTGGCAGATGTGTTTACTAATTTTCGAGCCTGTATGTTCCCAAAGTGTCAACAAATTTAATCATCTTTGAACTCTATTAAGCTATGTACGTAAAAGAACCAAGGTTTTCTTTTTTCTTCTTCTTGGTGTTACAATTTTAATGACCAGCAGTATATATATATATATATATATATATATATATATATATATATATATATATATATCAACGTAATTCTTATGGTTGGTTGTATTGATTGAGTAGATGTGTTTCTCTTGTATAGACAGTCAAGAAATAATTCCTTCTCAAAATATTTTTAAAATATTACATTGCCGAATAATTTGTGTATTGCAGGAAACTGAATCGGAAAAAAATATTTCTATAATATTCTTAAGTACTTTTTGAGATTTTTCTTACTTAATGGGCTTAATTGAACTGCGTAATTTGTATAATTAATACATAGGAGGATAAATTTTACTTCAATAGAAAAATGGATTCATTACTCTTGAGATTTAAATTAAAAACTTTGATTGAAACGAAATGGAAATTTCTTGTCAAATTAAAGTAGGTCCTTTTTTTTAACTTCTAAGAAACTTGGATAAATCCTGTTTTAAAACTTTCACATTAGTTTAATAGAAAAATAACTATCACACGAAGCATTAAAAAGCAAAAACTAATACTATCGACAATAGGTTTTTAATTAGATTGTAATAATACTATTTCATAATCTGTATCTTCTGTTGTGGTTTCAAATCACAAACTATTATGTGAAATATTAAAAATCAAGTATTAAAAGCAAAACGAAGTTTTTAATTGAATTTTAATTATGGTATTTCATAATCTGAGTCCACGGTTATGAATTCAAATTATAAAATCTTCTCGTTTTCATTAATTTTTCTCTGAAATGAATTCGGTATTTAAAATGACTAATAAATATTTAAACTTTAGAGGGGTAACGTTTATTTTCGCAGCGGTTAATTTCTTATATGTCTTTCATTTATGTGGTTACTTCTATTTACATATAACAGGGAATTAATTCAGCATTGAATAACTGTTTTTCGCGGAAAAATTTATTATTATTTTTTTCTTGTCATTATAAATAAGTAATTACAATAATTCATGGATTTGTGGCTCTTAATTTGTAATAAGTAAAAGTTTTCAACAGCGAACAACATCGCAACGATTTAAAGAAACAATATCGGACTGTTTAGCTTAGTAATGTAAATTATAAAAAGTGTTTTAATCATGTCAATTGATTGATTGAATATTAAACGTCGCACTGTTCGAGGGCTTTTGGCGACGGACCACGTAAGTTTGAACCATGGTCAAGTGACGTGGACGACACCTGAGCTGGCACCCCCCTCTCCTCTTAATCATGTCAAAGGCAGATTGTGCAATATAACTATTGTTAACTATAGTCCAAAAGTGGGCGATGTGTGTATCGAATGTGTCAAAAAATAACTGAATTGATCTAAAATGAGCGAATGGTATTATTATGGGCGAAACAAGTATATATTTGAGGTACTTACGTACAATGTTATCGCAACAATGACAACGCTTAAGATAACTCACCAAGCTAACAAACTCAATTTCGTACATGTCGTACGCGCCGAATTGGTAACAATGTGCTCTGTTTCATATAATGCCGCCAATGCGGTTGCGATAATACGTAAGTACTCAATTTTTTCTTTATTATATAAACTTTTATTATCAATTGCATAATATAATACAAAATAAGCTAAAATATAGAATGGGGGGTTTATTGGGGATGTTTAGATGTCAGAATGAATTCGGCTCTTCATTACTTCTACTTCGCTTCATTACTTTCGGTAGTTTGGCGACTCATTCTGATCGCCAAAAAAATGGCTACGCAAAGGGGCCACATATTCTACACTCAAACCATGAAATAAAGTACTCATTTGAACCTCAATAGAAAGTACCAATATTCAACCATTGCCCGACTTGCAAGGTTATACCGCCGACTAATTTCTTCAATTGAAAAGACCGGAAGGCCTGGGTTCGATGCTCGATGTCACCAAATACCCTCAATACGTGCTCGTTAAATCAGAACCATTCACTAGCCAGGAACTGGAGAATATTTCCTCCCCTTCAGTTCACTTGCAGAAATTGTGGAGGTGGAGATAGAGGTCGTGTCGCCATCCGTCCCCTTCGACTTTCTCTGAGCTTAAATCGCACTGTCACTTTATGGTGCTCAATTGAATGAATTTCGACATTGCCGTCAACAGGTGGCATTAGCCACAACAACACAACAACAGACATTGTCAAATGCTGCTATATTCAGCCAATACTGGAAAACAATTCCCGTGTACGTTCTAAAAGAATTAAGACGATGACAGCATTTGACGACGTCTTTTGAAATGGCAACGATTTTTTATTTGGCAAAATTGATCAAGACGGTATAATACGTAAGTACCTTAAAAAGGATAATCTTGGTTAGCTTTTGATGAAAAGGAACAGGTATTAAAATTGTGAGTTCATATTCAATAAAAAAATCAGCTACATTCTGTTTTCCTTAAACAGTGTTTAGAAAAGACTGATATTTATATATATATACTTTTTAGTTATCGGAATAATATAATTTGGTACTTATAGGTATTATACCGTCGGCTAATTTCGTCAAATCAAAATGCGGTGATAAACAAGCCAATAATGGAGAACCCACTCCCGCGCACATTCAAACACAATAATAATAACGATGATAGTATAGTGGCGAATATCCGGAGGACAGAAGTCGCGACCTTCGGTTCCGCAAGCACGTAACATACTACTAAACAAAAGAAATAACCCTTATCCGGAGGCTGTTACTGGCATAAGTCGATACCTTTACAACACTCTTCCACCAGTGAGTCGGTGGATAGGTGAACGAATGAGGTATTTGTTTTGGTGAGCGTATGTAACGTGAGTGTTGTGCTGTTAATTGGAGGTGTTGCGTCAAGTGAGTCTGACGACTTTGGTTGCTCTTTTTCCGGGTAGATGGTGCCACGACCTATCAGAAGGTTGCACTTTACTTAGTTCAGTGTCAGGGTCACCAATATGGTGAGGATTCAGTAGGAATATTGTAGCGGTATCTACTTAAGCCAGCCTCCGAACATAAGTGATCACCCTTGTCCGGAGGCTGTTAATGGGTTAAGAAGGTACCGCTACAATAGCATTTGACAACATAGTTTGAATTGGCGATGTCTTTTTCTAGTGGAATTGGTCGGAGGTATATTACATAAGTACCCATAATTTCGACTATTGCAGTTTTTGAATGCTTAGGAAATGAATTTTGGAGGTTTATTCGTCGGAGTTTCAATATTTTATAACGCGAAGGGTTCTAACATTATTTGATAGCTAACATTTTTTCTTAACTTTTTCATTCATAGTTGTCAAAAAAAAAGAAAGAAAAAGAGATGAACTTACGATTTCTAGCTCCATGTAATCATTGCTGCTGCCACTGTCTATGCGCACCAGAACAGCGTTGTCAGTGGAACTGATGAATCCTAAGGCCAAGAGGTCACTTTTCGTGTCCGGTCGCTTATCCGAGGGATAGGTAAATGTGATCAGTCCACCCCTTGCACCAAATTTATAAGAAATACTTTCTGAAATGTAAAACATAAGATCTTTATATAAAACATTTTGATAAAAGATTAACAAACACAAAAAAACATGTACTATATATTACCGAATAGAAGCCAATCCGCAGTGGTATAATGTACATATAGATACTAAAGGTCCCAAAGGTTATGTTTTTACAATCCTTTATAAGATTTGGCTTGGTGCCCAGAATCTGACTTTGCAGGGGGGAGGTGCTAATATTCTTTTTTACACTGCCGATTCGTGCATTCGCTGAGAGAGAGAGTGAGTTTTTTCTTTAAAACTTTACTCAAAATTTAAAACCCGTATGTAAGCCGAATTAGAAAGGGGGGAATCTATCCATTCTAATTTTTAAACACGTCGCAATTAGGACAAAAATATTTTCAAAAGAGAGAATATTTTTCAATCAAATCGCTATTAAGTAAAATTTCAGACGCCAAACGATGATAATTTTATTTCTGGTAGCCTCAAACACATTTTTTCCGTTTCTTTATTACCTCGTACAAATACTGTGAACAAGGTGCATGCAAGACCCACGCACCATTTTGCATCAATATATTTTGTTTGGAAAATGAGCTAAACAAAAATTGTAAATGGTATGTGATCGTCGACCTATGTTTCATGCCCAGGAGTAAAACTCACTGCATGATGATCATATACATTCAGACTTTCCAATCAGAGAACATGAATTTCACGAATTATTCGGATTCTCAGATACTGATTTTGAAGGATATTTAAAAGATATTTTTTTTTAAGAGAAAAAGTTAAGTTTCATTCTAAGCACCAGTAGCGCAACGTACAACCCCGCATTGTGCGGGGGGGGGGGGGGGGTGACCCAGGATTCTAGGGTATCAAAGGCCTGATTGACGCCAAGTACGCACTTTTTGTAAGATCGGCTTGGAGCCCAAAACCTGACATTACAGGGGACTCTTATATTTCTCTGTTACGCCACCGCAAATCACTAAATAGTTCAAAGATTAAAATCACTTACGCGTGAGTAACGAAAATTGCTAAAAGAATTTTTTCCTATAAAGCAACGTTTTTTTAGAAATCTGTTGACCTTTTACTTTGGCTTATACTCGGAAATATACAGATGATTATTTATTAATAATGGATAGGCTTACCAAGTTTTTGGTTAAAACAGATAAAATTCAAGATACTTAAAATTAATGTTCAAATCGGAAAATATAAAAATATTATGTAATTTTTTTTATTTCTTCTCTTATTATAAACTTGAAATCAAATAAACATAAACGAATTTTGTTTTTAGAGTACGTAAAATAATATATTTTAAATGATGTCTCAATTAAATTTTTTCTTAGTAATTTTGTTGCATAGTTTCATCTTTTGTGTTTATTTTGCTATTTACACTTGATAATTTATGCCAATTTATCAAAAATATTGATATTTCAAAGGAAATGTTACATGATGTTACAATTCAAATTGAATTGCACACATAGTATTGAAAGGTAGAATTTATGATAATTGGATTTGAAATTCTGGAAAACTATTCTAAAAAATATTTGTTCTTTAAGCCTATGTAACAAATAACCTTATTGTAAACCAAATAGGAAAATGTTCCTATTAAGGTTATAAGTATTAAAAAAAATGCTTTTAAAATGATGTAAAATTTTTCTAAGAAAATCTAAGAAAAATTAACCAATGTAAAATGTTTCAGCTTATTTGACTAAATTAACTGAAATTTTTCTGTTCTTCCTTCCCGTCTTGTAATCTTTAAAAATAAAAACAAGTGTTTTTAAACAAACTTTTTAGTTAAGACAAAGGCAAAATATATGTATTATTAGCATCATTATTTAATGCAAGAACACTAAAAAATGAAAAAAGTTCTTTTTAGACAAACAAATAGTTATAAGAAATATATTTCTTATTATAAAGGAACAAAAAACACAATAAATAATCCTACGGAAAACTAAATGAGAAAGTTGGCAAAACTAGAAGATGAAACAGCAAAGCCATTGGATTTTTAGAGACATGAATCCAGACATATAAAGAACAACTTATCTTAATTAAATCTGTAAAAAACTCATGGATCTTTTCCAAGTTATTTTGATTTTATGTAAAGAAAACTGTTTGTGTGGTAATAATACAGGGTAGTTTTTATACGACATATATTTCAGAAGAACAGTAGTTTGAAAATACAATATCTAATTTTTTACCTTTACAAATTGAAAATCAAGTTATGCGATTCATTTTAGAAGACATTAGTTAAGATCACAGCAAGAAATCTGATTTTAGAAGTAAAAAGAATCAAAGAGAAGTGAAAAAAAGTTAAGGACTCAAAGATAATTTATTATTTACTAATACAACACTTGTACAGTAATGGACAATAGCTTATTTAACTGTTAAAACTGTGTGGCATATACAGATATTCAGGATGTTGCCGAATTCAATCGACAAATTCAGAGGGGGGATAGTATGTAGAATTGAGACGATAAAAATCACAATAAAACACGGGGTCGAAAACTACATGTATTCGGAGTAATGCGCAAAAACACTTATGAGGTGTGTGATGACGATAGGAATGAAAAGGGGCTATAAGAAGCAAGAAATATATTTATTAGACGTAAAGAATGTTTACAATACGAACAATGTTCGTACGTCAGAAATGGAACGGCAAATGAAATGTCACAGCAATTGTTCGAAGTTGCGGCCACGTAGGTCATAGTAAAAAGCCGACACCAACGGACGGATTGTCGAACGCGTTCAAACAAATCCGTTGCGCTAGCTATGATTCGTGCTGCGAGATCCTCCACTGTAACCTCCAAAGACTCATACGCAAGGGATTTCAGTTGGCCACAGAAGAAGAAATTTAACGGGTAGAGATCCGGGGAGCGTGGAGCCAAGCAAATGGTCCACCACGTCCGATCCACATCCCAGGATATGTAGAATGAATGTAGTTATGCACCGAATGGGGTTATGTACTCTTGGAACATCATACAAAAACTACACTTTCTTGCGCGCAGTCGCTTGTATTCCCGGCAGTAATTCCGGGAAAAGTAAAAAATTTGCATACATGCAGGTTTTTTCAACCCTACTCCTTCAGTCTGGTTCATCATCTTCCCGACGGCTACTATTATTGCGCTATTAAAGGAAGTTTACGACTCCATGTTCTATGGTGATTTGTCATTCGCATGTTGCCTACTATCACCCCTCTGAATTTAACGGTCAAATTCGGCAACACCCTGTATAAAAATGAATAATTTCCAAAATAATTCATTTTTGATTACACATGTTGATAGTGATAAGAAATAAACAAATTTAAACATTCATAGTTATTAAAAGATTTATTACAAACGTTAATAAATTTAGGAAAATGACTTAGTTATCATTAATAGAGAGGCTGCTTTAAATACAATTAATACTATAACAATAATTAAAAGCAAGAAATTTTTTATTTATATAAAGTGATGCTTAAAGAATGTAATAATATGATTTTTACAAATTTTATCTGAACTTTCTATTTTTCAAAAACATATGACGACGCTTCTTTTTTCATAGCAGTAACTATAGGATTTCGTTTCTGCTTAGTATAGTTTTAAATATTTTTATAGATCACCGAATCTGGTTGTGGCATTTGTTGTTCTTTGTTTCCAGCTGTGTTCTATGTATTTTTGAATACCTTTTAGTTATGCTCCTTTATTCGATAGTTAATAAAGGATTCAGAAAATCTATCAATTAGAACTTTTTACATTTTGCTCTGTACTACTACTATCAGAAGGAGAATGGAAGGGGACATTAGCTGGTCAACAAAACTGGTTTTAACGCCGTTAAGTAGTCCTTAGCCCATGTTTATAGCTACTGAAGTATCCATCTCAAAATTGTGGTATTTCTTTTACCTTTATTTACATTATATCATATTATGCTAATACGTTATAATATAATTCAAACTTAAAAGAGCAAAACAAAAATACAGTAAAACAAGACAAAGCAAGAGTTGTAGTAATACATTAACAAACTCTTAGGCTTAGGACTGCGATTACAAAGTTAAACTAAATTTTAGGGCGCCTATATTATATATAAACATGGTCATGGTTGGTTTATATATATATATATATATATATATATATGTGACATGCAGCCAAAAAGCAACGCAGTATTACGCGCGCAGGCGCATTGAATCGAGACTGTAACAAAAAACTTTGGACATTAGAGCAGAGAAAAAAGAGAGAAGCAGCGAAAGAGAACGCGGGAGGTGCGCGAGAAGGCGTTACCTTGCGCATACAATCGTCAAACTTATCTGTAAAAACTTTTCTACCTTTTTTAATTAATTTTTGTTTAATGTTAAAATAAAATAGAAGATAGACCAACGTCTTGGACCCCCTTGTTGTCTCCCACAAATTATGGGGGCTCCTCGACAAAATTTCGATTTTGAACCAAAGTCTGACAATGAACAACAGCGTCCGTGAAGGAGACGCCCGCCATTTTTTGAAAACTTCGTTCAACCTGTGTAGAGGTTTGAACTCAGCAAAAAAATCCGCCTGTGTAGAGGCGATTGAAAAAAAATTTCGATTTTGATCAAAATTTGGAACGTGAAAAAAAAGCCGTCCGTGGAGGAGACGCGCCGCCATTTTTCGAAACTTCGTTCAACCTGTGTAGAATTGTTGAATTTTGCAACGAACCATCGACAAATATTCCGCCTGTGTAGAGGTTGGAACCATCGACAAAAATCCCGCCTGTGTAGAGGTTGAACTAATTCAGTTGAATAATCCGCCTGTGTAGAGGCCGGAACTACAATTTCAACTATATTACCCGCGAAGAGGAAATCAGTGGAATCGAAATTTTTCTTCATTGATACATCGTACGTGCGAGCAACAAGGGAGCCAGAAAAAAAAAAAAGGTAGGATCTTTCCATTTAAAAATGTATAAAAACGCTCTTAAAGAGGATTTCATAAGAGTTGTTGAGAAGCTAAACGGTATTGTGGAGAATACTGACACTATAGTTAAACTAAAGACTAAAAAATTGAGAACAGTAGTACATTTGAAAGTGATCCAGATTTCGTTAAAACTTTAATTCAAAACTGTATAGATGAGAGGGTATCGCGAAACAAAAGAGAAGTAACTTCAGGAAAACAGAAAATTGAGCTCGCGAAACTACAGTTAGCACAGTTAGAAAAAGAAGTCGAACTTCAATTAGCTAAAAATAAAGCATTAAGTTTAAATCCTGCAGCTAAATTCGAAGAGAAACAGTTCAAAACTTTAAATAAGGAAACCGCAACTCATATTGGCATTCGAGAAGCAGAAGATTGGTTTAGACCTATTGATTTAGCTAAAGAGTGTGATATTTATATTTCATCTAAAAACGGATCACGTAAAGAAATTCCTATTACTTATGGATATACCCAAGACCCCTTTAAAAATAAATCACAAAACTTTTAAAACAAAGATTAAAGAGAACTATCCCCAATATCATGAAAGAGAAAATAAAAATTGCTTTATATGCGGTGATTCATCTCATTGCGCAAGAGACTGTGAGAAGCGTTTTAAACCTAAAGAATCTAATGATCACATCCATAATAAAAATAAACGTGAATACTTTGAAAATCGAGAACGAAAAACAAAATAGCGATGAATTCGCACAACAATTACAATACGTAAACATTTTTGTAGAAAATCAGCCCGTAACAGCATTGATTGATTCAGGTTGCCAGATCCCAGTTTTAAATTCCCACTAATTAGAGTGCAAACACCTTCCGAAGAAATCATAACATTAAGCTCATGTTTTGGGAAAAGCGTATGGTAGAAGTTAAACCCATAAATATTTCTCTTTAATCAACACTCTACTAGCTTAAGTGTGAGAACGGCGATATCACCGACCTTGACCGAAGAATTTATTATACATCCCAGTGTATATGCTGAAATAAAAACTAGGCCACGCAAAGAGCGATGTTTTATTGAATGAAAGTGAATCCTCTTTAGGTGCTCATGCTTGTGCTTATTCTTGTGGTGTTTCTTTTCCAAATGTTTCTGTTTCAAATGTGATAGAAAACTCTAGTTATGATTTGCCATATGTTAAGAACTTTAATATTAGGAATGATTCGAATTCTCTAATTAAGGATTATAAATGTAATAACATTAAGAGTACTAAGTTAAAAATGTGTATTAAATTGAAAAATGATATTCCTGTGTGTCAGAGAGCCAGACGTTTATCTTGTTCTGAGAAATTACAGGTAAACAATCAAATTGATGATTGGTTACGACAAGGTATTATAAAAGAGAGTGTTTTTGATTATTGTTCTGATATAGTATTGTGTAAGAAAGCCAATGGTGCCATGAAAACGAGTTCCGTGGAATTCATCTCCCGCTCACCTACCCCTTTACCTATGGAACGTAAATATAGACGGTTTGTGTTACTCCGACGAATCTTTCAACCCTGGCAGTGGAAGCGAAGGAAAAAGAGAAATCGTTTCGAACAGACGTCCAGAACTCTACAGAGGAAAATATCGATGCGTTCAACCAAAGATCAACTTGTTGAAAAAGATGTTCTTATGCCGGTGAAACACAATGTTTTCCTGTGGAACCTTCCGGATGTCGAAGAGGTGCCTTCACATGATGGAGGAACTGTCTAGTTTAGCAGAAAAATTATGATATGTTTAATCTCTATATAATTGTCGTATAGTCCTTGTCTGTTCCGTTTTTTTTTTTTTGTATGTTTCAGATTCTCCTCTGGTCTCCATGGTAATACCGCTGCGGACAGCGTACGGTCAGGCTGGCCGTTGTGGCATGCAGCCAAAAGCAACGCAGTCTCCGCGCGCAGGCGCATTGAATCGAAACTGTAACAAAAACTTTTGGACATTAGAGCAGAGAAAAAGAGAGAAGCAGCGAAAGAGAACGCGGGAGGTGCGCGAGAAGGCGTTACCTTCTGCATACAATCGTCAAACTTATCTGTAAAAACTTTTCTACCTTTTTAATTAATTTTTGTTTAATGTTAAAATAAAAATAGAAGATAGACCAACGTCTTGGACCCCCTTGTTGTCTCCACACATATATATATATATATATATATATATATATATATATATATATATATATATATATATATAAATATAAACCAACAAAGGCTTCTTTTAAGTTGTGTAAGCAGATTACATTTAAGAGAGAATGGGAATCGATTTTATCAGTTATTCAGTTAAAAAATAGAAATAGTATATGAAGCAAGTACTTGCGCATCAATAAATAATCAAAGAATTTTTTTTGAAGCATAGTATCAAAAGTAATGTAGGAAAAATTTAAATTATGTGACGAGAGAAGTTATTCACGAAAGGAATGTTTTGCTGGTATTTCAAGATAACACTTCCCCCCCCCCTCTGAACATTTATTTGAAGAATGCAGGGGGAAAAAAACTGGAAAGAGATAAGAGTATTTAAACTGCATAGTCGATAAATTAGTGGAGAGTCGAATATTTGACTTTATTTATAATTGATTGTTTTCTTACACAATACTTTCAACGCTAAAACATTTAAGTATCAAAGAAATGTTGAAAATCAGTAAGACTTTAATATTTTAAGTTCAAGATAAGCGTGGTAAAAATTTCTAGGATGAAGTTGGAATTTTAGTTGTTGTACTATTTTTTCATAAATTACAGCTTTCTATTAATAAACAACACAATAATAAGTATTTAATCCCTCAAGTGCCCCTGACGTATATATATGCCTGACTGAACCGGAGCTTTAAATGTTTCAGTCGTATATATACGTCTTTCTGAAATGCGATTCTTTTCTACCCGCTGCTTTTAGTATAATTATTCCGAAGGATTTGATGCGTAGCAAAACGATTTTGACAGTGTTTTCAAAGAATTAACTTATTTCAGAGAATAATTTGCTTATTTATGTTATTCTTTTCCATCTAATACACCGTATACGCGTGCCTGTGTAAAAAATGGTGGCACTGAAGAGCGAATTGCCTAACTTTGAATCGGCAGTTAAGGGGTTAACAGTTAAAATTCTCCTTTATTAATCTAATCTACATTTTCAAAGCAATTGCAAAATCTTCAAGACCGTGGCTCCAAATTAGGAGGTCCATAGCCAGTAGCCAACGGCGTAACTGAGAACATTAGGGCCCCTAGAGTCAAGCTTTGGGCTCTCTAGATTCCCTAGGCCTCCCCCCGCAATGCAGGGGTGTATGTTACGCCACTGCTAGTATACTTATATTGTTGTTGTGTGAGAGTCTGTAATTAAACCAGACAAATTGTAGAAACATTTTATATGCCAGAGGGCCACATTATAGTTCAATTGAAATATAATAAGTTCGATTTCAGATTTATATATAAACAAACGATAACTCGTTTAGAAAGGTTCAGTTAGTTATTTCTAAAGCTATTCTGAAGTATTTAAAAATCACTTTTCTAAATTGTATATAAATACCTTTTTTTTTTATTTGAGTCAATTTTAAAGTAAATAATTACTTAATTGCATCACAGCTCGAAGTAATGCAATGATTATTAGAAAAAGACGAAGATTTGAAAGAAACACTGCTAATCATGAGTTGCTTGATCCTGTATTAATGAGTGTGATGCTCTTTCATGGGCCTTTGTGTTTGTTTTCGCAGTTGTCCACAGAGCTGGACACCATACTGGTTTAAGGCGCAGGCATATGAAGACTCTAAACCAAGTAAGAACATTATGTCGTCGTGATTGAACGGCGGACCACCAAGACATTTTAGGGTAACCGCCGTTACTAAAACCTAAGACGCGTATACTAATAGAACATTTATGAAAAACCGACGCCAGCTGGAATGGAGAATCCACTTCTTTATAAATGATGCGATTATGCTTACTTAAGAAGATGATTGGATAAATGTGTTGACGACACATGTACCTCAGGATGACGCTTAACACGTTGGATGCCGCTTTTGGGGAAAAACCGATTACACTGCGATGCCAGTCGTAAATATGAATTTTTCTTCACTCACCGACTGAAGGGGCAATAAATGTTGATGATTTGCTTTTCCCTGCAATAGCACGGAATTCGCTTCTGAGGCATCAACCCACATCTTTCGCTTCCGCGGGTTTGTGCTCTCGAGCTGATGTCATGTCCCGTGATGGCGCGAAACTCAATAGCGAATAAATTAAGTACATATGTCTGTTTCAGATTTATCGATTCACGTATGTGCCCTGCTCGCTGCATTGAATGTGTTCACGCTTCACGGCCTAACACTTATTCATAATTGTGCTCAAGTATTCAATTTAAACAAAAACACATGTGTTATTAGTGTTTTTGTGATAAAAGTAGTTTTAAAAAAGAGGTAGAATGTCGAAAACAAGAATTAAGAGGAAAAGAAACATATAGCTTTAATACAGAATGGGCACAGCTACGCCACTGGATGGATCACAACACCTTAAAAATATTAAAACTAGCCCGTACCCTGGGAAAGTCCGCCCACCCCTGCTAAAACGTTCTAGAAAAGACTACTAGAACTTTCTTGCATTAGATTCTAATTCAAAGTGTAAATTTGTAATTTAATTTAAATGCTTGTGTATATTGTTTAAAATAGATAATAGTTTGATTTTTGGCATACATAATATAGTTATATATGACACAACTTATAACTTCCTTTAAGGGGTAGGTACCACCGTGTAGAGGGGCTGATGCGCGTTAAATCTACCGAGAATAGGGATTCTCAGCTCATGTGAAATCCCTTTGTCCGAGGTCCGTCGTCAGTGTATTCTCCGCGTAGCTTCAAAATGCAGCGAAAATTAAGATTAAGTAAATTAAGTGCTAGGCTATCAAAGACTCTTAGAGGTAACTGAACTAAAAGATGCTTGTTGGACGTGTTCAAAATTTCGCAAATCGATAATTTATTTCTACACTTTCAGATTTTTATTAAAACGAACTCTATCCTAAAACTACGCAAATAAACTCCTAAGTCTTAATGGCATTGTCAAATGAGTTACGTTCACGCACAAGAATTTTTTTTACGCAGATTATGTTTCAAACTGCAACACATAATTCGTGTTAATTTATTTACAATTACAAAATTTGTGTCATTTTAACTGCTAAAAAAGGATTCGTAAATAGGTTAAATCTCCTCTACATGAATTTCATTCACAACAGAGCTTCAATTGTTTTCAAGACACAACATCCATGTGTTTTCCTTTTCCACTAGTTTTTAAATAGAAATATTTGTAGCATCGTTTATTTTGAAGAAAAAAAAGTGTATACTGATTGGGCGAACTATTTCTCCAGATGTAATGGGGTTAAGCAAGGAAAAAATTTTAAAGATCTTTACGAAAAATTTGCTTGAAAATATAAGTAACATAAATTATCTTTATATAAAATAAAAGTCAATACGCGCCTTTGAACATTGTTGACATATTTATATAACTACAGATGAGATTTCTATTTCATGTGATATATTTTTCAATACAGAATTCCATGTATCACAGCAGTATAATTACAACATTCAGTTCTTTACCCAATTAATTTTTAATTTTTGAATATATATGAGAAATGGAGAGTTTCAGTAAATAATTCTTGATGATTACATAATGAAGAGATGAATGAGTAATAATGAATGAGTGATAATGTCATTCTGCGATTTACTAAACGAAACCGAAAGAGAAATTTTCAGCTATTTTTCTCCAAGTCAGGATATTATTATTGAATTTTAAGTAACAAAGATTTTCAAACCAATATTAATACTATGTAATAATAATTCAGTTTTACTGCCATTAACATTAAATTTTCTTTTATTAATGGTGTAGTTTGAGGCTACTTGAAGACTGTTGGTAACAAACTTTGAGATCACCAACGGCCTTGAAATTTGACACCAAATTTAGTTTAGAAGTTTAATGCAAACTAACAAAACCAAGAATTGAAAAAAAAAAACCATGATTAACAGTTTAATTTAAGTATACGTGTATGAACAAAATCTTTGTAAAGTTTTAGTCCTTTAATTCTGAACTATATCTTATAAATATAATTTTCGTCAATTTTTTCTTAGAAGATCTCGTATGAAAATCAAATTCTTTATTTTGTGTTTAATCTGCTTTAAAAAAAATTCAAAAATAAGAAAATTAAAAAGGCATCGTGATAAAATCTATTGTTAAAGCTTTTATTATGAAATGAATAAGTTCAAGTAAAATAAAAAACAAAGTAATGCTTGATGAAGAAATATTGAAATAGTGCCTATTACTGAATCTAGATGGCAGCACAAATACGATTATTAGAAGGTATTCACGAACGTTTTAACGTATAACTTATCAATCACATAGATAAGATCAATAATAAAAAAAAAGATAGAAGGCAATGTTCGTTACATATTTTTGAAAAAAATTTAGTGCAGGTAAAAAAAGCACAGCATACAGTATAGTACTTTTACTATGATTTTAAACCTCATTTTCATAATGATATTCAAAGCATTAAGGTGAAGTTTGTAAACAAAATAAAATTATGTGAAAATAAACGTTTCTTTCTATAAATATTTCTTAAGCATTTTCAACATTTTATTTCATTATTAATGTAGGATTTCTAAAGAAAGAAATTTAACTATTGGAAAATATTTCGCATCATATTGCGACTATCATTGAATTTAGATAAAATACAAAGAGTGTGTGAGGGCTCTCTCACACACACACACACACACACACACACACACACACACACACACACACACACACAAGAACCAAATCAGAAAACGAGAAAATATTCATGATTCAATTGAGAAAGAACCCCTCCCCGCTTTATGATAAAGTTTATAAAATGCAAACGGAGTAGTAGTATAACGTTTTAAGAATAGCTTAAAATTAGAATGTTCAATTATTTAATTCGAAGTTCGATTAAAAAGTGTTACAAATAGACTACGTAGGGTTGTGATGCATATTAAATCTGTCGAGAGCTCAAACGTCTTCCTGTTGGTGTAGTACACTGCTGGACAATTGCTAAGGACGGATCACAAATTGCTATGTAGCATAACATTAAGCGACACATGAGGCCTAGTAGGATAAATTAGTTGCCACACTGTTCAGACATTAGAATAAAGAATATTTATTGTTCTGAAAGTACAAAAGCTGTGAAACATCTGAAAGAAAAAAATGTTCATTTCATCTGCGTACGGAGAAATGATCTAAAAAGTCAGCAGGCACCTTAAAGAAAGGTATCAGTACGGGATATGTCCACCGTGGAGTGTGTGATGCAACATTCCACACGTCGTAATACTTTGCACAACATTATCCAGCAGCTGTTGAGACAATTTATCCCATTCCTCTGTGAGTGCACGGATGAGGGTGTTCTTGTTTGTCGGAGGATAGTTTTGACCAGCAACTTGCCTCCCCAAAGCATCCCACACATTTTCAATGAGGTTTAGATCTGAGAACGCGCTGGCCATACGAGACGTTGAATACCCCTTCGCTGTCTAGACAATCCTGAACAGCGTGTGATGACATGTTGCGTTGTCGTCCATAAAAACAAATTTATCACCGACAGCACCACGGAAAAGACGAACATGAGGAAGTAGAACTTCATCAATGTATCGTTGGCCCGTGATAGTCCCAAACCACATGTAGGCGCGTGCGGCTATTGATCATGATGCCGGCCCACACCATGATACTGCATGTCGGATATCGGTCCTTTTCCCTGGATATTTTCTGGACGATAAGCAGTACCACTCTCGCGCCAGATCAGTTGGCGTCTAAATCCGATGACAGATTGAACCTATCATGAGAATAGTACGCATGCCCAGTCCTGTTCAGTCCAAATGCTCACGACACCATTGCAAACGGGCAGTACGGTGCTGTCTGGTCAATGGGACACACACAACAGGTCTGCGTGCGTATAGTCCTCCCCTCCTCAAACGTCTGGCAACAGTTTTTCGGGAGATCTGCTTTCCTGAGGCAGCAAGAAACTGATTTGCCACCCGCTGAGCTGTGGTGCGCCTGTTCCTTTGCTGATAGGACGATATATCTGTCAGGCGTCGTATTAACACGACCTCCCCCGTGCCGTCTACTACACATTCCAGTAGTTTTAAATGATTCCACAGCCGTGAAACAACGCTGTGAGCAATGTCGAACTCCTGGCAACATCTGTTATTTTTCGCCCTTCTTCGATCTTTCCAATAATTCGGCCACGCATAAAATCATCTATGTGATGTCGGGAAGACATGCCAAAAATTTTAAGTTCGTCTATTAAATCTTTCCTGTAAAACTGACTTGAAACAACAACTGTCCACACGCGTCAAAACCTTTAAAGCTCTCGCTATCACGTGATGAACAGACGTGGAAAAAAAATTTGCATATACTCATACTTCTTCTTACTAATATCCCGCACTTATTCTAATTTTCCACATTTTGCTTCCTTTCATTTTGTGGTTGCTATGGATGATAGTGTTATCCGTCCTTAGCAATTGTCCAGCAGTGTAGTTAGGAGAAGGGGTGCAAGCTCAGGTGTCGTTCTCGTCACTTGACCATGGTTCAAAATTACGAGGCCTGTCACCAAAAACCCTCGAGTAGCTGAATAGTGCGACGTTAACACAACCACTCACTCTGTTGATAGAGTATTGAGGCTAAAATCATGGTTTTCAGATAAAGATAGAATATTCTTTCTTTAGAATATTCTCACAAAGTAAAAGTGATCTTGACAACAAAATTGGTCGCCAAATTTAACAAATCCATAACAGTCAAATATGATTATTTGATAAAATAACTTGAGAAGCTTCTACAATATTCTTTCCAACCAATATCAGGAACGATGCAAGGAAGCAACATAACATTGGATTGGAGTGTAAAAGCTTGAGAGTGATTGTGCTTTTTATTTACATCAGGGGTGTCCAACCCGTGTCCCGGGAGCCGCATGTGGTCCACCTTGAATAATTTTGCGGCCCGCGAGATTCTTTGCAACTTTACAAAATTCGACGATTTTGTACAATATTTTTTGTTTAGAGTTTTTTTTTGTAAAAAATAAATTCCATAACTGTTACTATTTTATCACGTTGCTTCTGTTACTGCAAATCTCTTTTTCAATGCCTACTATTAACTCACTCTCTCTCTCTATATTTTTTTATTTAATTATCTTGATGGAATTTTCAATTGTTAATAAAATACATTTTAAAGAGCTCCATTGAGCTGAAATTTTATTTACATGATTATTTTGAATAAAAATACAATAATTTAATTATAATTAATAAACATTAATTGATTAAAACTAATTAGTTAAAAAATTACAAATACAGCCACGTTGGCATCATCTTTGACGACTTGTGTCAAAACTTGAAAAGGTTTTATTTTCTCACGTTTCGAAGCATTCGGTTGAACTGAAATTTTATAGACACGATTGTTTTGGATGACAATACGATACTTTAATGATAATTAATAAAAATTAATTACCTCTAATGTTGTGATTCTGTCGTATGTATATACATATTTATATTAATTGTAACTATTTAATAAAAGGTAGCAAAAATAAAATTTTTCTTGGTTGATCTAAGGAGGAAAATTCAGTTAAATTTTTTTTTTATATTACTTGTTTTTCTAAATTGAAATTTATCAAACATAAATAGTGCTCAAACTTAAAGCACGGAAATCTGTAACATAAATTACGATTCGCAAATACGCAAGCATTGAGATCGACTTGCAAAAACGAAGTGAAAGAGTTGAGAAACGGATTTCTCACTAATTAAATAAATTAAACATTAATTGATCATTACATTATTATTATTATACTATCTATGTTGGTAAACATGAAAAACAATGAAAGCAATAATAATATATCATTCTGTTTTAAATTTTCACTCCAACAAATGTTTGTAATGGATCCAAATCTAATATAAAGATATATATTTTTATATGCACCCGCAGGATTGTAAAGTTTTTCCGAAGTGGCCCGCGAGGTCATTTGGGTTGGCCACCCCTGATTTACATCATGGGATACTGTGAGATGTATAACGCTGTGTGTCTTCTGTATTTGTGTAAACAAGAATTCGAGCTGTTGTGAATTTTAAGTGCATGTTTATTATTTGCTGTTAAAAGTAAGTAAGTAAACTCAAATTTCTAATAATATTTATAAAATAAAAGTATTTAGTATAGTTCCAGAATAAATGTGAATTCCCTACGAAAAAACTTGCTTGTTTATTACCCCTTTTCTACGTTTGATAGATGAACCCCAACGTAATGATTTTATTGCAATTTTTATAATTGATGACGCAAATTTAGTAACAATCGTTTTAAGTATTGATTTAAGTATAATTATCAGAGTATGCTTAATGAGGAAGGTTTGAAACTAATTAATTTTTCCCATTTCGATTAGTATTGTTTTGCTCTCTCAAATAGAAGTCTACTTTTATTAAATGCTTCAAAACTGAGAGTTTGTATAAATTAAGAATACCTTAATAGTTCGTAAGGGGACACAGTACGATTCAATGGACAAAAATCGGTCAAAAAATCAAATTAATTTTTTTAGTCTAAATTATTTTTTATGTACTTTTTTATAACCTCAAAAAATTTGAAAGCTCTAAACTTAAAAAACGCAGAATTATGATAGCTTTTACGTTCTCTTTTATTCACATCCCTATTGCTAATCAAAACATTAAACTTGCTTATCTCAGAAAGATAAAATAACTATTTTGTCTTCATTTAAAATGCCAAGGCTTTTTTTCTATTAGTCCTAAAAATTATTTGAATTTTTTTTACCAATTGCTAATAGTACACGTAACAAAAGTTGGTATGCATTTTTGAATCAAGGCATTACTTATTTTTTAAAAAATAATTGAACTCAGAATTTATACATTTTTTAAGGAATTTTCAATAAGCAATTATAAAAGAAGTGTTGTACAAATAACAACCATGTTATCACAAAACCCATATCAACTTTTGTTATAGATAGTTTAGAGGTATTTGTAAATCAAATTTCATGCGTATACGTAAAGTTTTATAGGGGGGAGGAGTAGCATTTTAAAATCACTTCACAAATTTAAAGTTTTTTCCTTAAAAAATTAAATGGCTTGCTTTTAATAAATTTTTGAGCACAAAACCTGTTTTACATATCATACACCCATAGGAGACAAACAAAAAAAATTTTAAAATTCTTAAAATAAAATTTTTTTGTGTAAATCGTACCATGCTCCCTTATAATATGAAATGTGTTTGGTATTAGAAACCAAGATATTTGTAGTTATATCAAGAAATAACCGGATTCTTTAACTTGATTTTAAGTTACAGCGCACTATGAAATAACCGAAGGATACCGGCGACAAAACTCGTATCTTGAACCATAAGCCACCAATGTGAGAACTTTGAGCATCGACACATTTAAAGGCCTTATCACGCACACATGTCTCGACTAGCCGTTTCGGGAAATTTTTCGAGCAGCTGTGAGGGTGAAAAGTTGCCGAAAGAAAGAGATACTCCTTGAAGTCAGCCGTGCCCTATCTTTTAATTGAAAAATTACTCGCCGATTTTTCTTTTTCGGAAAATGAATATCCAATATTATTTCTTTTATTCCGCTCGAGCTTCTGTTGACGGTCGTAAACAGAAATGGAGTTCCATTCTGTTTAAAATATTATACGCCATTTCTGATGCGTTTGACGAAGCCGAGGCTGCCATCGTGTTTATGTCGTAGGGAGACGAAAAATTCCCATTGGCTGGAATTTCGAGAAATACTTTGAGCTCACTGGGAAAAGTTGTTCGAAGCGGTTTCTATGGAAACTGAGTAGAAGTTACTCAAAAGGATTGCTTGTAAGGAATAGAAGTTACTCAAAAGGATTGCTTGTAAGGAAAATTGCTTCAAATATGTATATGTGTGACAAGGCCTTAACGTACGTCAATCTCTCTATACGGTTAGGTCTACAGTGACATTAGGCACAAACCTGCGAATCCACAACGCAGGTCACGATCTTGCGATCATGACCACTCAGTTACCGCGGCCACACAGGATTCTGTAAAAATATGAGATTAATAGTGGGACAATTTTTGTGTACAAATATTGTGAGTTTAGGTTTCCTTCCTTTGCGTTATACAAAGATAAAATGGATGAAACTTACAATGACCAAAACAAATAATAGAAGAAAATATTGAAAGGAACCATCATCAATCAATAAGGTAAACAAACTTTACCTTTCATTTTATCATAATCCAGATGAAAGCATGATTTAAAAGATTGAATAAGGCTTCATGTGTGTGTGTGTGTGATCATCCATCTTTTAAATATCTGAGACCATCTAATTTTTAGGGTTACAAAGGTTAAAATCCTCATATCATTTGTCATTTAGGAATCATTTTGATTTTTATTCATGTCGAAGTAAAGTTATACAGCAAGCTATTGGCGAAGACCCAGGTTGAACCTTCAAGTCATTTATTAAAGCCAAATGAACATTTTTAGGACACAACAAAGGGAAAAAGTAATTATACAGAAAATGGTTTTACTTTATTTTCTTTTATTGCTGAGCTAAACTTTCCATAACCTTAGGATCGTCAAAACTTTCTTAAATTTAACGAGGCATTACAATTTGTAAATCAATGACGCCAATGAGCTGATATCTTGCAGACCACATGATAAATAAAATCACGTGTTTACACATATAGAGAATTGAAAACTGACATTGTTCTACTTAAAAAATTTAGACATAATTTAAAATCTGATATTAGCGGACAAAAGTGTTCAAATATTAAGATTCTTCTAAAGGTTTTTCAAAATTAAAAAAATCTTGCATTATATATGTAAAGGGTGTTTATTTTAGAGGTATAGAACTTTAAATTGCAATAAAACAACGATGTATTATTCGATTGACATGAATTTTTTTTATTCGAAAGATAATCTTGTGGCATTACATTTTAAATATGATTTCTGGCATAGGACTGGCACGGCTGGCTCGGATGTAGTCCAATCTGGACGTCCAATTATCGATGACTTTTTCCAACATTTCTGGCCGTATATCGGCAATAACACGGAGAATGTTGTCTTCCAAATGGTCAAGCGTTTGTGGCTTATCCGCACAGACCAATGACTTTACATATCCCCACAGAAAATAGTCTAGTGGTGTTAAATCACAAGATCTTGGAGGCCAATTCACAGGTCCAAAACGTGAAATTAGGCGGTCACCAAACGTGTCTTTCAATAAATCGATTGTGGCACGAGCTGTGTGACATGTTGCGCCGTCTTGTCGGAACCACAGCTCCTGGACATCATGATTTTTCAATTAAGGAATGAAAAAGTTAGTAATCATGGTTCTATACCGATCACCATTGACTGTAACGTTGTGGCCTTCATCGTTTTTGAAGAAGGATTCCACCAGCCCATAAAGCGCACCAAACAGTCAGTTTTTCTGGATGTAACGGTGTTTCGACATACACTTGTGGATTAGCTTCACTCCAAATGCGGCAGTTTTGTTTGTTGACGTAGCCATTCAACCAGAAGTGCGCTTCATCGCTGAACAAAATTCGCTTATGAAAATCGGGAACAACGACAATCTCGTTTTGGGCCCATTCGACGAATCTACGCCTTGCTTGATGATCGTTTTGATGAATTGCCAAACCAAACTGAGAATAAATCACTTGACAGCTGTTAAATCGGTCGCCATCTTGGAAAGTAATGCCAACTTAAACTTCTATACCTGGAAAAAAACACTCTTTATTTTTAAATCAAGTGCATTTTTTTTTATTCTTACACTTTATTATTTTTGATAAATATGCACTTTTTAAAAGATTAAATAAAAGCATAACTCGGCAACAACAAAACTGACATCACATTAGTATATATGTCACAGGGAAATGGCGAAATTAGGAATTTCATCAAATCCCTAAGGGAGAGGATCAATTGACGGGAGATGTTAAAGTAAAGTCTCTTCAAGTTCATTTCCCTGATAAACACAAGGGATTTGAACAAATTCCCAATCTATTTAAGGGAAATGATGAAATAATGTTGTCACGAGTTTAAAAGTGTTTATTTAACACAAATAGGGTGCATTATTAAACGTAGAAATAAGTAATACAACAATAGTCAATGAAATACAAATTATTTATTCGAAACTAATTAACAAATAATTAGAAAATTAGGCTGGTATTTTTTGATGTGTAACATCTATCCACTTGGTTGCTTACACGCTAAAATATCAATCCCTATGTTAATCCAATGGTGCCATTTTTTTAAAGATATGGGTGATATTTAGAGGATCGATAGTACTACCTGTTTGGTTAGGAAGTTTAAAGCCTCGCCCCCCAGGTGTCTCTCTCCCCCTCTGGACAGCATTTTGCCAAAGCAAATCTTACTAGTTCATTCACTGAAACAGTTCAGGTATTTGATAAAATCACTTACTTTCATCAGGGAAATGATCTTGAAGAGACGTTATTTTAACATCTCCTGTTAATTGATCCTATCCCTTAGGGATTTGATGAAATTCCTAATTTCATCATTTCCTTGCGACATAGGAACTGATCGGATGGAAAAACGTGATTATAGTTATCATGTGGCTGTGACGTCACGGTCTCAGCCTATTCAACCAAGTTACCTTTTATGCCTAATTCAAACAATTGATGAAAGCAGAATGTTTGAGCAGGCTTATAGATATCTACAGGATTTAAGTGCAATGTTCAGAAATACAAAAAAAAGATTGTGAAATGATGATTTAAGACGACACATAGAAGTTGAGAGCAAAATATATTTTGAGAAAGGAGTACAGTATATTACCATCTGAGCAAGTTGGTCCAGTATATGAAGTCATATCACAATCGCAGGTGTAACTGTTCCACATTTGTACACAAATACCTCTATTAGCGCAGGCGGTTGTGCTGCATTTAGTCACAGGTCCTGAAATAAGAAACACATACCTTTATCACAAGATATAAATAAAACTGAACTCTTTTCAAAGGTCTGTTCTCACCAATGATTTTAGTTTTTTAAAATATATTTTACAACTAAACTCAGTGGCGCACCAACCTATGAGGGCCAAAGCCTACTATGAGAATCTCCGTTCTAGCGTACTTGAGCGTTTAGGAGCATGCTCCGGTCCGAAGGTAAGTCTGATGCAAAACCTCCAGTGTTTAGTTCTCAAGCAAGCTTGATACTCATTTACCGATCTATTGTAGGAATGAAAGGCCGAGTCGACCTTGCGCAGCCTGGGGTTTGAGCCCCACTAACTGGAAAACGATTTTATAACGCTACCACTAAGCTATAAAATATTCTTTTTAATTAGTTTTGGATTAAAGTAAACAAAAAATAAAGGAATTTTATTGCAAATCCATTCATGCGTTTTAACCATCTATACGTAATCAGAAATTAAATAAATTATTACTTCACGTAATCAGAAATTAAATAAATTATTAAGAATTTTACGAGAGTTGTGAGGCTGCCGAGTTTACCTCTAGAAATGGGGTTCCTTTTATTACTTGACTTTCTTTTTGGTATGTTTTTGGGTCAAGCGATTTTTTTAACTTAAGATCGTTGCTTAAGACAGCGACCTTGGCGAAAGTTATTTGCTGAGGTCGCCAATTTGCACGTTAAATCTGTCGAGAGCTAAAACCAAAACATAATCGTGATGGATTGTTATATTAACTCAACTTGGAGTATTAAGAAAAATAAGCATAATCGATATTGTTATTATGACACATACAAAATACATCGGATTTATATATATATATATATATATATATATATGAATTTGGATTTAATTTTAAAATTTTTTACCTCCGTTTCTGAATTTTAAAGGTGAATGAACTTTCGTTCAGAAATTATCGTGAAATACATTGATACTTTCTATAAAACTCTAATATCTAAAAAGCTTTTAAAATAAAAGTTGTCAATTAAATATTGCATGCTTTAAATTCAAATAGCAATATTTCTTCTATAACCCTCTATTAGCTAGTTTTATTAAATCTTATAGTATTCCATGTATACTGAGTACTTTTAAAGATTCATAAAATGATTCTAAGAATTATTACATTGAATTGCAGTAATATCAGTTGTGACTTTTATCCACGTTATATATTTTTTCCACGTTTGCAAGACTGTGTTTTACCTGCGCATCCAGATGAAACCAAAGTACTTGGAACCACAGCGTCTTTAATGGGGTCAATAGTTTCTCCGTTGAGATCAAGAGATGCCAAACACCCCTCAAATCCATGTCTAGATTGAACCAGCTTGGGAAGGGTCGTGTAAGAAGCCCTTCTCACTCCTCCTAAGTACAGAAGACCGTCTAGATCTAAGTGGACATTAGATCCAGTGCTGGCTACTGTGGCTATCATATCATCCACCATAAGGGTGTGCTGTTTGACCGATGGGCGGCCTGAAATAAAAATGAGAAACATTTATATAAGGATTATATATTATTCTTTCCCTAAAAAAGGTTTAAAAAAAAGAAAGATTTGATATCATTTAGCATGAATTTACATTTTTCCATTGGCATATAACATTATTATTGAATTGCATTGAAATAATAAACCAGGTAAACTATAAGTTCGTTAACATTTGAAAAATTCAATTATTTACGGAACAATGTAGAAAGAGAGAGAGAGATAGGAAGAGAAGGAGGAATGCCCAAAGGAACCGAGCTCACCCAAAGAGGGTTTAGAGCTACAAACGGATTCCTCGGGAAATAACCACTCCCACGTCCAGTTTTTATTGAAAGAAAAAAATCAAAGTTTACATTTTATAAACATTAGAAGACAGTACAATGACAAAATACAAATTTAAAGGTAACCGCACAATACACATACATGTGCATGAATGTAATACAAATATAAAAAGCAAAATATAATAAAAGTAATAATAACAAAAGGAGTATATAAGAGATGGAAGAAAGAATATAGCGCCTTTCATTCATACAAGTCAATATACATAGTCCATCTTTCTTACTAATTCAAAAAAATAATAATAATAAATTGCACCAAACAGATTAAAAGAAGAAAAAGAGAAAGAAAGACAGGAAACAGAAATAATAATAAAAAATAATACTTTCTTACTAATTCAAAAAAATAATAATAATAAAGTGCACCAAACAGATTAAAAGAAGAAAAAGACAGGAAACAGAAAAAATAATAAATAATAATAATAAAATGTTTTTTGAATCATATTTTCAATCATCGTATCAGTCATCAGAATCATATTCATATTTTCACTTCCTGTTGATATTTTTCTTTTCCCTTAATTAGTTCAGTTAAAAAAACACCGGAAAGAAGATTATTTTTTAGAATATATTTTATATTGTATTTTAAAGAAACAAAAAGGAAGGAGCTGGGAAAAAATAATAAAGAAAGAAAAGTAAAAGGGGTTGAAAAAAGAGAAATTATTGAATCTCTATAATTGAAGATATCATTTTTGCTAAAGGAGGGGGAAAACAAAAACAAACAAACAAAACAAAAAAACAAGAAATTTACCTTAAAGTATACCCAAAATGTTGACTATAAAAATTGGCATACATGTTTATGAGATGACATTAGGTTTTAGTGAAATCAGCAAAAAGTGCAAACAGATGGCGCTTTATACAACAAAAGCAACAATTAGAACTTAACTTTTAGCAATAAACGATGCAAGGAATGAATGAATGTGAGATTTTATGGCGCAAAAGCCAGATCTGGCTATACTGCGCCAAACATTTGTTAATTGGGAAAAGAATGAAAAGATAAATTGAATGACAAGAAGGAGGGTCGAAAATAGAGAAGGATCACTAGGGTACCCCAGGTTCGTGAGACCCGTGTTTACCAAAGATAGTAAACCCCTTGGGAAAAGGAAAAGATCACTAGGGTACCTCGGGATTGTGACATCCGTACTCACCTAAAGAAGGTGAGCTCCTGAGGGGAAAAAACGATGCAGGGACGTTTTAAGGCATGGGTGAACTGGGCTCGGACCCAGGGCCTCAACCACAATGGGGGCCTAGTCTCGTTTTCGGCTAGGCCTTAATAAGATCATGATTCGAAAAATTTCAACGGTCAAATGTTTTTTCTGGTTGTATTCTCCAAAAAAACTGAGAATATCGGATAATTATATATCAACTGGCTACTTGTGAAGACCGTCGTCCATATATAGGGCTAGACCTACCACCATACACCATCATTACTCCTTCGGTCAAAAGGTGGCAATCGGTTGACCGGGTCTATGCAATTGTAAATCATACACATTTATTTGTTTCGGGTTTTTGTTTGTACTACGTATGCTACTTACCGTCTACTTTTAAGAGTCATAGGTAGAGTCTACATTTGTGTTAGGGTCCGGGTTTAATTTTGAGTAGGGTACAGAGCCTTAAGAAGTTTTAAGACGTCCTGAAACGATGTTCTTTTTGAGAAATGTTCAACATGTCGGTCGTCATTGATCAACAATACCTGTAGTTGGGGAACAATGTTGAGTTTAGGACATCTGTTGGTATGGTGAAAAATTACCGCCGGATGTTGTTTTCTAACATCCCAAATGAGATAGACTTGCGACTTCAGGTAACCCCACCCAATAATGACATGGATTGAGGTCTGGGAAACTGAGAGGACAAGCATAATAGAGGTGCGGTTTAGCATATGAACCCCACGAAACAATTTTTATGAGATATCATTGACGTTGTTCTATCCAGCGCAATCTGTTAGCTAGTTTTTGCATTTTTTCGGTTTCAATAAACTTTGTCATTTCAAGCATGTTTGTCAATTTTTACCTCTCTACTTACTTTAATCAATGAATTATTGAATTTTCAAATATTAACGGACCTTCAGGTCACGTAGCAAGAATATCTTGAATAAAATTTAGTTTAATTAACAACAAACTAGCTTTTGCTGTGTCACTTCTTTTTGGCTGATACTGTAAATTATAATTTACATGTCATGATCTGGAATAATTTTTCTTCATATTTACATTATTTTACTACAGCAATAATGGTCTAGCATTTTTTCAAAAGAGTGACCCTCAATCACACTGTACATTTGATAATTGAAACAAAAGGTTTGGTGAACGTTCGGGGCAAAATTTAAAAAAAAAGTGTGTGTGGTTATCACCACACGATAGAAGTGATAACTTCAAATTTTGTAATGTTATTTCAGGGATTAGTTATGTGAATAAAAAAACAAGAGGATATTAGTATTGTCCTATAAAATTAATTATTCATATGTTTGTACTCATAAAGTAATATTTTTGTTCTAAATATACAATCATATTTGGGAATTAATTGTATTCTAAGCAGGAAACAATAGGTTTATGGAAGCTGAAATAGGGTTATAAATACTTTAGAGATTCAAAATTTTATTTGAATATCTATAAAAAAATTCCGTCAAGCATTGTTCCGTACATCCTCGTGCTTCATTTGACATAATTAAATTGAATTTTGATTTTAAAAAATCAAAGGTTTTGATTTGTCTTTTGAAAAATCTATATACTTTAAAATTCCTACTTAAAATCATAACAATTTGTTCAGAAGATCCGGTCCGGTTTTGTGCGAATTTTGGTTGAAATCTAATAATATTAAATTCTATCCATGAATTTATTTAAGCAAAGGGATAGTAAGACAGGTAAGTTGATTGGGAAGAGAGGAATCTGGGTCAAAACCTTTAAAAAGGGATTTAATCAGAAGATTTATATCACATAATCTCTGGCTTATACTAGGTCTTTTTGTCATTGTATGGCAGTTTTGTACAAATATATCTGGTGCAGCTGCAAGGAAAGTCTTCTTAATTATATTTTGTTTTCTTGAATTTAAATTATTTAACTTTTTCTTAATACCAGTATACTTAATTTTGTTATTTTTAATTGTTTTTTTTTTTTAGAATCAAAGTATATTTAAGCAATGTGATTAATAGAACAATTTGTTCATTGTTATTCCGATTCGCTTAAAAAAATATTTTTATTCTTATGATCACTGTAATATTGCTAATGATAATTATACTATTTAGTTAGTTCAAAAAAAAAAATTGTCCTTTTTCTACATTTTATGTGAAACTCTAGTGTAAGATTTTTCTTTCTCTCTAAGCCTATTTTTTTAAAAATATTACGTTTCATTTTCATGCTTCAACTAGGATTAGAATTAATCCCGCATTCATTTTAGTAGAAAGAGATGACGCAGGGGGGGCACTAAAATCGAAGCTAGGAACTTTACTTTTACTGCCTATTGGTGGGGAGACAAAGCGCGTTTTAGAGTGGTGGAAGGAAAAGTCCCTCTTTTCCATTTTAGCGGTGTGATGTCTGACTGAAGCCGAAAAAAAAACCGAATTAGCGTTATATTCCCGAGCGTGACGTTCAGTCAAGTTCACTCTCTAGCAAAACGCGCCAATAGAAGTTATCACTTCAAAAACGGTTTCACTTTTTGTCATCAAATTGTAAGGAGAATCCACAGGTGATTTAAATTCCTGGTAAAGCAACTACGAATTTAATTTTTTATTAATGCCGTATTTGGAAGCCGCATTAGAACTATATAAGACGGTCCACGAACCTCAGCCAAATGAATATGATAACACCAGAGCTTGCACTATTACTCCTTAAATTTCCACACTATGCTAATGTGGAGACATTGATCCCCGACAAATGTAATATGCATCAGCCCCACTACACTCGAACTCATGACTATATGACGCCGGCAATGATTTTGCAACCATGATTGCTTCGCTACCATGGTGATGAAACAACTGTGGAAACCTTGTAAGATTGATTGGACAGTTGTATTATTGAAAACTGAAGAGCATTTACCCATTTGGTGCTACACAAATATACATAAAAGTTCGTCTTTCTTAGATAAGTATCTCGTTATTGGAAACAGAACCTGGTGGGTTGATTGGCAACAAGTTGTCTTTTCTGACGAATACCGCTTTAATTTGTGGAACCAAGATGACCGCATTTGTGTTAGACTAGTGTTTCTCAAACTGTGGCCCCCCTGGGGGCGCGATAACCTTACGAGGGGACCGAAAATAAAAGATTTAAAAATACTTTATTTACTGGAATGAATTAAAACAAAATACTTTCAGACATAATAAAAAATGCACTTTTACTTTGATATAATTTATAGGCACGCGATATATTAAGTCATCAAAAATAAAAACTTCTTCAATACCTAATTAGCTATCTTTGATCCTATAACCAAATAAAAAAACTTTTATTTGATTTGCTGTAATCCCATGATGAGAGATTTTTTACTACGCTTTCTTTTTAAGCCTAACATACAACTCCTTCAGAGAAGAAACAGATCCCAGACACAGAATCGAAGAAATTTAGGAACATAAAAAAATTCATCACTGTCATTATTTTTGAAATACTGCACATTATAGCTGTATGACCTTCTAAGTTATTGGTACAGTTAGTTATGACCCCTCTCTTACGTGTTTGTTTCTCATTTAGGGAAGTTGTAAGTAATGTATTTCTCTGTTGCTCATTTTTCCATGCAAAACAACGTTTTACACAATATTTTTAGCAGTAACATACATATTATCATAATGAATACAATTTTTACCCGGAAGTGGTCGCGTGGGACACACAGATTACGAAATCGTTAATTCTGGCAAAACTGTTTATTTGTTACCAAAAAAAAATTGAAAAGTTCTTGAAAGTAGGTAAGTAAACTTTCTCTTAGTTAAATTATTCACTGGAATCACGATTTGTATAGTGTACAATAAAATAATTATAAAAAAGGTTGGGGTGACTCAATAATCCCGCTCGACCGTATCGAGTGCGCGCCTGCTCCCGGGTTAATGTTGAAGTCTTTTCGCTTTAAATATTAAAAATAATACAATTATTCTTCATCGGAAATTTATAAATATTATTGTTCATTATTTAACATCAATTAAAAATGCTAATTCTGTGAGGCTTAAAATTACAATTCGCTTAAAACTAATTATAATTTGAGCAACCATTTTAAAAAAATCATTTTACATTTTTGTAAGCATTGTCGCGCACTTGGCTTTGCTCTCCTTACAATTCAGCTATTATATCAATAATGTTTTATTTTCTTATAAATAAACTCGGGCAAAGAGCGGGCACTTCAGCCGGTATACTTTTCATGTATCAGTGCTGCACAGAGTATTTTATAACTAATTAATTAATACTAAATTAAGATCAAGTTTAATAAGTATTAACGACTTCCATGGGCTTGTCTTGCAAAGCAACGTTTTTATAAGGAATGCTTATGATTAGAAATTGACCCTCTGAGTTCTTTTTCTATATTTAGCAGATATCTATATTTTGTCTTCTAAGCAGTCACCGGTTTTTGAAATATGTTCAATTTAAAAATTAGAGAAAAGAAAATTAACATTATAATTATCCTATTATTTTATTTTTTTTTTTTGCGTAAAATTAATATACAAAATTTAATACTTATGTTACTAATTTGTATGGTTTATAATTAAGATCGCCTATTGTAGCTTTAGAGTCAAATTGCATTATTATTAAATTCAGTACATTATTAATGAATAAGGGGGGTGCGATAAAAATTGTGATCGAAAAGGGGGGCGCCAGTAATGAAAGTTTGAGAAGCACTGTGTTAGACGCTATGCCGGTGAATGCTCCTTCCCAGAGTGCATTATCAAACGTCATAATGGCCGAACACCCGGATATATGATTTGGGGTGCGATTTCGCATCATCGACGATCTCAGTTGCTATTAATTGAGGATAATCTTAATAGAAACAGGTACATCTGTGAAGTGCAGCCGAAGTCATTCCCTTCCTTTAAGATATTCCTGGAGCTATTTTTCAGCAGGATAATGCACGTCCACATGTTGCAAAGACTGTTCGAGACTTCTGTTCAGCCTAACACGTGCAACTGTTCAGCCTAACACGTGCAACTTCTTCCTTGGCCTGCTAATTCGCCGGATATTGAACACGTTTGAGATTTGGTTGGTCGGCGTCTCGCTCGTGATCCGCGTCCTGCAGCTCCAAAAGACGAACTTTTGCTGCGCATACAAGCAATATGGAATTCCCTTCCACAAGCAGACATTCAACATCGGTTTGAATCTATGCCATACCGTATAGCTGCACTCATTACAACGCGTGGTGAGTACATCAAATACTAATTTCGGACACTTTTAATACTGTTCTTTTCTTTGAAAGTTTGTTCATTTATTTGTACCGCTACAAGTCCTTTGTGCATTACATTACATTTAATTCTTATGACTCCTTCATGGTGTAGCAATTTTTACAAACAGCAGTATATATTCGAATGAAAACAAATAACGATTCTTTAATATTTGCATAGTGATTGTTTGAAAAGGAGTGAATTTTCTTGAACATCTTGAAGTTTCTTTTTCAATTTTAAAAGTTCTGATGCAAAATTATTAATTTGTCTATATTGCCATCTCATAATATAAAGTGTGTTCTACCTCAAAATTTTTTCCTTTCAATAGGTTATGCACAAACAAAACCAAGCATTAAATGTCTTTCCTCTAAATAATGATAATCTCCCTGAATTAAAATTATTAAACCTAAATGCGTCTAAATTTTTCAGAATAAATGGATAATATTTATGACATTTAGGATCACTTAGATTAGAAAATGGATATAAAACTGTTTTAAGAATAGTATTACAATAAAAAATTATTTAAGTACAATATTTTGACAAAAATTAACATAGAATGACCCATTTTCAAAATATTCAAATTTTGTGAAAAATTCTTCTATTATAATAATATTTTGCCTGTATATAGCTCAGACCTCTGTACAAAGGTTCAACTAGAATTTTCGAAATACATAACTTAGAAGTGGGTTTATCCATGTTTCACGACAACAGAGGGGAGAAATTTTAAGAAAAAAACGCCGATAACTATTTCAATTGGTTGTAACTCGGAAAATAATGTGGATTTTTCAAAAATCATAGTTGAACCTTTGTACAGAGGTCTGAGCTATATATACAGGCAAAATATTATTATAATAGAAGCATTTTTCACAAAAGGAGAACATTTTGAAAAAAGGTTATTCTAAGTTAATTTTTTTTTGCCAAAATATTGTATTTAAATAAATTTTTTTGTCAAAGTGTCCTTAAAACAATTTTATACATGTATTCTAATCTAAGTGACACTAAATATCATGAAAACTATCCATTAATGCACTTTTTTAAAATCACGGTTCCGAACGTAGTCGGATACCTTAAGATTTCTTTTTAATGACAAATCAGGGCAAAAAGTAATTTCTCACTCAAAAACTAACAGCAGTAGTCGCGCATATGGTGCCGAATTCGTGACCGGCATTGTTTCTTTTTCTCCGATTCCTAGAGCTATTGAAGACTTGAGTGAGACTTATATTAACGTCACACTATAAAACTCCACGAGGGCTACTGTGAACGGACCGTGTAATTTTGAACCATGACCAAGTGATTAAGATGACACCTGAGCTAGCACCCTCCCCTTCTTACTTCCTTCCACATAACACCAATAGGAGGACGTTGAGTCTCGACAGGTTTAACGTGCGACGGCATCCCCAACATGATGGGTTTTTAGAGGCACTAGGCTCGAACTCATAACATGCCAGCCACGTTTCTGAAGACTTCTCATACAGTAATCCTGATGCATGTTGAGGCTTTGTCCTCACAAGAACGTGGTACGGAGGTTTGGAAAGTAGGGTTCCAGCAGAAATGTTGACCTCGTAGCCGGACCATGACTCAATATTACGAAGTTCATTGCCATTAGTTTCAGTGTTGCTTTTAAGCTTTAATAAACAATCATTAATTCACACTCATAAGGAGAATGCAATGTCTTGGGGTCACGGATTTAGTTCAAATTTTATAGGATAGTAGATTTAGTTTCCCTGTTGATGAAGATATGTAGTTATAGGGGTCACCACTCAATAAATTTTTAGGTATTTGCAATTGAAGATGTAATTTACTCGAAATAAAAAAGAAGCAGATGCCTATGCAACAATACTGCACTATTTCGATGTGCGAGATGCTTTTCGAAACTGTGTTCCATTTGCTTTTATGACAAGTTATACCATTGTACGGACAATGAGGAGTAAGAAGCTGGTCGTATTTTTACATTAATTGGGCCAATCTGATAATCTTTTTATTTATTGATTCCTTTCACAATTTATTGTTTCCAGGCACGATTAAGTTAGAGGGTTAAGTTAAAGTTATAAGGGCTATATAACAATTAAAGGGCTTTTCTCTTGCTCTTCTTGCGAAATGCTTTTATTGTTTTATAATAAATATTATCTATCATTATACGAATAATAATGACAAGTAAAACTCTTATAAGGTTTCTAGTTATTAAAGACATTTCATTTCCAATTTGTTTGAACTCCATTTTATGTATCTTTATACATAAAAATAGAACATAAAATTTTAAAAAAAAAAGTTATTCATCCTGCACAGATTCGAACCGGCTCCTCTCCTGACGATGAGGAACAACACCGTTGCTACTTTGCTAAACCCATTACGTGTAATAGCTTCGAACTGAGTTTAACAAGTAAATTGCATCTTCAATTGCAAATATCTAAAAACCTTATTGAGTAGTGACGCCTATAACCATACATCTTCATCAACAGGGAAACTAAATCTACCATACTACAAAATTTGAACTAAATCCTTGAGCCCTAGACCTTACACCTCCTTGTCAGAGAAGAATTACTGACAGGAATACCCGTTCTTCGCGCGGGTAAACTGAAAAATTTAATACAGATTGAAGGATAAAGAAGTTTTTAATGAGTTAATTTTACGTGAACTGCAAATTAAACAAAAAAAAACAGCTTTTAGCATATCTCAGCTTAACAAACACCCCCCATATTTATTAAATTTTAAATCTGTAGATCTAATAGCCGAAAAAAGGATTTTTATTTATTTATAACTCCCCGTAACTCTCGTCAGTCGATTTTTGAAAACACTTTCCTAAGCGGATCTCTGCTCAGCAAAAGTAGCAAATTGTTACAAATTTTGTGTAATGAACGCTTATAATAGTGTAAATAATTTATATCTGGAAGTGTAATACATTAATATTACTATCTGTTGTATTTATTTTATGTTAAAATCTTGACAGCACCTCTCCCTTCGAAATCTAGCTTTATTATGAAATAAAAAAATAGTGATTAGACTGATCAAGGAAAAGTTTTGCTTCACACAAAAACGATCGATATATGCTGTCATGGGCTTTTTAGCAGATGGCAAAATTTTTTCCAACTTTCTTGACAATTATCGTTATATTTTGGAAACTTCACACAATATCTTTATAAATTATAGCATAGCCTATGTGTTATTCTGATGTATAAGCTATATTATTGTTAAGTTTCATTAAAATTCATTCAGTTGTTTTTCCGTGAAAGAGAGAGAGTACCAAGCATCCATACAAACTTTTGCGTTTATAATATTAGTAAGGATTCGTGAATTTTTTTATAAGATAATTTCTGAGCTCAAACACAAACAGAAAATATTTATTTGGCTCAATAATTTATCAGTGAATAGTAAAAATTATAATTATCACATAATACTTGTCATCATTACGAAATGAGAGCACCCAACAAGCCACAAATTAGTATATTCAGTATAAATGTTTCTAAAATAAAGCGTTTAAAGAATTTAAATTGTCAAAACAGAAATACAATGCTTATAATAATTTTATTTTGTTTATTTAAGTGTTATTTTCATAAAGACAAAGCAACGCATTTGAATGTTATCGTAAAATAAAAAGGATGTTATTGAATGCTCGATACAACAATAAACTAAGTACTTGTTGAATTAATGTTTCTATAGTATAATTCGAAATCAAATTAAATATACTTCTTTGTTTATTTGTTAAAGGTTTTTATTTACTTTTTTCTCTTTATCTGATGATTTCTGCTTTCAGAAAAGCACATAATTTATATTACGATCTTCGTTTTTAACATTTAATGTCATTATTTATCCCTAACGAATTTTTAAATATTTGGCGAAGTTTTGTTATTTATTACGAGAAATAATAAAATGTATAAATAAAAGCATTTTTTCTTTAAATAAAAGGGAAACCTTAAACGTTTTAAATAAAAATGTTAATTAATGAATTCTCTTGGAATTTCTTAAATTTTTTTTAATGTAATATATTTTTACTATTCAGACAAAAATTCTCAGTTTCATTGTATTTTATTTTCATTCGTAAAGTACAATAAAAAGCTGTTATAAATTTATGTTTGTTCATTTGCTTTTCAGTTTTATTAAAAGAAATAAAAGTATTTTAAGACAAACATATAGTGTAGTTATAGAAGATTTACGACACATTAAAATAAATAAGTTTTCTTTCTTTTATAAGAGAAAATGAAACAACTATTAATAAACTACTTACGATTCAAAAGAAGAAAAAACACGCAAATCTGAATTCTTCTAACAATAAAATAAAATAAATGGCTCACATGTTACAAAAAAAAGCCACAAGTTAAATATTCCACTTATTTCTCCGTTTTATAAATATAATTTAATTCTTAAAAGTTAAACATAACTCTAGCAATTGATAAATATTGTTAGAATTATAACGGAAAAAAAGCAGAAAACAATTTTTAAAAAAAGAAAAAAATTTTTTTTTGGATTTGAATTAATGACGATATAAAACTGAATATTTGTAAAAATTTCGTTGAAATTTTGAATGAATAAACATTTTGAATATTATTTCTAAGCAGAAAAATAAAATCAAGGGAAAGTGAGATTGAATTTGTGTCTAAATTCTGGTTTTTGAGAATCTTAGGTTGTCTGATTATGCTTGGTTCTAAAAATTAATAACTCAGAATCAAAACTTTCAATTAAAGGATTAAATAATTTTTTATTTACAAAAACTAATCTAAAAATAAAACATAATATTTCTATAATGTAAAAGGTTACTAAAATAAGAATTGAAATAACTTTCTTACTACAAAATTTGTATACTTAAGTATTATATTTCAATGCAAAATTGAAAATATATCGAAAAATATGCAAAAAGGTAAATTGAAGAGTTGTATTGGCTTCTAAAAATTATAAATGGAGTGAATCATAACAAGAATTTTTGTACGAACCCATCCAAACTTTAAAAAAAAACATTTTAAGCTCAGAAAATAATTAAATCTTCATAAATAGTAGAAACTATTATTAGAACTTTAGAGATCCTAAGAAATATAGGAGCTCGTCAGTTTTTTGAAGGAATTTGGGGGATAATTTTTTTACCAGTAATCCTGTGTCATTAAATTTGCTAAGATTTAGAATTGAAAAAAAATTGAAGCAAGAAAAACATTACTTAAATAGTTATGCAGTTCAAGTTACTGACAAATTCCATACAAGGAAGACTTGAATTTGTGGCAACTCTGGTGATGTAAATCATTGTGAGCCACGTCATCTCAACGTACTATAAATAATTCGTCTACCAAAGAAAGCCAAGCAGCTTGGCTTTCTTTTTTTTCCTCTTTACCCTTCAACCTTTTGCAGCGTGCACGTTGATGTAACCTAGTTCATCAAGCCATTTTGTTATATTTTAACAAATTCTTAATTCTCTTTAAAGTTAACCATTTTAATAAAAGTTAAGTTTGCTCTTGAAATGGAATTTGGTAATTATTGAGTTAAAATTTATAGGTGGCCAAAAATTTAATGAACACATACCCGAACATCCTCTGCATTTTGGAATCCAGTTGATTTTAAGTTAAATACAGGTGTAAGAAAGTATAATTAAAAATAATGTTTAAGACCAGTTAGGTACGATTTTTAAAATGCGTAGTTCTTAATCAGGCAGAGTATTGAATTAATTATATTCTGAAACAATTAATAAACAGCAACTGTACAACATCTGAGCTATAACGTTACCAATCATAAAATGCTCAGAAATCAAATTCTACATAGAAATAAATATTCAAACGCGAATTATTCATAAAATATTTAGTAAGAAAAACACATTTTGATATTCTATAAAAAAATCAGAGTATTTGTCATAATCCCCAAAATACAAAAAAAGAAAGAAACCTAACCCATTTTTAAGAATACAAAAGACTCAGAACTGAACCATTTATAATATGCTTTTTGGAACGATAAATCTTTTACCTATAGTGACTGCATGCCACTGGTTATCATTCAACGTTGTTCTGGTGTTCGATCTGACTTTTCGAGGTCCATCTCCCAAGTTGAAAATGTAGTGCAGGTGTCCGTCTACCAACTCGATGGCAATGAAGTCCTGTCCCTTACCACCATTGAAAAGTATCAGACCGTTGGGCTCTAAGGTCTTGAACTGGAAGTAGAGATTCATCGAGGAATAGGCTTTGAGCTGTGACAGGCCGATGAAGGTGAATTTAGACTTGAATGTCACTGGATGATGAACGATTTCATCTTTCTTACCGAACTTGGCTGTCACCTGGAGGGAAATAAGACAAATGAATTGAGAAGTAGTTTATGTTCCTTGTCGAAGAAATCGTTTTCTTTCAAAGTGAGATGGATGTATCAAAACAGTTCGAGGTGTAACAAGCATGTTGGGTACATATTTTTCTCTCTCTTCCGTAATTTTTTTGAATTATTCACAAAGAATTTTGAATTTTTGTATTCTGACGAAATGTGGAGATAATTAATTTGAATTTTGTAGTAAAATCTGACGAAATGTGGAGATAATTTATTTGATTCATTATTTATAAGTTTTACTCCAGTATAAATTTTAAAAAAGTGAATGGTCATCAGCATTCTCTATAATTGGCAATACTGAGTTTTGGAAGAAAAATCGAATTAACAGTGTTCTTATACATTATAATTCATTTAGCTAAACGTATTTTACACATTTTATATTAATCTTTAACATATATCATATAGCATTTTTAGAACTAATACTTAAAAATATTAGAATACAGTATTTTTTAGAGTTGGTATTCTCCGCAATTAGGTGATTCTTACTTTTCAAAAATAAACTGAAGTGGACAATGTTACTGTGTATTATAACTTACTTAAATACAAATTTTACATTTTATATTAACCTTAAATATATAACTTCACGCATTTAAGAGTTGTTACTGACAATGAATTAGAATTAAATAAAAAGAGAGAGAGAGAAACTTGTATAATAGTTTACTTTAAAATAGCTTGTATTGTTACAAATTATTAATTACTTAAAAGTTTGTATTTCTTTTAGTTGTTGTGGTTACATAATATACATGTATATTATAATTTTTTTTAACAAAAGCGCTTAATTCTGCAAGTACAGAAAGCATATTTGCTACTTAACATTTTGATTGAATAAAACCATCTTATTTTTATTTATACACAATTTGGCACAAATTCAGTTTGGAACTGATACATTATTATTCTTTAAAAGAAGACTCATAAGTAATGGACTTTATTTGTCGAATAGTCTAATCTAAACAGCACATTTTAGATTATAAATTAATAATTGTATACGCGGTAAATATCTATTGCTTGGTCGAAACCCCTGAGGAATAAATTAGATCTTGGGTAATGCATGCGTAATCTAGACAATTCGCTTAATCATTACATATCAGGTTTTTTGTACTTTCCTTAAAATAGCATTAATTAATGATAAGCGTATTAATGCTTATAGAGGGCTTAAAACTCTATTGATATAGTTAAGCACATATTGTTTCAATATTGATACAATTTTGTTTTACAATACTTATCTGTTACACAGATCAACTCTTTAAATAGTCTTTAAAAGTTTAATCAATTGGAAAATGTTAACTTCTAGTAATATATAATTAAAGCTCTTTTGTGGAAATATTATAGTAGTATTTAATTGATCAATTTAAAACCTATGTGATTAATAAGAAAATTCAAAAAAAGTATTTTTAAAATATCATTCTAAGAAATATTTTTAATTATTATTGTATATAATTGAATTTATTGTACTTTAATACACGATTTTAAGAAATCCTTGAAATCATTAGTCTCTAAATATGGAAAGTATTTGAAAGAAACCACACTGAAATATGGTACACACTAAAATTATACCGGGTGTTTCTAAAAGAATATCGGAGTTTTAACGCTTTATATATAGTATTCATTACATATAATATATCGGAGTTTTAACGCTTTATATATAGTATTCATTACATATAACATATAGGAGTTTTAACGCTTTATATATAGTATTCATTACATATAACATAGTAGTATGACTCATACATCGAATGAAAAAGCAAATCTGCTGTTACTGCGCAACGAGTGTTCCGTATTAAGTTCGGTTGTCAACCTCCAAATGATAATAACATTCTTAGATGGCATCATAAGTTGGAAAAAACTGGCTGTCGTTGTAAAGGGAAAAACTACGGGACGACCAAGGCTCTAACTGGTTCTGCCTATTTTGATGCTCTGCAACTATGGCTACTTCCTCAGTTGGAAGAAAGTGAACCAAATGACTTCATTTGGCAGCAAGATGGTGCATCGCTTCACTGGCACTCAGTACACGATTGGTTAAATATCACTGTACCCAACCAATGGATTGGGCGCAAAGAACCTCCCGATATAAAGCTTGCATCTCAAGGCATCCACAATCACCCGATCTTTCACCATGCGACTTTTACCTGTGGGGGTTCATACAGGATTGTGTGTACGTTCCTCCGCTACCAGCTGACCTTTCAGACTTAAGACACATGATGGAAGCAGCTGTTGCAAGAATTTCCTCAGACACACTGTAAAAAGCTTGGAATGAACTCGCCTATCGACTTGATGTGTGCCGTGTGACGAATGGGGCTCACATTGAACATTTGTAAACTTGTAGGTAAAACTGTTTCAGTTACTCTTTCCTTCGAAGTATGAATTATACTTGTAACTTATATGTGATAAGTAACTTATATGTGATAAGTACTACAAAGCGTTAAAACTCCGATATTCTTTTAGAAACAGCAGTTACTACGAGAAAAATTCGACAGAAAATGATGCCGACAGAAAACCGTGTGCAAAAGTTCTCCTAGATTCCAATAATAAATAAATGTCTTGTATTATGAGTACATGGTTGTTTATAAACATCGTAGCTACACTAGGCCTTTTTTAAATAAGTGACGCAATCTTTTCATTATTATGGCTTTTTACAATCGTATCCAAAGCATCCTAAAAATAAGTCATTGTTCCCAGTTTCTTCCGCATCAGATGTTGTTATGGTTACGAGTGTAGGAAGAAAAGGTAATACCTTTATCTCCGATTCAAAACAGTGTGTGTACTATATAGTGATGCATCCATCGCTGTACACTTAGGAAGAGAATAAGTCTTTATTTTAATAAAAGAATTCTTTCTTTGAAAAACTCAGCTTTGTAATTCAGGAATATAATATTGAGAAGCTTGCATACGAGAAACTCTTTATTTAAATTTATCTGATTTCCAACCCATTAAGGAAGTACCGTATTTACTCAAATCTAAGCCACTCTTTTTTTCCAATATTGATGCTACTGAAAATCGGGCGCGGCTTAGAATCGAAGGAAAAAGAAATTGTTCGATGAGGTATTTTGAGAAGTTAAAGGTGTTCATGTATGTATTTAAAAGTTCATAATGCAGATAAAGTGACACATTATTCACTTCTTATTATTTCTCATTTTAAATTAATTTTAATTTCATAAAATTGGACCTCGATATAAACCACATTTTACACTATTCTTCATTTTTCACAAAATTTGTAGAGAATTCGAGGTGTGGCTTACAATTGACGGCGGCTTGGAGTCGAATAAATAGGGTTTTTTTTAACTATCAATAAATTAGTCAGCTAATTGCTTTTTAATTTTGTTCAATTCCTACTATTAGCTCACACTCTCTATATATTTATTTATTTATCTTCGTGGAATTTTCAGTCGTTAATAAAATACATTTTAAAGCGCTCAATTGAGCTGAAATTTTATATGCATGATTATTTTGGATGACTATACAGTAATTTTTAATTATAATTAATAAAAATTAATTGATTAAAACTAATTATTCAAAGAATTACAAATACAGCCCCGTTGACATCATTTCTGGCGACTTAGCAACCATTTTGGCGACTTGTGTCAAAACATGAAAAGGTTTTTTTTCCTCACATTTTAAAACACTCATTTGAGCTGAAATTTTCTATATAAATAGGGTGTGTTTTGAGGGTAAACAGAACTTTAAATAATTGAATAAAACAACGATGTATTATTCGATTGACATGAATTTTTTTTATTCGAAAAATAATCTTGTGGCATTACATTTTAAATATGATTTTTTGGCATGACAGGACTGCCACGATGGCTCGGATGCAATTACCACTTAATTTGGACTGTCAATTATCGATGACTTTTTCCAACATTTGTGGCCGTATATCGTTGCAATAACACGGCGAAATTGTTGTCTTCCAAATGGTCAAGCGTTTGTGGTACTTAATCTAGACCAATGACTTTTACATAGCCCCACTAGAAAATAGTCTAGCGGTGTTAATTCAATAACATGATCTTGGAGGCCAATTCACAGGTCCAAAACGTGAAATTAGGCGGTCACCCAACGTGTCTTTCAATAAAAGTCGATTGTGGCTGAGCTGTTACTTTTCAGGACATGTTGCGCCGTCTTGTTTTTCCATTTTAGCTCCTGGACATCATGATTGTTCAATTCAGGAATGAAAAAATAGTAATCATGGCTCTAAACCGATCACCATTGACTGTAACGTTGTGGCCTTCATCGGTTTTTTGAAGGATTCCACCAGCCCAAAACGCAAAACAGTCAGTTTTCTGGATGTAACGGTGTTTTGACAATACATTAGTGGATTAGCTTCACTCCAAATGCGGCAGTTTTGTTTGTTGACGTAGCCATTCAACCAGAAGTGCGCTTCATCGTTAAACAAAATTTAAAGCGCTTATGAAACTCTCAATGGCAATCTATTTTGGGCCCATTCGACGAATCTACGCCTTATAATTGATGAAACGTTTTGATGAATTGCCAAACCAAACTAAGAATAAATCAGACAGCTGTTAAATCGGTCGCCATCTTGGAAAGTAAGGCCAACTTAAACTTCTATACCTGGAAAAAAACACTCTTTACTATTGTTTGAGGTAAAAGTACGATAATTTAATTATAATTGATGAAAAGTAATTGACTGAAACTATTTAAAAAATTACCGATACAGCCACGTTGGTTTCATTTTTAGCGACTTGGGTCAAAACTTTTTCACGTTTCAAAGCATTCAGTTGAACTGAAATTTTATATACACGATTGTTTTGGATGACAATACGATACTTTAAAGATAATTAATAAAAATTAATTACCACTTAATTTTGTGATTCTGTCATATGTATATACATATTTATATTAATTGTTACTATTTAATAAAAAGTAGCTAAAATAAAATTTTTCTTTGTTGATCTAAATAGAAATTGACTTAATTTTTTTTATATATTGCTTGTGTGTGTGTGTGTTTTTGTAATATTCACAACTGTGCTTTTACTAACGATGAACTTAATTTTAAACGTATATTACACTAATGAGAAATTCGTTTTTAATGTGTTTTTCGCGATTGAAGCAATTTCTTATTAACAAAGTCGGGGATGGAGGGTGGAGAATTTTGCTATTTATTCTCTGTTATTTTTAATTTTGTCCTATTCTGAAAAAAGTAATGAAACGTGATTATAGTAACGAAACATACATCTAATATATAAGTTAAAAGTCTTTGGTTGTTTTCTTATTGTGTTACTTTTCAGTTGTTCCTATTGCCAGTAATAAAAGCGTGATTTTCAAACAAATGTAGTAATAACGAAGCATTTCTCTTAAAATATTAATTAAATCAAAATCCCACATTAAAAAGTAATTGTTTCAAATCTTCATATCAACATATAACCTTAATTTAAATACGAGCAGTAATCGAAGGAAAAAAAACTGAAAATAGAATAATTTTATTCAGAGATATGTTAATTTTGAAGTCCCCAATTTTGTGCAAAGAGACTATCTAACTATAGTTTTTTTTAGTTAAGTTTTCTTCATAGAATGTCGGGAGACCAAATAATTTTGATAATATTACAATATTTTTCCGTCACATTGTATTTATTTAATTCTTTAACTATTTATTCTATTCCATTCAAAATGTTTGCGTAACTAAAATATGAAGACATAATCAATGTAATGCTTTTCGTCAAAGTCTAGAAATATTTTTGTTATTAAATAAACTAAGTTATTATTTAAACTTTGTTATAAAACAGTTTAATAAAACATTTTATTTTTATTTCCAATGTTTAAAACATAACTTCAGAATAAAATTTTACTAGAAATCAGCTGCTCCTAAGCTACCTAGAATACATTACGTGAGTGTGTATGTGAGCTAATATTATTTAATAAAAGTTTGTGAATATAAGCAACTGCAAATTTTATTTCATCTCCGACTACTTCAAAATAAAATACAACATTTTTATCATCGGGTACAAATTAAAATCAATGGATAACTTTAGAACAGTTTTCAAATCAATTTTTTTTTGTGCTAGAACCAATGTATATTAATTTTTATCAAAAAAAAAATTCTCATTCCCAATATTAAATTTTTTTAAAACAAAAATGCAGCATTAAAATTAACTAGAATTTCAAAAATAAATGTGAGTGAGCATTTTTAGAGAAAGTCCATGAGAATTGCTTCAACAAAAAAGAAAATTTAACTAACGTCACTTACTTTGAAGTTAGTCATCTGACCACTTCTAGCCATATCGAAGAAATGTTGACCATTGAAGATGAAATGCTGCATATGGCCAACAAAATTTGGTATTTCTTTGTTAGATGAAGCAGATGTGAGTGATGTAGGTGGTTTCTCTGTTCCCATAGCACCGATGTACAGAACTTGGAAATCCAGGTTAATATTCTGTCCACTTAATTCTAAAAAACAACATAAGATTAACTTTTTATATTGATTGTGTAGCAATATTTTATTTTATGTGATACATTTAAGCATCGTTACGACAAAAAATGGAAATATAACAATTTTTTATATGGAAATTAATTATTTACGAAAAAGTATTTAAAAAACTTAATTAAAAAAAACCCCATTTAATAAAAATGTTACTCTTTCGTACAATAGACAGTAATAACTCTGTGACGGGCTCACGCGTCTTTTCTTTAACATGTCCTTTGGGTTCTTTGGGGCCAGAATTAATGGAAACTCTTTTCCAACCAAATCCAAGAAGTGAAGTGTGAAGGAAAGATTCAAATTAGGAAGCTTTTAAATTTTAGAACTTAGAGTAAGCGGGGTGTCGCAATTTGAGGAATGTTAAGATAATCCGTGGTTCAAGCGTGAAGAGGTTTTGGAAATGTTAAGTGACAGAAAACAGAAATTGTACGTGATAGAGATCCCTTAAGTCAAGGTGCATACCATTGTACTCGTGTAAACAACAACTTCATCTAGGATTATAGTAATCTCTACTTCAGACTACATTAAAAATAGGAGTGACTGTTTAATATTCGGATCTGTGATAATCTAGGAAAACAGCTTAGGCGAGTTAGTGTAGAGAGTGTTCCGGGTTAAGTTATTTCGATATTATATATATATATATATATATATATATATATATACTATTGGATATTGTCTCCCCATATATATATATATATATATGTGTGTGTGTGTGTGTGTGTTTTAGCCGCTGTAGATTCTCTCACATACATTATTATTATCTAATTTGTTAGACGCTTAAGTTAAAGATCTTAATCACACAAGTCATATTAAGATCATATCTGCTTCTAGTTCTTCCGTTATTCCTACACCTCTAGCTCACGCTGATAATCAAGGAAAAGGGCACCCGAGGGGGACGCCCTCACAACTCGACTTATGTTACTCCGACTTACGGGATTTTCAAATCTTGTTAGTTCACCCTTTTTTTCCATCTCTGAAATTTAGGCGGAATCAGTGACAAAATCTGATGAAATTGGTAATTTGATTGAAAAAGTTGTCGATCTTGCATGGTAAATAAATTTAGAAGTGGATAGTGATGACGTTCAAGAACTGCTGAATTCCTACATTCAGGAACTGACTATTGATGAATTCATAAAAATGCATGAGCAAGAGCAACAGATTGAAGAATTTCAGTATTTCGACCCAGTTCAACAAGAATACCAAATGACGGTTTTGAATTTAACAGAAGGCATGAGTTTAATTCAAAGATGGTAATAAATTTTAGAAAATACTTACGCCAACGAAGAATGTATTTTTTCAACTAAACAAGGAACACAAAAATTATTAGTCTGCTACGAGGAAACTTTGCTGGTGAAACAAAATATTTGAAACGGCAGAATACTTGTTATAGATTTTATTGAACCTTCTACATCAAAATAACTCCAGCTTACTATTTTATATTTGTGCTATCTAGGATTTTATTAAACTTTTTTGAAGTGAAACTTCTTAGCGCTCGAGAGTGAATGAGAAATTTGCCTAGTTTTGCGTAACAGTGAAAAAGCGAACGGAAGTAGTCTCCCCGCCCCCCTCCCATTCCCCCGAATCAACATCATGATGACAGGATGGAGAGTTGGGAGAAAAAGGGGCAGCGGGGACACAACGTGACTTGCGTCATATCCGTGTAAAAGTAAGATGATTGCTCACCTCCGATTGGTCAACTTGCCCACCTTCCTATTGGGGGTCCTTTCCTCCCCAGACCCGGGAACATCTATCAACGGTTTATGAGATGCAGTGACATTACGGTGTAGACAAAATAGCTCTCGCAGTAAAAGCGTGCTACATGGCGATATTGTCGGTGGCTAATTTGCTTTTTTGACTATTATTTGCGTTGAATTATTATATTAATTCTAGTCAGAATGCCTAAATTAAGTGCACAAAGAGGAAAAGTGTTTCGTGAAAGAAAGAAAACAAGCAGCAAGTCCAGTCCCCAAAAAGTTACAAGAAAAGAGCAAGAAAAAAACCCCAGAAAAATGTTGCAAATTTATTAAGTGCTACTGCGGAATCTCCATCAGAGTACATGAGAGAATATCGAGCACGGAAAAAAACACTGCAAAATACTCTCTTAATGCTCAGTTTAAGGGATGGAAATGCTATTGAGACTCTTCTAATGACTGCACAGATTAATACGGACTTAGTGAACCATCCTGTGCCATTAAGGCTACACATTACCCTAAACATTTCATTTTTACCGAAAATTCTTTTTTTGCATGTTTTGGTGGCCCATATCATTGAGATGCTTGCCACGAAATTTCAAATCTGTTAGAAAATTAGTTTTTAAGATATTTGAAGTTTTATGAGCTATGGTTTTGGTTTCGGTTTCCTTTTAAAGCATTTTTTCACACTTAAGTTGAATTAATTAAAAACATTTTTGAGCTTTTAGTTTTAAATGGTTATTAATTCCAATTTTCATTACTAAAATAATTTCTGCTTGATTATGTTTTGAGTTTTTTGAGTTCTCAGAATTAATTAATAAAGATTAATTTCATGGCCAATTTTTGCTTTAAAAATGGTTTATATAACTTAAAAGCTTTATCATTAATTTTTCCTGTAGAGAAAATGCCATGGCAAATGCGTTCTGGGTTTCTGTGAGAAACAATATTTCGAAGAGATGGAATACAACTGAAAATGATGTATCTAAAAATTAGTCCTCTGCTGATTCTGCAATTAGACTTCCGAATACAAGTATTCTGAATTCAAATGTTGCAGATATAACTCAATATTTTCTTGTGATGTGCATCAAACTACATTATACTAAACATATTGTAGTACTATATTCTAGTATTTTAAAGTCGCACGTAAAGAGCTAAAGCGGCCCCAATTTAAAACTGAGAAAAATTAAATTTTCTAAGCAAACCTGACTATTTTTGCTTAAGTTAGTATCATTATTATTTTATACATACATGCTTCGTGTTTCAAAACTTTTGTGAAATATTAGGTTAAGATAAAGCTGAATAAACTGACGTCTTAACAAATGCTATCAATATTATGCAACAATATATTTCGAATTAAAAATATAATTTTTTCAGTCATATTTAATAAAAATAATGTTTTAATGTAGAACATACTTTGAAAAATAACATATTAAAAAATTAGAGTTTTACGGGCATTATAAGTTTTTGTTTTATGACTTTAAAAACTTTAAATGCGTTTTTCTCAGACTTTTAATTTTGAAGGTATAAGTATTTTCTAATCCCTAAGGCTTTTTTCCTGTTCAAGATAGAGCCTTGAATTTTTTTGTGTATACTCCCAAATGAATGTTCTATAAAAGTTAGTATGGATTTAGGGCTGAAAACTCTAGTTATTTTTCTAAAAAAATGCTAAAGCTGATATTTTAAAAATTTTCGTGTTTTTTCCAGGTTTTTCTAGAAAAATAATTATTAAAAATCAACAAGGGAATAGATTTTCAAATACATACTAAATATTGTTTGTAATAATCTAAGAATCATAAATAACTTAAAATTACTAAAACATTTTAAAAATTGATTATTTTATAAGTTTGAAAAAACTTCAAAAATTCCTAATTTTTTAAAATTGTAAAATAATGGCTGGTCAAACTGAGTTTTTGCTTACAGAATCAGCTTAATATTATAATCTAAATATAAAACATCAATTATTTTTAGTGTAACTGTCTCCAAAAAATTTTTTTTGAAAAAGGGTACCGTGTAGCCTTAACTACAGAGCCCTCAACAATTTTAGTGCTTGTTGGAACTGATGCATGTAAATCAATAATAAATTCTATCTTACGTTACAAAGACTATGATTCCCATAAAAATGCTCACAAAGATTTTCAAAAGCGATTCGTTGATAATCGTTCAATTGATGCGGGCGTTCAATTTATGATAGATTATGGTTTAGAGATAGATGATTTAAGAACGTCTGTTGCTGAGCACAAAAAATATTTTACAAAATATTTTACCGGGAATTAATTTAGAAGACACAGTAATGCATGCTACAATTGCCGACAAAGTTTATATAGGAAAAGTATACGAAATTTATCAAAAATATAATGGTATTGTATACCCAGAAATTCCAGGACAGCTTTCTACTTTGAATTTGGTATCAGAAAGACTCATTTCACCACGAATACCTTTTATGCAAATTAGGTGATTGAGACAAGTACACGGTCAGTTTGGATTATTAGGGTAAATAATCAATGTTCCAACGTCGCCAAAGAAGTTTCGCTTCTATCGCGTGGCGTTCCACGCACCATTTTTTTGTTCTAAAAGAGAGTTTGAAAAAAAAAACGGTTATGTAATTGAAGAAGTTGTCAATCTACCGCCAGGCAAATAAACTGAGAAGTGTATAGTGATGACGTTTAAGAGCTGCTAGATTTCTACAGTCAGGATCTGCCAATTGACGAGCTCATAGAAATGTATGAGCAAGAACAAGACATTGAAGAACTTCAGTATTTCGACCCAGTTCAACAAGAATACCAAATGACGGTATAGAATTTGACAGAAGGTCTCATTTTAATTGAAAAAGGGTTACAAATTTTTCAAAAATATAGACTCCTATAGTGAGCGTATTTGGAACAAAACAAGGAACAAAAGAATTATTAGCACGCTACGAGGAAAGTTTGCGAGATAAAAAAATATTTGTGCCAGCAGACTGCTTTGTTAGATTTTATGAAATATTCTACATCAAAATAACTTCGATTAGCGATTTTGTATTTATGTTATCTTGGATTTTTATTGAACTTTTTTTTGTTCTAAATTTCTATTTTCTTTCGTCTCCGATGCCCACTAAAAATAACTTATATGTATTTATGTGTCAAATTATAACCCTACTTACGTGGTTATCGCTAAGTCCCATCTACTGCGCAAAGTTCGGGGTATTACTGTAGTTTATAAAAATATTCTCAATTAAGGTATCCGACTACGTTCAGAACCGTGATTTTAAAAAAAGCACATAAATGGATAATTTTCATGATATTTAGTGTCACTCAGATTAGAATACATGCATAAAATTGTTTTAAGAACATTTTGACAAAAAAAATTATTTAAATATAATATTATGGCAAAAAATTAACTAAGAATAATCTTTTTTCCAAATGTTCTCCTTTTGTGAAAAATGGTTCTATTATAATAATATTTTGCTTGTATATAGCTCAGACCTCTCTATAGAGTCTCAACTATGATTTTTGAAAAATTCATTATTTTCAGAGTTACCCCACCAATTGAAATAATTATTGGCGTTTTTTTCTTAAAATTGCACCCCTCTGTTGTCGTAAAATATATGAATAAACCCACTTCTACGTTATATTTCACGAAAGTTTTACGAAAAATTAATAATTTTTCGTTTGAACCGCACCATTTTTATAAAGAAAAATATACTTTATATTTTGTAACACAAAGAGAGCGAAACAGAATGAGAGAGAGACAGGGAGAGTGATAGAGAAGGAACAGATTGACAAAGAGAGTGAGAAACAGAAAGAATGAAGAGAGAAGAGACTATAATTATTTCAAAAATGGAGATAAATTTTTTAAGAATTAAAAATATAATTAAAAATTGCATTATTTTTAAAGAATTTAAAGGTGTGAGGCCTTATGTCTTAATGCTTCAATTCATAGAAAAAAAATCTATATTTTTAAATAAATCTATCAAAAATAAATAAAATTATCATTGAGACCTTGTGCTCTGAAAAAATGATTTCTTGTTTTTGGTTAAATATATTTCTTTTTCATACTAATACAAAATTAAAATTTTTTTTTGCTATCTGACGCCAAATATAAATGACAGAGAAAAATAAAAGATCAGAGTTAATTCATATCATTACTGATCCAATGGACTAAATTTATAAGAATCATGTGATAAATGTATTCACGTGCCTTTCCTTGAATTCAAAGCTGATATTACATTTATAACAGTAGTACTAATGAAATCTTTATACAAAATCAAATTAAGTTAAAAAGAATTTTTTTTAAAAAAAATTAAACACATTTTTGTATTTTTGTTTTTTTATTAGCTATATTTTTTTAAAGTAAGTTTCTGCGAAATGTAAGAGTTGGCAACAGCAAGGTTCATGAGTTGATAGGTTGGAAGCACTGATTGCATTTATCATGAGTACCTATACGTGAAATAAACTTGCTATTAGAATTGATATAGTAACGATGAACGCCCCGTTATCAGTTATTATTTCTTCGTTATTCATATAATTCGTTCTAATTAGAAAAATGAAAGCATAATATCTTGCTTCATTGTCCTCGTGTTTTGATAATAAAATAGTATATGAAATAAAACTTTATTTTGCTTTTGATTAATATCTATCTATATATATAAATGGATGTTTGTATATCTGACCTCGCTTCACTCCATACTGTCCAATCGATCACTATGAAATCTGGCATGTATATTTAATTTTTTGTGGAGAAGGGTTTTGTTCTATTCTCTTTGTTGCAGCTCCCCACCAGGTGGCGCTACCGCGTATCAAATTTTGCACCGTTCAATCAATTGACACGTAGCCAACATTGTCGCCCAAACTGATGCCAACCTGGCTCTATCGCCAACATCTCGCTATGTTTCCATTGAATTGCCATTATATAAATACAATAGAAAGTAATATATATATATATATATATATATATGTAGGATTTTTCCTTTGAAACATTTTGTTAAAAGGTTGAGTCATATCCTTTTCAGAGGACTATTAATGTCAATTTTGTATATTACTACATTCCGAAGCAGCGCCATCTGGTGAGCTTTCGGAGCGCCGGCTTGAATAATTTTTTGTCTGAGGCCTACTAACCACCGCCGGTTCAACACGTCACGTTTTTTCGCGCATTTCGCGCCCACCGCGATTTCACTCCAAGCGCCCAAGCATGAGAAAGATAATTAATTTCCCTGTCTTCTAAAGGTATAACTCAACTTTCAAATAATCTAATTTCTGCATGTCTCTTTCCCTTTGTTAATATTCCCCTTGTAATATTTCCCCTTTATATAATTTGAAATAAATTATTTTTTACTTAAATGAAGTATCTGCGTTTAAATGACTTTGATTCAATTAATTCATCCCTAACCCTTTAATACTTACCCCTAGACAACCACCTCGCCAATTTAAAATCCCGCCTTCTGAAGAGTCTGATTTTTATTCAGAGGTTTTAGTCGGACTCCCATATATATATATATATATATATATATATATATATATATATATATATATATATATATGGGCGATGCTGATCTCTGCTCCTGACAATGTAACAATGTATTAATTTTCCTGAGCAGAGATCAGCATCAACCCACAAGAGAGTTATTGGGGGTTATAAATAAAAAAAAATCCTTCTTATCAGCTATTCGATCTGCAGACTTAAAACTTAACAAACATGGTTTTTTTTTGTTCAGTTGAGGTATGCAAAAAGCTTTTTTTTTTGTTTAATTTGCAATTCACGTAAAATTAACTCATTAAAAACTTCTTTATCCTTTAATCTGTATTGTTAAATTTTTGAACTCGCCAGGGTGAAAAATGGTTATACCAGCTAGTATACATATATTTAAAATTTTGAAACAACTTCTTTGAATAAATATTTTAAATGAATGAATAAAAGTATGAATGGCTACATAGTATCAAAAAAGCATGAATACTGAGAACTTTTAAAACAAAAATATAATTTCATCTCTCTACACTGTTACCATAAATTCAAAAGTAAACTTTTTTTAAGGAAATAAATAATATTCATTACCTACAGTGCAGAAGTTCTTTTAGAGCACCTAGCAGAAGTTTATAAACACCGCTTAGAAAAGTTTTCCCTACCTTTGCATAAACTACACTTCTTTTGGAATTTCTAAAAAAAGGAAATTTCAGTTTTTACTCATGCATCATAATGATGCATTTTGTATGAATAATAGCCTCGGCATACGTCAGAAGACTGTACAAAATTCTTCAGACAATAATGTTTGCGATTTTGCTTTGTTTTTGAAAAATGTTACCTCCGGATAAATGGCTATTTTCCTTAAACGACCGAAATGCATTCCCACTGCTGATAGCTTTGCACTATTGATTTTATAAGTTATTTTCATTGTTTGAAGAACCATAACTGGAAGCATTCTAAAAGGAAATGGACAGCCATTTTCAAACGGAAAACTCAAACGAGCTTTTTCCTTTTTGAGAACTGATGAAGGCTGTCTGAAACATCAGAAATATTTAAGGAATGCTTTTTAAAACGCCTTTCTTTTGCATTTCTGGAGGAAATATCCGAGCAGCACCTGGATTGGACGGGAATATAATGAACAATGTGTTTACAGAAGAATAAGACTTATCGGATCTCTGTGGATAAGCGAAATATCTGCAAACATACGGAACATTTATACACGTTAGTGTTTTGGATTTGTGTTTTACTTTTTCAAATATAATAGTTAAAAGAATAATAATTGTGTTTAGTTTTATAATAAATCAAAAATGTTTAAGAAGGGGTTTCATGTTATTTTTATAAAAATTCTTTTGATATAAATGAACCGGAGTGTTGTTTTGAATTCTTTTAGTGGTTTAGTGTTTTTTAACGTCACACACGAAAAAGTAACACGAATGGTTATTGACAACGGACCAAGTAATATTGAACCACGGTCAAGAGAAGAGGGTAAAACTTGAGCTGCCCCACATACAAACTACCACGGAAAGACCTTGAACCCGACAGATTTAACATGCATCAGCTCCTCAAGAGGGGGGGGGTCTTCAGTGGCACTTGTGCTCGAACTCATGACAAGCTGGCAACACACACACACACGGGGGGGGTCCGTGTTCATAACCACTAGATTACCATTGTCTAAAGTTCTTTAAAAGGCTGACAAAAAGAAAGTTTCTCTCTCTAAAAAGAAAAGGATAACATGTTGTATAAAAGAATCAAGTTAGATTCACTTTTTTTCTGTATGCAACAACATATTGTTATTGTTGTTACATAAAAGTGTATATTGTTGTATTATTTGTTTTATATATTGTTGTGTATTGTAGTATACATTGTATTGTAGTGTATGCAGTACATTGTATTGTAGTGTGTATATTGTTGTATTTTGCTTGGATTTATCCGTAAAATCAATCCAAACAAATAAAATAGCTCCAGTAACAATGATAAATAATAAAACCGAGTAAACATTTAAAGTAAAAACTAGGACAAAAATTAACATGGGAACAAAAGCAAAAAGGTAAAAATTTAAACAAGAAAAGGGAGCAAAAGAGATGTAGTCTTTTCAAGTATTCCAGTGTAGTTTGCTTACTCGTATTAATCACGTATTTGAGACTCTTTATCTAGTTCTGTGCATGCAAGAAGATACTCTGCATAAGATGCTGAAATTCTGCATATACTAGATGGAAAGATGCCTCTTTTATTAAGATGATGTGCCAAGCAATCATGGCCTGTTTGTAGTTTGGAGTTTGCTACAGCCTCTTTACAGGGCTTTTGACAAAACTTTTTCCAAGCGTCTTGAATATTAGCCCAGAATTGGCCTCTCGACTTTGCTTCCTGGTCAGATTTAAGAATATCTTCTAATATAACAAGTGTATATATATCCTAATATATATATATTCATTTTTTAAGTGACTCTGAAGGAATGGCTTGTTGTCTTGTGACTCAAGTGTTCCTCTCTTGTATAGTAAGTATTCCTTTTCATTACGAATGCAACAACATTCTCGCAACTGAAATGACCGAAAAATTTTTCATAAACTATTTTCCCTTTTCTTCATGGAGTTTAAATATGTGTTATTAATTCTAATGAGAGCCTCATGCGATTATGGTATATAAAATCTAGCAATATTTTGTAATTCTGTAATGAAAATAATTTACTTTTATACAAACAACTAATATGTGTGAAATTAAGGTTCGTTCAGAACAGTGGTTTTGCAAAAGCGTATAAATGAATAAAGTTTTTAGTGATATATAATGTCCCTTGAATTAGAATATACATTGAAAATTATTTTAAGAGTATTATTACTGTAAAAAAACTTATTTAAATGCAATTTTTTCATAAAAAATTGTTGGAAGAATGTAATATTTTCAAAACATTCTCCTTTTATTAAAAATGCTTCTATGATAATATTTTGCCAGTATATAGCTAAGACTTTTGGACAGAACTTGAACTAGGATTTTTGAAAAACATAACTTATAGGAGTGGATTTATCCATATTTTAATATATCAGATTAGAGAAATTTTAACAAAAATTCAGTTATTATTTCAATTGATCGTAACTCTGAAAATAAAAGGAATTTTTCAAAAATCCTAGATCTGATTCTGTTCAGAAGTTCTAAATATATGGTGGTAAAATATTATAATAGAATCATTTTTAATAAAAAGAGAATGTTTTGAAGGTATATAACTTCTTAGGTTAAAACTTGTTCTTGCAATATTATTCCAAAAACAAACAATTATTCAGCAGTTTTAAATGTATACTCTATTTCAACTGACTCTAAATATCAAAAAACGTTTTTTTATAGATTTTTCAAAATCACGGTTTCGAACGAAGTCAATCAGTACATTCTAATAAAAGTTATTAAAATGGAAATGTAGATAAATAGCCAATAAGTAATTATAGCCATGAACTAAAATAAAATTTATTTAATAATTCTCGCTCTTATTAAGGCCTTGCAATAATCTGAAAATAGAATGGTGTTTTTATCGTCCTCTGTGAGCATTTCTGTTGAAAAAGTATGAATTGAATAAACTGCTATATAGAATAAAATGAATTTTTCGTTTTCTCAAGAACGAAATTTTAATTTAATTCTTCTTTCCAGTCTAAGCTTATTCACATTTCGATTTAGTTTTTTTATCACAACTCCGCAAAAACTTTTTTTCCTTTATCTGCTCAACTGTATTCAATGCAGTTAAGTTTAAAATCGCTATTGTATTGAAAGAAAATTAAGAGTCTTGTTATATATTTTCAGTTAGATCGCTTCTTAATATGCATAGAACGAAAAATTCCGAAAATTTCTACCATTATATTCATATTTTAGTAACTCGGTATCAAATAGAAATACACCCACGTACACATCCCACCGATATTCACACCCACGTCATAGCTTAGCATTTTCACTGCTTTTTTTTATTGCCTATGCAATTTAATTTTAACATCAGAATTTTTTGAAATTTTCGTCTTGTGTGAGGATTATAAAAGTAATTTAGCGCTCACATTGAAAGAGAACTTTATAAAAAATGTATGCCTGAGCAAAACAAGTTTGAGAGACTAAGCAATTTACTTTCTTATTTGAGTTAATTTAAAAGCGATTGTCTGAAATAATTTAATATACCATATATAGCATATTAAAAAACGTTTATTTATTAAATTAACACAAATATACGAGATCTTTATTTCTATTTCAGGTGTTTAAAAAAACGACTGGTGATATACTTCAAGATAACAATTAACTTGAAATCGTTATTTCCTGAAATTTCAACATTTCTTTTTGGAACTTATAAAGAAGTTTAGTAAAAAATATAAACAGAGAGTATATTTCTGTTAGAGTTATTAAGGGGTGTGTGGAAATACTTGATTGACATTTGTATTTACTCTGAGAATGTTATTGAGTACTTCAAGAGAATTTCTGATTATAATTGCTACGAAACTATATGTCTCTTTCGAAAAATATAAGTGAATTAATTGAGCTCCGAACAAGAAGTTATCTGAATGAGAGGAACTTATGTATGCCTTACTTTACAATAAAATATACAAATAATTAACTTTCGGTGGTCGATGATTGACTGACTGTGAGACGGGCTCATCCCGATTTCAACTAATTGTCCTCTAGGGTTTCTTTGGGGCCAGAATGGCAATTCTTTCCAACCAACTCGAGCAGAGAGAAGCGTGAATATTCAAATTAGGAATCTAAAAAATAGTAGAAGTTAAGCGTAAGCAGGGTGGCTATAAGAAGTTAATATATGAGGTCTATGTTGACATACGCCTAAGTTAAAGTGAGAGGAAATCCCGAGTTTAAGATTTAATCTATCCGTACCTGTGTGCGATCAAGCTAAAGGTGGATACCATTTCACAAGGATAAAAGCCACGTCATTTAGAATCAAGCGAATTGCTGTTTACCCAAGATATAGCGGTAAGACTGTTAAATTAATTTATTAAGAACTATGTAGTTACTGAAGTTAGAAATAGTCGGTAGAGAGTTAGATGTAGTGGTCGGTTACGCGATTATTTGGTAATACGAATAGTGTGTCTCTTTACTCCAGATTCACTTTAATTGAATATTATTATTGTATATTGTTTAAGTTAAAATCTTAATAAAGAGATAATAAGATAAACGATATGACTGCTTCTTCGGTCCTTCCCACAGATCTAGGTCGCGAGGATAACGTAGAAGTAGGGCACCCCCGAATAGGTGCCTTGCAACTGGAGCTCTGGAATATCAGCAGGGTGTTCTAAACAGAGGATATTTAAAAGCTAAAGCATAACTTCTGTGCGAATATGGTTCGGTCGCTCCATGTGAACTGTAACATTGTATTGTAGACGGATTCATGAATAGTATTGGCAGAAGTTTCCATTTGAGAAAGGACACAAACTTGGACTAAGGAAAGCAGTATGGTCAAATTGGAGGACTGCTCGACATTTGGGTCAGAGGAACGCCACTATTCAACGATCTTGGTAGAAATGGGTGAACCTTGGCCGTACAAAGCGTCAAGAAGTTAGAGCAGGGGTACTTAACCTTTTTTTATGCTGGGCCGCATACATATTTCTTCTATTTCACGCGGACCGCAACATGAGGATTAATTGGGGAGGGGGAGAGAGAAATGCTTAAAGACCAAGAAAGCATTGGAAATTTAAAATGTGGGAAATTGATCAAAATATTATGACTCCTGTTTTGTTTTTATAAATTATTATTTTTTACATTTTTTATTTTTGTCACTAACACTAAATTAGAAGCATTTAAGAAACACTCCTTCACAATTTCTGTATCAGTAAACGGGTTCATATGATTACCAATAATACACTCATGTCCAAAATAATGTTTACATGCATAAATTCACGGATTTCTCAGAGACTATGACTTATAATTTAATGAATTTTCGTGGAATGATACATAACATTATGACACATAAATGCAAAAGAAAAAATTGAAGATTACCACATGTAGCATGAAACAATAAAAATGGTAATAAAGTGTGACAAAGAGAGTTAAGAAAAAGGAATGATTCAGAAAAGAATTAAGTCTTACAATTTAATATGGAATATGATCTCCCCTGACTCGTACACACATATCACAACGTGTTTTAAGGCTGGAAATAACGTTGTTAATCACAATCTGGGGAATTAAACTCCACTCTTCCAGCAATGCAGTCTTCAGGCCATTTACATCTCTAGGAGGAGGATGTCTACGTGCAATGGCTCTTCCAAGGTAGTCCCATAAGTTCTCTATTGGGTTAAGGCCAGGAGAGTTTGCTGGCCAAGGTATTCGCTTAATGTCTTCACTTTCAAGGAATTCATCAACGAGGTTTGCTCTCGATGTGGACGAGCATTATCATCCATAAATAAAAAGTCACGTCCATATGCACCCCTGAAAAGTCTTTACATAAGGATCTAAGACCTCATCCCGATATATCTGGCCTGTCACAGATCCGCTTCTGAACACGTGTAGAGGCGTACGTCCATCGATCATTATTCCCCCCATACCATCACACCTCCACTACCGAAACGGTCACGTTCCACAATGTTTGAGGGATCATTTCGTGTTCCTGACTCCCCTCCAGATGTAAACATGTTTAGAATCACCTGTTAAACTAAAAACGCGACTCATCAGTAAAGAGAACATGGGACCATTGATGTTCAGTCCAGTTTTGATGTTCTTTACACCAATTAAAGCGATCCCTCTTTTTCTGTGAAGACAGTAAAACACATACCCTTGGCTTTCTGGCATAAAGGCCTTTTCGTTAAGCCTTCTGTATATTGTTTGCCGTGATGCAACAGCTCCAGTGGCGGCTGCAAGCTCTGAACTTAACTGGCGAGCAGTAGCCTTTCTGTTACGACGGGCAGTTAATGCCAGATACCGATCTTCAGAAGCAGTTGTCATTCGTTTCCGACCTTGTCCAGGCCTCCCTTACAACAGTTCCATCATTTTGAAACTGTTTCCATAGCTTAGAGACTGTCTGTTTTGAAATATTCAGACATGTGGCTGTTTTCCGTGATTGACTGCCCTGCTTCTAAACGGCCGATAATTCGCCACTTCACAGATTCTTCCAAATGATACCTCAAAGCCATAACAAACCACTTTGAGTCCCTACACTGAAATCAAACGCTATGTTGCAGAAATTCACTCAAATATTCAGTTTGCGCAAAGCGCTTGATTCACCCTTGGATGACGTAACGCCTAGATTTGCATATCACAAACCGTTTGATTACTTTTGATTGGATAATGTAATTAGGCTTGGTTTTCACACATTCCCCTGCAAATACGGATCACATTGATTGGATATTTCATTGAATATCATCATTTTTGGGTATGTAAAGATAATTTTGGACATGAGTGTATAACAAACTTCATAGGATATCTTTGCTACCGCTGTGATATTACCACTGACAAAACACTTTGTTGCTGTTGCAAAGATTATTCAAGAGAGCCTATTTATCACCTCTTGAAAGAGATCTTTGAGGAAAAGTGTCAGTGAATGATTCCTGTTTATTGGTATTTTTTGAATACAGCACTTTCTTGACAAATCAAACAATTGCTGATTCATGTTTGTTTTTCTCTAGAAAATAGTCAACCTCCTAATCGTCTTAAAACGATACATTGTCTTCGAATACTTTTCGCTTGCAAGATGTGAAAGATAGTTAAAAATTAGTTCCACGCATAAATTTGTCACTAACCGTAGCCGTTCCAAATAGAAAAATAATATCAATTCGTGCCCGTACGATACCGACAGCAAAAAGCAAAATTGATATTTTTGATTTCTTAACAAAGAATTTCCCTCCAAAATTTTAATACAATGTTCTTAACACGCGATCACTCGCGCGGGCTGTTCTGAACACTCCAACAACAAGAAAATCCTCCCAGGATTCTAAAAAGAATGCGCAGAACCATGATTTTTTCTGTAGCTGCACATTTTAGGTCATTGAACCTTCAGGCCCGTTTCAATCCTTCTTTCTCGAACGATTGGAATGTAATGACCTTCAAAAGCTTACCTGGGGGGCTGAGAACTCCCGCGAAAAGTTGAGCATATCTACACAGTTTGCTCTGAATGTTTGGAAAATGTGATTAAGATTTTATTTTTCTACTTTCTACAATCATTATCTCATTAATTATAAAGTATATTTATTACTGGTATATACGTTTTATTGATTTATGAAAAAATATAAAATTATGTGTTTTATAAAATGAAAATTTTGCATGTTTAGTTTAAATTAATGTTAGTCTATTTTGTATGCAATAAATTTAATAATTTTATTTGTGTTATACAAAACACATCTTGTACTTTATAAATATGTATCATATAATGACTTAATTTTATTTTCATAATTAAATACACGTGTTAAAAGTTTGGGGTGTTCTCTACACCCCGCGAGTAACGACGGTAGCAAAAATAGGCGCGAGTGAGCACAGGATAAATAAATGAGTTTCTCAGAGCAATGAGCCATGGCCGGGCCACTTAAAAAGGCTCGGTGGGCAGCAGGTTGTGTATTGCTGAGTTAGAGGGTCTATTAAGAACGAAGGTAAAGCACGAAGACATAGGGATCGTTCGTTCGTCGTTCAGTTCCTGATGCGTCCTTATCAGCAATCTAAGGTGTAACTGGGTGAGAGTTCATTAAGCCGCAATATAAAGCGATACGAGGGTCATTGGTGATAAACCTGGCAGTTTTCAACTACAGTCAAGTGACAAAGACGTCATCTAAGCTGGCACCTCTTCTCCAAACTATCACACCTTTCATACGGTGGGACTGAACAATGTGAAAGATTTAATCAGCATCACAGTTCCTCTACAAGGTGGGTTTTCAGTAGGGATGGCGATTCTTTCCGAAAAGACCGATTTTTAAATCGATTCGAATCGTAACCTGATGAATTGATTCGCAAAAAAATCGAGGTCTAAAAGATCGATTTTTTTCGAAGTCTTCATTTACAATGCAAATATAAATCCCTTTTATGAAAAAAAACAGATACCATAATAAACGATCTCTTATCAGTAAAATCAGGAAATATTTTAGCTCAGGGAATTTGACAATTACAATGATTTTATTACCATACCAAAGTATTAGCTACAAAAGAAAACATTTTTTTTCCTAAATGTATTTGTTACATAAGTTTAGAAAATAGATAATATAGCTCATAGTTTCCCAATGCTTAGTTATCTAAGCTTTTTAAAACTAACAGTTTTTCAAGTCTACTGGGATCCAAGTGGGTTCCGCTCATCACTTGCGGTGTTGACGGCAATCGAAAAAAGGCACTCACAAGGAACAGGTAGATGATCGTACGATACTCATATACACCACGACTATTGAGTGAACGTGATGATAAATAGTTTTTTTGCTCCTGCCAGTAAAGTATAGGATCATACTTCAGGTGCACAACTTCCTGCGATAAATAGTGTTTAAAGATTACATTCAACAAATTGAAAATAATTTAATGATTTTTACCAAAACAGAAAAAAATCGAATGTCGATTTTCTAGATTCAGGGCTACATATCGATATAAAATTCGATTTTTTTGGCCCAAGAAATCGATTCTTTGATTAATCGAACTCAGATCACCATCCTTACTTTTCAATGGAACTAGATAGCCATTACCTTTTGGTTATCATTCATGTTGCCTTACAAAATTCGTGTTACTCAACGAGTTTTACGCCTCTTCGTGTATATCTTCTTTTCAAGGATTTCTGGCTTTCCATTGAACAGACAATCTGGGGTAGCACACGACACACCTTTTTACAACTTTACTTCGTTTCTCCAACACTTCTCTGTCCAGCGCGATCTTTTGATCAATCTCCAACAGAGTACGTTAGGCTTTTGTGAGCAGATGTCTTCTACTAGCTCTGAATCGTGCCCATTGAACTCGACATTTTGTATGTCCGACAACAAGTATGAAATAAGATGGGAAGACAACTGCAAATTTTAGAAATCGATGTCCTGCCGAGGAACAGTTTGCCTCAGAGTTTGAAGTGGATTAACGTATCATTGATTGCCTTTGTTGTAGTAGTAGTATATCACATGAATCGAACATTAAATTCCTATGATACTGCAAGCGGATTTTTAATACATGCGCATCATATCTTCCGATTTTCGTACTATTTTGACATCTAACTTCTTAGTGCATAGCTTTTTATGTTACAAAGTGTAAGAGAATAAATAAATGAATTTTTGTGACTTTTACGTTCCAGTAACAAACAAGAACAAAAACGCTTTCTGTTCATAATATTTTCACGAAAAAAAGCGGTCAGTATCTTTCTTTAATTTCACACACATATCAAGAATACAATTAAAAAAAATGATGAATCTGTACTCTTCAAGTATTTCTGCAATTATTCATGTAATTGTTGAATAATGAGTTTATAAATAAAAAACGAAGATTTTTTTTCTAGTCAATAATCAGATTAAAAATGCAAGAAATTATTTTTTCGATGATTTTCAACAAATGAAACCTAGATTCACTCTGGTAAAAAATTTCCTTTTCCAAATTCTTTAATACCTTGAATTTGAATCCTCACAAAAGCTCTGTTAATGTATTCATAAAGTAAACAAAATATGTAATACCTGCTATTTCTGCTGTCCACATGATTTTTGAAAGAATGTAATTTTTTTCCCAATATGAAAGCAGAACGAAAAATAAAGGATTGCTAAAAATATATCTTGTATACTTTGAACTGGCTTAAATTTTCAGCTAATTTAATATCTTACAATCTTTCTAAAGTGCTCTAGGGGTGCTGAAAACTTAACCTCATATCTAACACAGAAAACTATTCAGTAGTACAAAGAGAGAGATACATAAGACAATTTAATAAGGCAAACAAAATACACAGAAACGGAAAGTAATTTTAAAACTAAATAAAATGACTTTTTTTGGAAATCAATAAAAACAACTTGAAGCGTTAGAAACATTTCAAAAACTATTTTAAAAGTAACTTTTTGTTACAAATAACAATGAGACCCCATGCAACCAGGATCGAAGGTCCATTTCAAGTGGGCAAGACTTCATTAAAGTTTTTAAACGGATGTGGAAATATAATAACAATAACCCCCAAATAATAACTCAGAAATATTTAAATTTCAAATCTTACATTACTTTTCCTATTGAAAAAAAAATTGATGAAATGTTATTTTTAAGAGCCCCGAAGACAATCAAATCACTGAGTTGTAAAAAAAAAAAAAATAGAATTGCATCCGAAAAACAACTAGAACAACAACTCCCCATTCAAATGCCAGCAGTTGCACAAATGATTTCTGTCTCCAATTAAAATCGAATTTCAAAAAACCTTCTTTACAATTCCTCGATCCGAAAAGCTCATTAAATTTATGTACTTCTTCAAATTCCAGGCAAGCAAAAGCTTTTCCGTAAAGCGAGTTTTGCGATGGTAATAATAATAATAACCATGTTACGAACAATAATAGCAAGGGTAGCAATAATAAACCATAACACACGAGGCAAGCTACAGATATATCAATGGCAATCTGGCAGATCGCCAAAGAATGCTCGCCAACCTGGAAATCGTAATTGAAGAGCATGTTTTCCAATTGTTTGATGAGGCAGAGTTAGAGATATACGTGCGTTTATGTTATGGGAACGACATCTTGAGGCGAAAGTAAGTGAGGCTGAGCAGATGGAATATCAATACAGTCAAGTTCAATTGATGCAATTCTTCTGTCTTCTTGGGGACCATTATTTTCTGTCGAGACATGCAGACTGTTTTGTATCATTAGACATATGATTTTTCTAGCTGCTCTTTTGTTTCTTATCACCAAATCGATACTTATACGTGAAGGACATACAAAACAAAATCTCGACTTATAGCAAAATTATACAGATCACTGAGTATACAAGATAATTATTAAAAATATAAAAAATAGAGTGATAATAACCACATATCTATTATAACAGTATGACATGATATTTGAATATAAAATCCAAAGCTGGTTTGGCTAATGTAATAACTAAAATTTATCTTATACGCTGAAATTTATTTATTTAAATATAAATAAATTGTCAACTTAAAAAATAATCTTATAGAAGCAATTTATATTCTTATAGCATATATAACACATATTAAATAATTTTTGATTGAAAGCTTACTGTAAAGAAGATTAGTTTTCTTTCAGAAAGCGATTTTTTCGCCCAAGAGAAGTAAAACTGTTGGAGATGTCTGATGAGTTCCATATTTCCTTTTTAACTAATCAATATTTCTGAAATGTTTACATATTCCCTATTTCAGTGATTCTTAAACCATGTTCTGCGAACCCCCACAAGTCTGCTTAATCTCTCATGTAACGTTGAGACTTCCCTCTTTTAGTCTCTGACTCTGAAAGGCGTGGGAAAAAATTGAAAGATGTGCCATTCTAGATTACTAAATAGTCCCCAATGAAAAAACTATACTGGAACTTGTATTTTGATGAAGAATATTAAGTCGGGGAGTAATGTTTAAAATCTTGAGGTCCGCGATGTCACCCTGATACATAAAGGAGGGGGGGGGGAGGATGGTCAAAAGTTTAAGAACCGCTGCTCTATTTGAATAAAAAATAATATAATGGGAAGAAAAAAACATCTTTACAAAGTATGAAATCATATTAAATATTTAATTTAATGAGTATTCGCAAGAATTTCTTTAATAGGTTTGTAATTAAACACTTACAATTTCTATTTCATACATACATTTAATATTCCGGACATTCTATGAAATATCACTGTTCTTAGATAAATTAATAAAATAAAGCTAACTGCCATCATTAATGATTTCTATTTATTTACCTACATTTTTATAATAAGTAATGAAAGATACACCTTAAATTTTCATTCAAAACACACACACATACATACTGAGATACACGACTTTCAATTAAACTGCAAGTTTTAACTTAAAGCAGGCTTGAATATCTCGTTGCAGATAGCAGTATAATTTCTTTTACATTGTTAAGAACTTCAAAAAGAATTTTAATAGACAAGGTTTACAAAATGAGAACCTACAAAGGGAGTACAACACAACAATCTAGTCTTAGGAAACAACAGAGAATCAACGTCCTGCATGAACTTATATTCAACGGTAATTAATATTATGAATTTAAGGGGAAGGGGGGAGAATGCTGTCTCAGAATTCTTTCATTGCTGTCAGTCTTAAATGCTGACTTGGCAAAATGACGAGGAATTGACACTATAAAATTTTTTTCTAGCCTTCTCTCACTGCACGCAATTGCGGCGCCATCTAGGTAGGCTGCGATAAATTATTTTAGTTGAAAGTTGTAAGTTAATTAAAATTCACCCGGTATAATGGTGATACAGCTTTTCTTCTAGTAAAATTTTAATCTTTTTCTTCAATATTTGTTTTCTCTCTTGTATATAATTTACGTATTTATACGAACCAGAAGAAATATTGACCTCCTTTCCTCATTAAACAAGTGAAAAACCCTTCATATATACTTCGAAACATTTTAATTACAAACTCTTTCAAAAACATCCCATTTCACTAATTTTTTATTTGCAAACTTTCTGATATCAGTAAAGAATGCAAGTTAATTAAGATTTATTAAAAATTATCGTCATTTAAACTTCATTTGACCCTAAAACATCAGCTGAAGAAAAGAATATAATTTATATTCTTTTTTTTCCTATGATATCCTTAAAACTTCTGACATATATCATCACTTCACAGGATTACAACCATTAGAGAACAAAAAAACTCGTATTATGCTATTGAATTGCGTGTGTTTCACCTTTTCTTTTATCAGTGTTGCCAAAAAGTGCAATAAAATGATGATAAATTACCTTATTATGAAAAGCAGAATCATTACTGGAACATAATTTTTCCAATAACTTTCTTCTACAGTTTCCAATACGTTAATGGTTTTCATTAAGAATTCCACTAAACACGACACGAATACCTCCATACATAATTCCACCTATTTTCAGCTGAAGATGTCAATATTATGTGATATTAATCGTATTGTGAATTCGCTTTTTTATCGTTGATTAAATAAATAACAATAGTTGAGAATCAATCTAAGATGTGTTTACAGTAAAAAACAAATTGCATTTTTTTGAAGGAGTGTGTGTGTCTCAAGCAAGTTCTGAAAAATTTTCGCTAAAGATCCTATCTTTCAAATTTCTCTTCAATTTATTTTCGGTTTTCTTGAAAATTTATTAGTATAATACAGTAAACCGTAAACTAGTATTCTAATTATTTCGCACCTGTTTCATTACCTATTGGTTAAATTTAATAAAACTTTTATTAAATACTTTTTTATTTAACTGTAAGTATTTCAATATTAAAGGGAAAAATCTATCTTGCGATGGCAGTTTTATTTATATATATATACGTTCAAAAACTTGGCTTCGAAAAAAAAGATCGCGTTAAACCATTACGATTTTCTAACTTTTAGGCCGTGATACCCAATATATAGAAGAAATTATCATATAAAATGAGTAAATGTTCACGTCGGCTTGTATTTTTGAGAAGTTTAACGAAATATAAGAAAAAATATGCAAACAAAATGGTTTTTGCACAGAGAGTTCTAGAATCAAGAGCAGACCAGAAACTTGATGGTGAAATTGTTCAGGGTTTCTTAAAATCCCCAAAACCTGTAAACCATGTCCAGATAGATACCAAGCTGGATCTTGCCCAACAACTGCCAAAAAAATTATTCAGTTATAAGTTTTAGCAAAATCAAGGTTCCGAACGTTTACCTTACAAAAATAAAGTTCTACAGTAATTGCATAATAACTTTGTGCAATTTATTGTACTGAATAGGCGTTTTCCTTTGGGCATCCGGACTGTAAAACAGTCCTCAATCCCATATCGTGAGAGTCTATGATGCTGGGCATGACAAAAGTGGTGTTTTCCATTCTGCTGAGTGGCATGATGGCGATTGGTCGAACGATGGAATCCGGAAGGAGTGGCTATGGTGCTTCATCTGGGTGGAAAGTTTTTTGAGTTTTTTGGCATGGCTGAGAGCTTAGAGGTTGCTTTCTGATTGGATGCTGGGTACAGTGAACATTGACTCCAATTGGCTGCCCTGGGGGCTGGGAATTTTATTGTACTATTTCCACTTGCATCATTCTTTTTAAAATGATAACTTGTAAAATTAGTCTGGATATGTCAATAGTGACATGAAAGGAAGCAAAACCAAAGGAAAATAAAATTGGTTATTATTTAGAAGGAAGAGTTATTAGAAATCCTCACCTGTTAATCATGAATTAAAATTAGGTAGTTAAATATTTTTTATTATTATTTAAAAGCACATTTAAAATGTAAAAATTCTAGAAACAGATTAAGTTAAAGGAGGTGAATACCGAGCAAGTATGATCCGTTAACCATAATGCTAGGGGTGTTAGGGGATTTCAATCGATCCATGGATAATCGATTGCTGTGAGAGTGAAAGGTGTGATCATAATGCAATGAAACACCATTAAGCTATGAAATACTTGTTACAATGATTTTACAGGTGTGCTGAAATTTCAAGTGAGTTTGTTCCTCGATAATACACTAATGGACCAAAAAATTAGCTCTCCAAGAAATAATTGCGGGATCGTAACGAAACCTGGCATGAAGGTACATGTTGGGGAAATATACAAATGAATACAAATGCAGCGTGATTGCGCATTGCGAATAGCCAGTAGAGGGCGTTTAACGTCATTCTCCGTGGAGTATAAAACAGGTAACCAAAGCTTGTTTGAGTGTGCTGAATCGTTTACAAAGCAAGAGCTGAGGTTGACATGCCATTACGCCGTTTTTGAAGACAATATGAGCAGCTGTCGCAGCTTGAGAGGGGGAGAATCATTGGCTTGATGGAACCTGGGTGGTCATCTAGGCGAGTACCTCGTCAATTAGGCCGCTCTGATTGTGTTGTGAGGATGTGTTGGGACCAGTGGATCCGAGAGATGTCATTTACACGAAGACCAGGCTCAGGACGCCCTCGACATACCAGTCATAGAGAAGACCATCACATTGTAAGAAATGCACGCATACAGCCAACTGCTTCATCGGCTGCCATCCAAGCATAGGTAGCACTTTCACTAGGGGGCCCTGTGTCTTCTCGAACCATACGAAGGCGCCTGGCTGAAGGACATTTGGGATCGCGGCGTCCATTACGTGGGCTGCCCTTGACACCCACCCATAGAAGCCTCCGTTTGGAGTGGTGCCGCGTACGAGGAAACTGGAATGCAGCGGAATGGAACCATGTCGTCTTAAGCGACGAATCCAGATTCAATCTGAGCAGTGATGACAATCGTGTTCGTGTGTGGAGACTCCGTGGTGAACGCTTCAATCCTGCATTTGCTTTATAGCGACACACCACTCCCACAGCTGGTGTGATGGTATAGGGTACCATTGTCTACAATACATGGTCTCCCCTAGTATTTATCCGTGGCACCATGGCAGCCCAGTGGTATTTCCATGACATCCTGCAACCACATGTGTTGCATATCATGCAACGGCTCCCTGAGCCATTTTTCAACAAGACAATGCTTGGTCTCATACTACAAGGGTGTTACAAGACTGTCTCCGCACTGTTAATACTCTTCCTTGGCCTGCCCTATTCCCAGATTTGTCTCCAATTGAGCATATTTTGGAATTATTTGGAACGGCGAGTTGGGCATCCCACGAGTTTGAACGAATTTGAGGCACTATGTATTTTCATACATTTATTTTTCTCTTAACACGAAACAAAAACCGCGATTTTTCATCTGCAGAAGAAGGATGTTGAAACTGGGCCGATACTTAATAAAATGTTTGAGAAAGTTTCTGTATTATTGGGCTGCCCAGGACTATATCATCGGAAGAATTCGTTGCAAATGATAATATGTGTACAGATTTAATTATGGCAGACAAAGACATTTTGGAGTTTGTTGAAAGTTCAAAAAATATCAATGAAGCAGATTCTGACGATGAAAATGAAATACACAATAAAGTTCTTGTTCACACATCATCCGAAATGACGAACTTCATGAAAAGTAAGCACAGTTATTTAGACGCACATTCCAATGGTGAAATGAATAATAAAATAAACGATATTGAACAATTTGTCGACAATTTGATACTAAAAACAACACAAAGAAAAATATCAAATTATTTTCCAAAAACTCAATAAAAACTTGAAACTTTTGTATTAAATTTCATTAAGCTCTTGTGAATATTTTTGTTTCATTGATTTTTATGAAATATATGCAAATATACATATCTAGGCAAATAAAATACATTCTAATAAACTTAATTTTGTTGATATATATATATATATATATATATATATATATATATATATATATATATATATATATATATATATATTGCAATATCCTTTAACATGAAATTCTTTTAACGCGAAAAATTATTTCAATCCTTTCAGTTTCGTGTTAAGCGATTTTCACTGTACGTGCATTTGATATAATACATTAGAGTGTTTTACATTTTATTCTATAAGTTCTCGATCAAACGCTATACTTGAGCATCTATGTGAATATCTTTAAACACTGTTGTCGATTAAGATAGTGTTCTAGAAAGGAAAGCAAATACCACAATCTAATTTGCAGCATGCACAAGACAAATTAAGCTTATAGTTGCTTTCTGCTTACACAGACTGCAGAGTTCAGTACCTACAATTGCCATCTATAATCCCAATATTATATTTTAATGAATTATCATAAGTTATTTTAGTGAATTTATAATTCATTAAAATGAAGGACGTATCCAATTCAATGCCGTAGTGTTTCAGTAAGGTTTATAAGCTCCATCAATACCAAAGATACATTTAATTAAGGTTCAGGGACATCATATACTTTGAAGAAATCGATTTTTCAATTTTTGTTCTAAAAATAGTGCTTATTTTTCTGAATCTAAAAATGTATAATACTTATATGTTTGTTGATAAAATAGCCCTAAAATATGAAAAATAAAAATGTAAACAAATGACCACGCCCTTTTTGACACATCCCTTTGAACTTTAAGTATGTAGTTTCCCCCGTGTTTGATCTATATAAACGTTCTATTATATAGTGAATAAAATATCTTTTAGTATGTAATGTCTTATTTTTTAAAAAATAAATTTATACGTGCAAAAAGAAAATTAACATTTTCATAATTTTAAGGTTTTATGATTCTTTTAAAGAAATTATGCAATTATAATTCGTTAAAAAACTGGTTCATTATGTTTGACATGTTGATGTATATATATGTGTAAATGTTTTTGTATATTCAAAGAATATTTTTGTAAGAAATGGTACCTATACATGAAAATATGTATTACAAGATCTCGAAAATTATGCTCATGTTAACTAAAACAAAGGGGAAAAAACACATGAATTTAAATCTACTTTTGTAACTCTAGAAACTGATTAAGGATTATTATTAGTCATATAAAAATAGGAAAGCAAATACTAATCAAGTGTATAATATGTGAATATATATATATATTTTTTTAGTTTTTTCACTTTTTCTCAAAAACATATTTTTTTGCATTTAGGTACATTTTTAAAAAAAACTATTGCGCAATATGATTCCAGATTTTTATACTTCTATACAAGATGCCTATGCATATAGTGAACCTATTTTTTTTTTATTAAGATAGTGCCTAATTTTTTAAAAATAGTTTTATGCATAAAAGAAGCAGAAAAATAAAAATTTCAAATTTCAAAGTTTTATAATTTTTTTAAAGAAACTATACAAACATTTTACTAAAAACATGGGTTCACTGTATTTTATGTATTGTTTTATACATGTGTAAAAAATATTTTACATAAAAAAAGGATACTTTTTTTAAAAAATGGTACCTAAACATAAGTATATAATACGAGTTCTCAAAAATTATGTATTACTTAAATTAAGTAGTTAAAAAAACTTTTGGAGAAAAAAGTTATTTTTGTAGTTCTACAGAATAATTAAATTATCTTTTTTAAGAACGTAAGAAATCGAAGCTCTATTGAAAATTGTAAATGACATATGTCTCATAAACAAAGTGTCTTAATTTTGACATTTTACTCTTTCGAGCATTTCCTGGTTCTCTTAATGCAAATACTAAAAACTGATAATGACCTCTGGATGTAGCTTCCGAGTCCACTTTGACGTCCATACTCTGTCCTCTTCTGGTCACGTGAAGGGTGTGCCATTGATCATCGTTCAGACCTTGACCAACGAAGAACACCTGAAAAAAAAGAGAACAGAACAGAAAATGATAATTCTGATTTAATCTGGTTTAACAATTACGATGTGGAAGCCCGGCACCTTTTTTTGGTAATAAACCCTCCTGATTTTGCACAAAAATATTTCTAAAGTTCTTAAACCTATTTATAAACACATTATTTCATATGAAGAATTAAAACGATGCTTTTTTTAATTCAAATTATGTTTCTTATTTTAGATCTAGGAAAAATTTTAACCTTTTCAGAGATTGTACATTTTCAGTTTACTTATTCCAATGTTTGAGCAAATAATTTAAATTCCCGATTATCTCTATTACACCAATGATTATTAAACTATTTTTTTTCAATGCTGTTCTTAAGCTTTGATCTCTATTTCCTTAATCTCAAATCTGTCGAGGCTCAAATTCCTCCCTGTGGCGCAGTGTGGATGTTAGGAAAGAGGATGCCAACTCAGGTTGGCGTTCTATTTATTTGACCTGGGTTTGAAATTACGAGGTTTGCCACCAATACACCATCTGCTGCTTTAGAGTACGACGTGAATACAACACCTACTCTATTTTGATGCCCCTAACTCAACAACACCAGCCACGAGTTCACAACCACGAACCAGAATTCCAAAGCTCTTTTATTTGGTTGAATGCAAACTAAAGGCTTCATTACACGTATACGTATTCGGAGTAATTTTTCTGTCAAGCAACCCTTTTGAGCATTTTCCACCCAGTTGCCATAACAACGGCTTCAAACAACTTTAATCAAGTGAGCCGAAAGAGTTGCTCGAAATTCCAGCGAATGGGGTTTTTCGTCTCTCTACGTCAAAGATGGCAGCCTTGACTCCGTTAAACGCATTAGAAATGGCATATAATATTTTAAACAGAATGACGCCCAGTTTCTGTTTTCGACCGTGCATAAAAGCGCGAGCGGAATAAAAGAAATAATATTGGAAGTTCGTTTTTCGAAGCAGAAAAATCGGCAAGTAATTTTTCAATATGAAGATGGTGCAGGGTTGACGCCAGAGCGTGTTTTTTTTTTGCTTATGGCAAGCCTTAACCCTCACAGTTGCTCGAAAAAAATTCCCGAAACATCTATTCAAATGAGACTCGAGTTGCTCCAGAAAAGCGTGTGTGATGAGGCCTTAAGACTTGCTTTTAACAGGTTGAGAGCTTATAAATCAATAAATCAAGCAAAAAAATGTTTTGGTCCAGCAAGCACGAATTCTGGAAAAATTTAATAAGATTAAACCTCAAAACTAAGGTTCAATAGGAAAATTGCTGATATTATTCGAAACTAAATATTAAACGGCAATGTATGGAATTCTCCAGCAAATACGTACGATTAATAGCACTATAATATACTAGAAAGAGTGAAAGAAATAAAAAAAAGTATAAAAATCAAATTAAGTGCAACTAAGGATAAACTTTATATTGATTAGTTTCCTTCAAAATTTAGAGAACGTCACACATCATTTTATTACTTTATGAGCACGATTTTAGACACGGATTTGTAATCCAAGTTGCCTTAGAAATTACCTTTTTATTATGTATCCATTCAAAGGATACGGTAAACATGTGTATATATTATAAGAAATTTATATTTTTTTATATTACTCTTGCAGTTCTTTTCAGAAATTTCGCCTCCAATTTTCTTCAAAAAGCGCAAAATAAATGTCTCACTTTAAACAAAAAACATTCACCTTTTTTTCAAATTCATTTTTTCGTTTTATTATTCAGAATTCTCTACGCTTCTGTACAAAGGAATGCGTGTTTATGTGTTTTTATTTTGTTATTTAGAATACTTTTCTTAGTATAAATACATATTTATAAATAGGATTTAGTTCTATTGCGTTTACACACGCACAGGAAAAATGGATAGCATAAAAATACAATTTTATATAATAAATTATATTACGTGAAAAATAAGTATCTTTCTACCTTCAAACCCTTTCAGGTTAAAACATTTTGAGAATCTAAAATACTAATTTTTTTTAAATTATTACTATTAGCTCACAATCGCTATATATTTATTTATTTAGCTATTTAACTTCGTGGAATTTTCAATCGTTAATCAAATACATTTTAAAGCGCTCAATTGAGCTGAAATTTTACATACATGATTATTTTGGATGACAATACAATAATTTAATTATAATTAAAAAAATTAATTGATTAAAACTAATTATTTAAAGAATTACAACCACGTTGACATCATTTTTGGCGACTTGTGTCAAAACTTGAAAAAGATTTTTTTCTCACGTTTTTTAAAGTATTCAGTTGAACTGAAATTTTATATAAAGGGTGTTTTTTTGAGAGGTATAGAACTTTAAATTGCAATAAAACAACGATGTATTATTCGATTGACATGATTTTTTTTTATTCGAAAGATAATCTTGTGGCATTACATTTTAAATATGATTTCTGGCATATGACTGCCACGGCTGGCTCGGATGTAGTCCAATCTAGACGTCCAATTTTCAATGACTTTTTCTAACATTTGTGGCCGTATATCGGCAATAACACGGCGAATGTTGTCTTCCAAATGGTCAAGCGTTTGTGGCTTATCCGCATAGACCAGTGACTTAACATAGCCCCACAGAAAATAGTCTAGCGGTATTAAATCACAAAATCTTGGAGGCCAATTCACAGGTCCAAAACGTGAAATTAGGCGGTCACCAAACGTGTCTTTCAATAAATCGATTGTGGCACGAGCTGTGTGACACGTTGCGCCGTCTTGTTGGAACCACAGCTCCTGGACATCCTGATTGTTCAATTCAGGAATGAAAAAGTTAGTAATCATGGCTCTATATCGATCACCATTGACTGTAACGTTGTGGCCTTCATCGTTTTTGAAGAAGCACGGACAAATGATTCCACCAGCCCATAAAGCGCACCAAACAGTCAGTTTTTCTGGATGTAACGGTGTTTCGACAAACACTTGTGGATTAGCTTCACTCCAAATACGGCCGTTTTGTTTGTTGACATAGCCATTCATCCAGAAGTGCGCTTCATCGCTCAACAAAATTCGCTTATGAAAATCGGGAACAACGGCCATCTCGTTTTGGGCCCATTCGACGAATCTACGCCTTGCTTGATGATCGTTTGGATGAATTGCCAAACCAAACTGAGAATAAATCACTTGGCAGCTGTTAAATCGGTCGCCATCTTGGAAAGTAATGCCAACTTAAACTTCTATACCTGGAAAAAAACACTCTTTACATGATTGTTTTGGATGAAAATACGATACTTTAATGATAATTAATAAAAATTAATTCCCACTTAATGTTGTGATTCTGTCATATGTATATACATATTTATATTAATTGTAGCTATTTAATAAATAGTAGCTAAAGTAAAATTTTTCTTTGTTGATCTAAGTAGGAATTGACTTTAATTTTTTTTTATATTACTTGTGTGTGTGTGTTTATAATGCTATTCATAGTGTTCGGGCTCGGAATTATATCGTGGCGATTAAAAATCTATAGTAACTATTTTAAATTTCTTCATATTTTCCAGAGCAATTATCATACGAAGCAATTTGATTTTTCTGAGTGAACGATTTTCTGAGTTTTTATGAACGTCTCACTATACAGCAATATGAGGGCTATTAGCGACGTACCTCGTAATTTTGGACCTCAGCCAAGTGACGAGAACGACACCTGAGAGAGCTGGCACCCCCTCCCCCATTCTCCCAAATATCATACTACATAAAAGAGAGGACATTGAGCCTCGACGCATTGAATGGACATCGGTCACCTCTACGCAGCATTTCTTCATTGGCACTAGGACACGAACTCGTGACACTGCTATTACGAGTTCATGCCTATAACCTTTAGGCTAGTGGCCGCCGTAGCCTAGTGGTCAAGGTATCAGGTCGTGGCTGGTTTGTCATGAGTTAGAGCCCAGTACCACTAAAGACCCGCCGTGTAGGGGATCGATGCACGTTAAACCTGTCGAGAGCTCAAACGTCCTCCCGTTGGTGTAGTGTGGTAGTTACAAGAGGAGGGGGTGATAGCTCAGGTGTCGTCCTCGTTACTTGACCATGGTTCAAAATTACGAGGTCCGTCGTCAAAAGCCCTTGTGTAGCTGAACAGTGCGACGTTAATATTCACTCACTCTCCCACTCACCTTTAGGCTACCGCAGTCACAATTTATTTTCTTTTGAATTATTGCGGGAAAAACATTAATGGGTGTCATTTAATTTCGAATTTATTAACCTACACAAAATTATAACCTTTATTATAATTCAAACCTAATACAAATTTCGAAAGTTAAGGAATTATTTCATTTAGTTTGATGAATTATTCGTATTTTACAGAACTAAGTTTAATGTGAGCTTTCTAAAGATAGTACGAAATTTTTATGGGAAGCCAACTTTTTTGGAGTTGTTGATTAATTTTGAAAATAATACTGAGATTGTTTAATGAGTACATTGGTTATATTAATTTATCATTTTGATAAACTGTACAGAATTAGGTATAGTAGGAAACTGGAAAAACTAAATTAGTAACTACTTACAAAACGTTCTGTTACACAGTGGCGTAGCAAAGAACAATAGGGACCCCCTGCAAAGTTAAGTTTTGGGTCCCAAAACTAAATACGTACTTAGAGTCAATCAGGCTTTGAGTCCCCTAGAATCCCTGGGCCCCTCCGCAATGCGGGGGTGTACGTTACGCCACTGCTGTTACATATAATTTTATTAGCCAGGCCATAAAAATATATTACTGTAAACCAGGGGTATCAAATTCGCGGCATTTCAAAAAGATTTAAACAACTATGAAGTCACTGAAAATACAGTAGGTTAGATCTCTTAACTGGATCAGGTCGATATTTCTTCACACACATTTGCATTCGGCTTATTCAGACGTTACCAAACATTTTGTTCTTGTATTCCAGTGACACATTTAAAGAAAGAAATTATTCGATGCTTTTTTACGGAATATATAATACATTCTTTAAACTAATAAAGTTGTTATGTAGTTTCAGTACCCAAGTAACACCCACAAATATATCTGCGCTTTTTGACGCCCACATTCCTTAAGAGGCGGTATCGTCTCTGATCGACCTTTACGGGTAAAAAAATATTAAAAGCAATGTAGATGCATGTGTGTAACAATATTTCTTTTTCATTAATGCCTGTTAGTATCTATCAACAAAACATCAGTGTTTTTACTAATGTTTTGTTTTGATTATATGGTCAGTACAATATGAAAAATGCTACTCGCTTTTACTGAAGAAGAAAAATATATTTCTATTTTGCAACAAATAATTAAAATGACGACGTCAATATTAAAACAAGTCAATGAGTTTCGTCTTTTAAACATACCAAGAAGGAAAATAATTAAAAGAAAAAAAAAGAAAATATTTCAAATGTTTTGGCAAAATTTGTTAGAGTAATAGTTCTACAAATAGTTTTTTCTGTTTCACTTCAATATTCCTGTCTGGATCTATTCCTGTCTAATCATATTATTTTTCTTTAAGGATCTGGTTTATTTATAAATTAAAATATTTCAATTTATATAGGTTATAAAGCAAGTGATTTCCGAAACTGCGTCACGGCAATCTGAGTTGACGCGGCTTCTTCATAAGAACACTATGGGACATTGGAAAAAGTTTACATAATTACAGGGTATGACAATTAAATTCCCAGACTGCTAATTCCCTAGCCGTTAGACTTGGTGTGAAGAAGTGGGAATGGAATATAATTGACCTTTATTCTTTCGGTGTTGGTGGAGCGTTATTCCACCCCTCTATCTAGTTTAGTTTGTTTTGAGTAAAACGTAGTGCCGCGATCATGATAAAGTTACGTCAAAAATTGTAATGTTTTCAAATTAAAATGGGACGTCACAGAATTTAACAAAAATATAAAATGTAGTAGTGTTATTCAGAAAGTTATTAAAACAAATGATCCAAATTAATTGCAGAAAGGAAATTTGTAACCATTTAATGAAAATATTTAACTGTGTAATTATTATAAAACAATTGTTGGAAGTTATATATGTACTGATTAGACTTTTCTAATGCTGGGATTTATGCAAACAACTTTACATATCTGCTTAGGCATAATCAAACTTTTTGTACCAATAGAATAAAGTAGTTTTTTTTCTTCACACAAGAATCGTATATTAGTAGACTTTGATAAACTACTTGGTTCAATATATTGCAAAAAATAAAGACCACCAATGTCAAAGCTCTTCAAATAAGCTAATATTTTAACATATCTTACACTCCATTTCTTTTGATCATTTTCGATTAAAAAATAATTACGTTTGTAGCCTAGTTTTTTCGACAAAAGTTTAGAGTAAAATGCGTTTTTAAAACAAAACTTATTATATACAAGCAAAATTTAGCAATTTTCAATCATTTGATCTTGAAGGTTTCAACAGCAATTTGAATAGGATTCAACAACACAAACGTACTGACCTTATTTCCATCTCCTAGATTAAGAACCAGCTTGAATCTTCCAGCTTCTAAAGCAGCCGACATTGCAGTGATGGTTTTCTCGGAAGATGTGGCGAACAGTAGACCACTGGGTCGAGTGGTCTTCAGTCTCAGACGAATATCCTCGGCCTGAGTCGGACCTTCCAAGATGGTAATTTTCATGTACTGAGTACCGTCGAAACTCAGAGTAGTTGCATCTGGTTAAAGTGAGAAAGTAGTATTATTTCATATGAGCGTAATACATATGTATTTGTTGCAGAATAAAATACTTTGAATTGAATTTATCAATTAATTTATTCATTACGATAATATTTCTTTTTATAAATATTGTTAAATATATTACAGTGAGTTACACTCATTTCGTCGATAATAATTATAATCTATCGCAATTTAAAAAAATATTATACATATCCCTATATCCAACATATGAGGGACGTTCTGAAGTTATAGTCATTTTTCTCACGGAAGTTTTATTGTCAAAAAAATAAATCATACCAGCACGAATTATGTACCTTTCACTATTTATCCTGCAATGTTTAATAAAACTTCATTCTCGCACAGCCTGAATATATGAATATATGACACACACCTCGACCTTCATTCTCTATTCTCTGCAGTTCTTCAACAAACATGAAATACGAATGGCCATTCATTTGACCAGACTTGACATCTTCGCTATACACAATCTGTAATCGTTCATGGTTGGCGGACATACAAGTTCCAAGTATCCATTCATACCAGATAACACCACGCACTTTTATTTGCGACCAAGTTGTCTACACACGTCTGTCTACCATCGGGATTTGTTCTCCAATAACCTCGGGCACGTCGGTCTGCTGCTACTTACTCTTCTTCTGGCTCTGCGCATGCGTCATTCCTCTTATGTTGACGCTCCTTCCATCGTTGAAACAGCAATGAATGTGGTTTCTTATAGGAATTGTTTGTTTTATCTAGTGTACCTTCTTCTCTGACAAAAAAGGGGCGAATTTTTATTTCAGCTGATTACTCGTACTACAATCTATCCCATATCGCTCGTGGTACCTTCCACCACCTCATTGCGCTTGGGGTTCTGGTGGAGTTAGGTTCAAGACAGTCTTTGAGACATTTGCCTTTGAACATACAAATTGGGTATAGGACAAAGAATTTATTTAATTAGCGTGTGTGTTCATTAATTGCACATATAACTCACTCACCTTTGGCACATACGGTTCCCGAGTAGCTGGTATGAGAACAATCACATGTGAAATGGTTCCATCCTTCTAAGCAGAGTCCATTATTTAGACATGGTTGGCTATCGCATTGTGGCGTAGGAGTGTGGCAAGCTGGTCGAATACTACCGGAATCTTGTTTTTGACTTACTTCGGCCAGGTCCACTGTACGGCCGTTTATGATGAGGTCCTTCATGCAGCCCACATAGCCATAACGCAAGCTGCCGGACCACAATTCGCTGGGGATGAGAACACCTTGAGCACTTGTGCCTACGCCACCAACGTAAAGAGGACCTTCTAGATCTAACTGGTTGGAATTTCCTAAAAGAAATTAAAGTAAATAAGTGTATTATGTATTGATATCTATAATGTTTTACGAGTATGTACAATGGAGCAGTGATGTTGGGATCCTTCTATTTTAGACTACATGGGAACGTTTTGAAGTTAGACCCTACACATCATAAAGCGACTAATACCAAGCAGCAGCATAGGGAAGGGAATGATGCGGGGAATGATACCCCTCCGCATTAAGGACTACTGTATAGAGAAGTTTGAAACAAATCACTTCTAATAGAATACAATTCTTACTTTAAATCTGCTTTTCGAAATAAATAAAGCAATAATTTTCGAAATCCCATCCTGCACATAAAAAATTATTTTCACCAATGAAATTTGATGTTAATTTTGAGATACGTGAGTTGGCCCTTACCCTCCGTCAAAGATTCGTCACTCTACCCTTGAGTATGTAAATAAGTAAAATACATGTGATCTCTTGATGCTCAAAATAATGATACCAAATTCAAACTTAATTTAATTTAAAAACGGATATCTTCAGAAAAGAATTTATTTTCTTGTACTGTAGAACGTCGTTCATTCGAATCTACTGGGACTGGACATCGTTGAATAGGCGATTGATTGGATAACCGAAAGCCAAATGCGATCCATGCAGTATATAAAACCGGACATTATACGAATATTGAAAATCATCACATACGGTAAACGTGCATGAAGAAAAAACAAAAGTATGAGAGTACAAAAGTACAAAACAAAGTAAGAGAGTATTTTCCAGTGTTTTTTTCCATGCTCGATATTCTCTCATGTACTCTGATAAATATTTGGCATTTGATGAATTTGCACTATTTTTTTGTCACTTTTTCGACGGGACTTGCTTTTTTTTCTTTCATGAAACTCTTTTCCTCTTTGTGCATTTGATTTAGGCATTCTGACTAGAATTAATAATAATTCAAAGCAAATGAAAATTTAAAAAACAAATCAGCCGCCGAACACATCACCATCTAGCCAACAATCTAAGAAAAATTTCAAAAAGGCATGTTTTTGCTGCGAGAGCTATTTTGTCTACACCGTAATGCACACACTGCAACTTATACAACCATTGAGAGATGTTCTCGGGTGTGGGGGAAAAGGACCCCCAACCGGAAGGTGGGCAATCATCTAACTTTTTCACGGATATGATGCAAGTCACGTGGTGTCCCCACTCCCCCTTTTTCTCCCACTCGCTATCCTGTCACCATGACGAAGACTCAGAGGGATGGGGGAGAAGACTACTTCCGTTCGCTTTTTCACCCTAACGCAAATCTGGGCAAATTTATCATTCACTGTCGAGCGCAAAGAAGCTTCACTTCAAAATCTCCAAAACACAGGGTCTTCTATTTATAACTCATGTTCCACTTACGAACAAATACGAATAGCAAATTATTACTTCAGCAAATTAGTTTTAAAAATCATTCAATTTTATTAATTTAGTCACAGAAAGCATAATTTACTAATTAGTTATTAATAAATATTCCGATATTCTTGATACAACATGAGAGTAAGAAAAAAAAGAAGTAAAAACTAGAAAAAATATATAAGATTATGAAAATTAAGATTATGAATGCAAAAGAAAGCTGTTATATTAAAGTTTAACATCTGTATCTTTCAATATTAATTATCTTTATAATAATATAAGTAATGAAATCATAACGAAAATATGTGTGAGAAATTCTTTAAACGCATATGAAAGATTTCGTATAGATATAATGATTATTGGTAAAAAATTATTTACACTGAATGCGATACACAGTCACTCCCGAATCCCCCCACCCACCTCCACTCTGCATCTATATGCATAAGCCATTTTTAAGGAAAGTCAACAATAATTGAACATCCTAATGAATTTTACTCTTCGTATAAAATAATTCATTACATAAAAACTTGTCACAAATGATAAATATCTCTTGAGAAAGGATAATATAGAATAATAATTACTCAAGGAATAATAAAGGTAATTTGTAACAATGTTTAATTTATTTATTAAGTCTCCTTAATTTATTTTTCTTAGAAAACCTAATGTATGTTCAAGTATTATTCAGGATTATTTTTTTAAAGAAATGAATCAATTCTTTGTGTACAAAAGCTGTGCAGTCTAACTTTGCAAAGAAGTAATTGCTTATTACATTCCATAGCTTAGCTAGTTAAATAAAATGTCAAAGATTGAAACTAAATAATGTATAGTTGAAAATAATATATATTATATTGTTGTTTGTATATAATGTTCAATTTTTTAAGTGTAAGTTGTTTTTATTTCACTTCTTTCAGAAAATTCAATAAATTTGCAATACCATTTTTTAAAAAAAATCACACAAAAAAAGAAATTGTGATGCAATTATGAAGTATTTTTCATATTATACCCAATTACAACAGATAATCAATTTAAGACAAAGCATTTTCTTCATATATGACTTGAACAATAGCTTCTGATATTGGAACCACACAAAGATTTTTAAACGACAAACATATCCCTGATAAATAAATAAAAAAAGTGAACATATCACATTACTTATTTTAGTTAAACGATTTTATAAATTTATTTCAAAGAACTGTGTAAATCAAAAGTGAATCAAATACTCATCGCTAAAAAAAATTTAAATATATCACAGCTGAAAAGCATTTCCATTTGTGAGATTAAAAGCTCGCTTTCGATTGGTTAATGTGAATTGATCGACGCGCACTGATTGGCTGACATCCATGCATTTTCCCTCTCGCTCTAATTTCAAAGATAGTTGGCTTTCACTTCCGAGGAATGAAATATCGTTCTTCGTACCCTTGAAATGGATCGAACTGATTCCTGGAATGCATCCAGAAATTCTTTCCAGCTATCATTGAATACTCTTTTTTAAAAAAAGGCAAAACGTATCAAACACTGAGGAAAAAAATCTTTCTCTAAGGTGAAATCGAAATTGAATCAAGTCGCTTTGCGAGTAAAACAAAGAGCCTTAAGCTATTCTATGTTATATTGAAGTGAAACGAATCACAAATGTGCTAAAAAGTAATTTGATTCCTTGAAAAAGGAAGCGTTAAATGTGATTCAATCGACAAAAATGTTAGATTAACGAGCAGTAGGCATTAGATCAACCAAACATAAATTTATAGTGCTTCGTTCAATTAGAGAGTTGCCAAAATTACAAACTTGTACTAATTTATGGATTTGTCTTCAAATGTAAATATGATAGAGTGACATATACTTATCATTTGCATTTAAATACTTTGGCATCGATTATTAAATTGAAATTTTGGAGAAATATACTAATTTTGTAAATAGAATTTTATATAGAGCGAAAAAAGCTCTATAACAATAATTTTTGAAATCCCGCTCCACATAAAAAATTGTTTTCACCTTAGAAAACATCAATGAAATTTGAAGTTAACTTTGAAATATGTGAGTTGGCGTTCCCCCTCCATGAATGATTTCTCACTCTACCCTTGAGTATGTAAATAAGTAAAATACATGTTATTTCGTAATGCTCAAAATAATGATACCGAATTAAAACTTAAATTTAAATTTAAAAATGGACATCTCTTTAGAAAGGAATTTATTTCCCTTGCATAAGGAAAGTAAATAATAACAACAGATAAATAAACAGTTTAATGAAACAATCAATGTGATATTCTTTTTGTCTCATTTTCTTAAGCTAATTTTCAAAGCCGTACTTCAATAAATTATTTTGATAGCACTGTTGACGCCTGCTTGCACTCCCTACCTGTCTTCTGTAACATTCGACAGAAGTTGAATGACTGTTTGAAATAACTGATGTGGGTTAAAACTATTACCCCGAAACCCAAAATCATTTTTAATTATAGTTGTTTAATTGTTTTTCGTCAAGTTTATATTAAAAAAATTACCAAAAGACATGGTCCGTTAGTTATAACTCGTGTTCTACTAACGAACAAATACGAAGATCACTCTTCAGTAAATTACTTTTAAAAATCATTCAATTTAATTGATTTAGTCACAGAAAGCATAATTTAATTATTAATGATTAAAAAATATTCTGATATTCTTGACATAGCATAATGAGATTAAGAGAAAGAATTAAAAATTAAAATAATAATCATAAGTTTATTAAAATTACAATAATTCAGATTATGAATGCATAGGAAAACTGTTACATTAATGTTTAGTATCGCTTTCTTCCAGTATTAATTATCTTTATGATACTACAAGTAACGAAACCAAAACACAAATGTGCGAGAGAAATTCTTTAAACGAATACGAAATATTCCGTATAGATATGATTATTATTGGTAAAGTTTTCTTTACATTAAAATGTGAAGCAGTAGCTCCCGACCTTCCACTCTGCACATAAATGCATAAACCATTTTTAAGGAAAACCAACAATAATTGAACATCCTAATGAATTATTTGTATAAAATAATTCATAACATAAAAACTTGTCTCAAATGATATATATCTCTTGAGAAAATATAATATAGAATAATAATTAGTCAAGGAATAATAAAGATAATTTGTAACAATGTTTCATTTATTTATTAAGCCTCATTTATTTAATTTTCAAAGAATTTTAACAAATGCCTAAAATATTTTTCATACAAAAAGAACTATAGAAAAATTCATATATGTTCAAACATTTTATTCAAGATTATTTATAAAAAAAATTGAATCAATTCTTTGTGTACATAAGCTATGCAATCTAACTTTGCAAAGAAGTAATTGCTTATTGCATTCATTCCCTAGCTAGATAAATAAACTGTCAAAGACAAAGTAAATACCTATAGCTGAAAATTATTCTTGTTGTTTTTATATGTCGTTCAACTTTCTAAGTGTAAGTTGTTTTTATTTCAGTTTTTTCAGAAAATTAATTAATCTGCAATATCATGCTTTTAAAAAAATTACAACAAAAAAGAACTGGAATATCTTTATGAAGTATTTCTTTATATTGTACCCTATTAACAACAGAAAAGAATGAATTCGAGATAAAGTCTTTTCTTCATATATGACTTGAACAATAGCTTCTGAAATTGGAATAGCACAAAGATTTTTAAACGAAAAACATATTCCCGTTAATAAATAAAACAAGTGAATTATTATTTAAAAACAATTTAGCATTTATGTTTTACTTTTATAATTTTGGAAGACCCACATAACACATTAAAAGTATCTTTTGATATGTTACGTGTGTAAACAAAACGTATGCGTCAAACACAACCATGTTTGTTTTGAAATGCAATCAAATGACTTATCTATATGAATATTAGCAGCAAAAAGGCTAAAAATGAATATTTTTTATTAATTATAATTTTAAAGAAAACCATTTAATGAAATGTTTGTATGTACTTCAATAAATATACCTCAGAAATAAAATAAACATTTATTTCAGAGAAAACACATACACACATATATTTAACTTTTCCTTAGTTAAAGCAAAGGATATATAATAACTATAAGAAAAACCTATAATTCAATATTTTGTAATTGATTTTTATTATCAGCCAATTTTACATCGATCTATGTTGAAAAAAAACTTTAAGAGTGAATACTTTAAAATATGAAACACACTCACACGGATATTTTAACTTGACTATCCAAAAATTTGGAATACGCTAAAATAACTGCAGCTATATCCATCTTTCTGCAAAAATTATTAAAAAAAATGTTGGCATATGGAACATGTTCCCCAATGTCAGAAAGTATTTTCTTTTATATGGAATACATATATTATATAAACTTCTAATAGTTTGAGAAATAATAAATAATATAATGATGTTTTTGTTTCCGTAATAAAATTTTAATAGCATGTTTGTGAAACAATTAAAAATGAGAAGGAAAATGTCATTCCTCTGCGGTTGTATAGGAGAAAGAATCATTTATGGGCTTATAAAAATATTGCACAAGGGGTACCTGCTAGCAATAGTTTTAAGTATAATTTATATTTACCTTTGTATAAAGAACAACATATGGATAATACTGTTTTTATATGGATATATCAATACTATAATTAATTTTAATCAGAAAATATTAATTAGTATCTAAAAGAATACTTTAATACTTTATACTTAAATTTGATTTAAACTAACAATGATCAATTTGCTGCTGAATATTTAAGAAACATTATATATATATTATAGATCATAAATTAAATATCATTAAAATAGTTATAAGATAATATTAAGAATCAGATCCTCATTATATTTCTAAAACAATACATTTGTCAAAAGTTTAATGAATGAATTTTAATATGTTACTTAATTTATGTTTATTATTGTTAATGTGATGTTTACTTATGTAACTTAACCGTGTGTGGCTGTCACTACTATTTAAATTTAAATTATTATTTTTAAATAAAATCTTGTTAACATTTGGTTCAGATACGGACGAGTTTTTTTTCATCACGCGATTTTATCATAGCTTTCTTGACAGGAAATCTTGATGAAACTCGCTTATGATAATACTTTTACACAGTGTGAGGTTATAGCTTTTCTTTTCTTTTATGAGATTCAGATTAACTTTTTGTTCGGATGGTATCACGACTTCCTATTAAAAAAAGATGTTAATACTTTCTCTCTCTATTTTATACATATGAATCTCCATTACTGGAAAATTAAATGCTACAGTTTAAGTTATTGTTTTATTAATTAAATTTTTGTACGAGATTAATTTCAGAACTTTTCATAATCAGGAAGATTAGCTTTACGATCAACCATTTTGTATTCGTCAGAAGTTACAAATATATTTTTTGCCCATTATTGGTGATATCCGTAGCAACTAAAAATAGTGTGTGTGTCAACATAAATAAAACCTTTATACGATAGAAGAAGCGCTTAATGCTACCAAATGAATTCGAAAAAGGCAAAATAAGCAGAAAATGCCAGGGAACTTAATATAAGGGAATCACTATGTTGATGGTTAAAAAATGTAGATTACTTCAACAGAGCTTATTGGTAACATTCATTCGTAGTGAAACAAAAAAAAAAGAAATTATCGGAAAAAAAAGAGCTAAAGCACAGGAAAATATTGTTACAGATCTTCTGTGTGAAAAAGATTCAGATCACATATTTTAAGATTCTCGAAGCAACAGAACAAATACTAAGTTCTTTTGTGCAACATGAGTCTCTATTTTGTGCATACCAAATAAGATATTCCAGATTAAGAAACAAAATAAAGTGATAAAGCAGAAATAAAATGCGTGTATAAAACAATTAACCATAGAGGATTGATTAAAAAATACAATAAGCAAAATTTTTTGAAAATAATTTATGAGTGTACATATTTTATAGATATTTTTTTCCAACGAAATTGAAATAAAAAAAAATTTTATCTCTCTCTCTATAAAAAAGTTTTTCATGCTGCTGTAATAGAATTTATTTTTTACATATTGTATTGTTTGTAAAAATATCTCGCAAAAAGTTGAATTCAACTTAACGAAGAATGAATTTTACGAAAAAAAGGATAAATGAAGAAAATGTTCAAAAGACAGAATTTTTAAAGAAGAGATTAGTTGAAAATTTACATCCTGAGCAGTTAGTACAAAGTAAAATGCGAAGATAGACTTGAAATTTATTTATTTTTTCTGTTTACAAAGTATTGAAAAAAATTAGAACTACGTAATACATGTAAATTACAGTTCTACAATCTAAGCAATGAGTATTTGCAGTCGTATAATTTCTAAAATAAGGGTTGGTCCGCCGTGTAATGGATTGGTGGTACCCCCTCCCTCCAAGATAATCGTAAAATTTATTTTATTCCTAAATTTTTATCATTGTAATTGGTAGTTCAGCAACCATTGATTCCAACTACCTCTTGTTAACGAAGTGTGAACTGTATTTAATTATTGTATTACTGGTTTAAATTTTAAGTTTTACAATTTCTATCTTCTCTTTTACAAATTTTATATATGATTTGCATATTTCCTAAGTATAATATGCTGCCAATTACATTAAATACATTATTTACAATCACTTTCGGAAAAAATGTAGTACTATAATTTCTATTCAAGTAACGTCTTTTCAGAAGGATTAGTAGATTCCTTTTTCGATAATTTTGGAGTGTGCCGCATTCGATTAATTACCAAATAATTTTTGTACTTTTAGATTCATTAAAATATTTTAAGTAATATTTAACTGCATTTTCCTCTAAATTTTATTTGTGTACAATAATGTGAAAAAATAAAAAGTAAGGTTAGTGCCTTGAAGTATTATTTGATCTTGCTGTCTTGGCCCTAATCCTAGGAGATGGCTCAATTAGTACTGTAGCTATCTTACTTTGATCTGCACATTTTTCGTGATTGACATTTTATTTTAAGTTAGATATTCACAATTAATATGTTAGGGAAATTGCAGATCATGTTTGCTTTTCTGCGGAAACGATCTTGTTGAAAAAATGGTACATAAGATCACCTTTTAACCTAATTACTTAAGCCTTATTAAAAGTAACAATATTCAGTTTACTACAAGATACTTGAATGTAACTTTACATATTGAGAAAAATAAACTAAATAATGTTTTTTATAATGGGCATGCTTTTAATTTTAACATTAATAGCTGCAATTAAATTTTATGCATTGTTTTTATATTTTTTACCTACAGCATGTTGTTAATATTCCTGAGGAACATTGTTGTTAATATCCCTGAAGAACATTTATGAACAAGTGTTTCCTTAGGGGTCTCAGGGGAGTTAATTTTGTCTCGAGGGGGTAATTCGAATCTTGTACACCCCTCAGGGGCTCACCTTCTTTAGGTGATTACGGGTGTCACAATCCTAAGGTACCCTAGTGATCTCTTCCTTTTCCCAAGGGGTTTACTACCTTTGGTAAACACGGGTCTCACGAACCTGGGGTACCCTAGTGATCCTCCTCTATTTTCGACCCTCCTTCTTGTCATTCAATTTATCCTTTCTTTTCCCGTCTAGATCACAGATTTTCCCAAATGTTTGGCGCAGTATAGCCAGATTTAGCTCTTGCGCTATAAAATCTCACATTCACTCACATATTATTTATAAAGAAGTATGGCTACAAAAAAGTACAAATTGTTTGAAATATAATCATAATTTTAAAAATTATAAGCTTATGACAGCAAAAAATAATTTTGTAATAAATATTGCGTTTTTTTGCGTTGTGCACGCTATTTTCTAAAATAGTTGCCTCTGATGCTTAAAACTTTATAGAATTATAAAATGTATCATACTCTTTAAATCCTAAATCATTTAAGAATAATATATTTTTTGTATTTCAAACTATTTAAAAAATATTGATATTTTAAAAAAAAATATTTTGAAAATGTAATTTTTTTATTTTTTTAAAAATATAATTTATTATTCTACTAATATAAAAATACTATAATGTAATAAGAATACCTTTAGCTTTATAAATCAATTCATAACTAGTAAATAAAGCTACTGTTTTAGAAAAACGCAACGTAAAACTTAATATTTATTATAGAAATATTTCTTATTTTCATATGCTTATAATTTTTAAAATTATGATTATATTTAAAACATTTTATACTTTTCTGAAGCCCCTTGTTTTTATAAATAATATGGATAACTTTCAAATTATTTAATTTTAGTTTAAAAGTGCTATATATATATATTTGAATATTGTTTACATTTTCAGCCCTCTAAAGAAGGTTAACACCTCTGAGACACCTTAAAGTCAATCTTATTGTCTTCATTATTTTGAATCTTTATAGGGAAGTATGTATACTACTTTTTGGTTTGGTTTGACTTAGAAATTTAAACTTATTACATATTTCTAAATTTTTAAGTAAATATAATACTTTTTGATACACACGCGGTATTATTTAGCAGAATTTTTTCATCTACATTTTTCTCAATTAAATAATATATACAGATAACCAGTAAAAAGGTTAGCACCGAGGAATTACGTTTAACCTTACAATTTCAGTCATAATTTGCTACTGTATTACTGTGACTATTTTACTTTCTCATTTACTGCTGAGTATTTTCTTATTTTTTGTTTTGCTTTAAGTTAAAATTATAATAATTTTGTACATTATAAATGATTATATGCATAGTATATACACCGGCGAAAAGATAGTTTGAGGAACTTAACTACAAACAAATAATTCAAGAATTTTTTTTTCACAGAAGCTTAAAGGAACTTTCAGAAATTTCCCAATAATGCCGAAATTATTCTTGTTATATTACTTATAGTTCAATATGTGCATTCTAAATTCTTCGTTTTAGGAGAAATAATACTTTGAATAAGATTAATCAATCATTTATAAAAGCAAAAGAAATGAAAGTTTATAATCGATGTAATGATACAAGCAGCTTAGTTTCAATCAACTAATATTTAGTTCAATTATTTGATGTTTTCCATTATATGCTGATATGAATGGTTCATATATGATTGCCTCATGAATAATGGAATTGAAAATGGTGTCATCAAATGTTTATTTTATCGCAACGTTATTAAGATGGTAACAACAAAAGCAGCAATAAGAAACATGAACATTTCAAGTAAACAATTGTATGGAGATCTATGTCTCTTGAAATAATATCTAACAGCTGTTCTGATACACATAGCTCCAAAATAAAGTACATGCGATAAGTTTGGAAGACAAACTAAGCCCATTTCAGCAACAGAATATTCTCTAAAAACATCAAAAAGAATTTTGGAAAAGATTTCACTAGCAAAATATTCTCCGAAAGATATTATCGCTTACAAAATAGTTTTAACACAACAAGATAAAATTTAAAAATTTCTTCAGTCTTATGTGCATAAAAAAGTAAATATGGAAAAAGTATCTAATCTTCTAAAAATGAAATGAAAGAAACAGTTGCATTCTTATAAAAAGTTTCTAGGCAAACGATATTGGAGAAAAAAAAACTAATTTACTTTTCTTCTAAATAAAAAAAATGTGATTATTTATTTGAAAATAAAAAAACAATAATATAATCTTTATAATCTTAATTAAAGTGGCTGATTCTGAAAATCGATTTTAGGATCAGTCACTTGCTAAGTTTCTATCAATCGTTCAATGCTACACATTAACTAGCAGCAGTAGAATTCAGAACACTAGCTTCACATGTAAACAAAAGCTAAAAAGAATACTAATGCCACCATGAAAAGAATAATTTATTAAAGGTACTTCAGATATCTAATCGCGCAGTCAAATGAAGATTCAAAATCTCCGACAAATTTTGCATAAAGGAAAGAGTTAAGGTATCCGACTACGTTCGGAACCATGATTTTAAAAAAGCGCATAAATGGTTAATTTTCATGATATTTAGTGTCACTCAGATAAGAATACATGCATAAAATTGTTTTAAGGACATTTTGACAAAAAAAATTTATTTAAATACAATATTTTGGCAAAAAATTAATAATTTTTTTTCCAAATGTTCTGCTTTTGTGAAAAATTGTTCTATTATAATAATACTAGCCGTTATTCACCCGCTTCACTGGGTATTTCACGATGTTGTATAAATGTACACTGTTTACATATATATGAATTATTGATATCTAGCATTAAGAATTCGATATTGTATTGAAAAATATATTTATAGCTGTAACTCTCGCCTCTTGATATAAGGACATAAATTATAATATCTAACTTCCATTTATATCTAAAATAGAAGTAGAAAGATTTTTTGCGCTCACACTTTACCTAATAATCAAGTGGATTTCCACCAAAGCAACTTTTAGTGGATCTCTACTGTATAAAATAAACATGCGTGCTAAATTTCAAGTCTAAATCAAACAGAGCAAAAACGGAATTTTTATCATCAATACCTCGTTGAGAGCACTCTTAGCGGATTCCAATTCAACAAAAGAAGCATGCAAACCAAATTTTATTATTGTAGTCTTAGCCGTTCGAAAACGGGAATTTTGTCTATCAATACGCCCCAATAACTCTACCCGCTTCCCCCCTGGAGTTGATTTCCGTAAAATCCATTCTTAGTGGAACTCTATTCAACTAAAGAAAAAAAAAAGTGCTCAACAAATTTCAAGTAAATGGGTTAAATTCAAAAACAGGAATTTTTCTGTAACACGCCTTAATCCCTCGCAACCACACTCCTTTGGGGATCCGCTTTCGAAAAACTCGTTGCAAAAGGAACTCTATTCCATGAACAGAACATACCTTCCAATTTTCAAGCAGGTGGGTCTATTAGTTGAAAAGCGGAAATATTTATCTATTATACGCCCCTTAATCCCCCTCAGTGAACCTTGGGGATCAATTTTCCCCAAAACTATTTTGTAGCGGATCTCTACACCATGAATGGAATCCACTTACCAAATTTTAACTCTGTACGTCTAATAGTTTAAAAATGGAAATAATTATCTATAATGCCCCTTAAGCCCCCATAAAGCCACTTAGGAAGCGATTTTCACAAAACCCATCTTATAGCGGATCTTTATTTGATGAATGGAATCATCTTACTCAATTTCAAGATTTTACATCTAATAGTTTAAAAAAGGAGTTAATTGCCTATAACGCCCCTTAATTCTCCACAACGCCATTTGGGGGTCTATTTTCACAAAACCCATTTTATAGCTGATCTGTACTCTATGAAAGGAATTCGCTTATCAAATTTCAAGACTGTACGTCTATAGTTTAAAAATGGAAATAATTATCTATAACGCCCCTTAAGCCTCCGTAACGCCACTTAGAAGCGATTTTTACAAAACACATCTTATAGCGGATCTCCACTCAATGAATGAAATCTGCTTACTCCATTTCAAGACTGCACGTCTAATAGTTTAAAAAAGGAGTTAATTGCCTATAACGCCCCTTAATTCTCCACAACGCCACTTGGGAGTCGATTTTGACAAAACTCATTTTGTAGCGAATCTCTACTCTATAAAAGGAATCCGCTTATCAAATTTCAAGACTGTACGTCTAATAGCTTAAAAAAGGATATAATTATGTATAACGCCCCTTAAGCGCCCTCAACGCCCCTTGGAGGTCGATTTTCGTAAAATTCATTATGTAGGGAATCTCTACTTTATGAAAGAAATCTGTGTACCAAGTGTCAAGACTGTACATCTAATAGTTTAATAATGGAACTAATTATCTTGAACGTCCCTTAAACCCCCGTAACGCCCCTTGGGGTTCGATCTGTGCAAAATCCCTTCTTAGCTGATGTCTACTCCATGAAGGGAACCTACCTATCAAATTTTAAGTCTGTAGGTTTAATAGTTCCGGAGATATCGTGATTAGTCAGTGAATCAGTGAGTGAGTGAGTCGCTTTTCTCCTTTATATATATAGATTTTGCCTGTATATATTGCTCAGACCTCTCTACAGAGGTTCAACTAGAATTTTTGAAAAATTCACATTTTTTTCAGAATTACCACCAATTGAAATAATTATTCGCCTTTTTTTCGTTAAAATTGCTCCCCTCTGTTGTCGTAAACTATGAATAAACCCACTTCTTAGTTATATATTTCAAAAATTCTAGTTGAGCCTCTGAACAGAGGTCTGAGCTATATACAGGCAAAATATTACTATAATAGAAGCATTTTTCACAAAAAGAGAATATTTTGAAAATTGATCATTCTATGTTCACTTTTTGTCAAAATATTGTACTTAAATAATTTTTTATTGTGATACTATTCTTAAAACAATTTTATATACATTTTCTAATCTAAGTGACACTAAATATCATAAATACTATCCATTGATACGCTTTTGCAAAATCATGGTTCCGAACGTAGTCGCGCGGATAACTTAAGATTATTTTGTAAAGCCGTAATATATATATATATATATATATATATATATATATATATATATATATATATATATATAAGGGGGAGAATTGTTAAATAAATTTTATTTATGGAAGCATTTTTCACAAAAGGAGAACACTTGGAAAATGGGTTATTCTAAGTTAATTTTTGCCAAAATATTGTATTTAAATAAATATTTTTTGTTAAAATGATCTTAAAACAATTTTATGCATATATTCTAATCTAAGTGACACTAAATATCATGAAAATTATCCATTTATGCGCTTTTGAAAATCATGGTTTCGAAAGTAGTTGGATACCTTAAAGAACCATGGTTTTAGAGAAGTACGTAGGTCTCTAACGTGTGTTTGTAGTTGCATATATAAAAGTTAGTTTTGTTTTTCTTATCCCCGCTTGCATCTTCTTCCATATCTTAACACTAGAATATCAGGGATTTCGATCCCCCCCCTTAACGTCCACCGGTGTCATTTCGACACCGCGATATAAAATATATAAAATAATTGTTTTATATCTAATTAATTGCAGGACTACTGTTTGATTGGGTTTAGTTTTAAGACTTTTTAATACTATTTCATGTAATTATCATATATTATGACCTTTTTTATCTTAAAAAAACTAACGTTGACAGTATATTTTGCGAAGCTTGTTGGACCACTCACTGCTTTGTCGCAAAACATTTCGAGTCTCAATTCTGCCAACTATTATGCGGTATACATTCTGTGCAATTCCTAGAGACATATATATCAGGATTTACTGGAATATTATCAATTACACTGTCTTTTTTTCAGATTCTTCGCAGTCACTTTCACACCATTTTATGTCTTCATAGGAATCGAAGTCAGACCAAGACAACTTGTGATGTTCCTCCCCTTGGAAGTACATCTCTCGAAGCATCAGCGTGAGCTAGAGGTGTAGGATTAGCGAAAGAACTAGGATCAAACATTATCTTAATATGACTTTATTAAGATATTCAACTTAAACCTTTAACAAATTCAATTATAATAATTAATATGAGAGACTACGATGACGCAATACGCAACACACAAATATATATATATATATATTTATACTAAGACCTAATCCAATTCAGACCAATATCAATAAGCAAACGGCCTAATATTCGATTCTAATATTAAATAATCAATCCTTATTACAGCTTGTAGTAGTGTTCACTCTTGTCTTTATATGCGATGGGATGCAACTTTACTAATAACGTGAATCCACATCACGCAGAACTCATTCAAACTTGAAGCACGAACTGTTGTAACTATCAACTGCCACAACTCACATCAATTGTCTAACATTCCTTTACATTGCCATCACGCTTACTCTAAGATCAATTTAAAGTCTTTTATTTGCAGCTTTAGTAGTGTTTCACTTCTTGTTTGGTTGGGAAAGAGTTGTCATTATTCTGCCCCAAAGATGGGACGGCTTGTTAAAGAAAAGACGCATAAGACGTGACAAACTAACCATCCGATTCATTCTCACGCAGTAAATTAATAATTTCATCAGGGCAGAACTGTTATCAAACTTGAAGCACGCGAAGACGATCTGTTGGCGTGATCGATAAAGTACTGGCGTTCGAACGGAAGGTGCCCGTTTCGAATCTATACCTACATTGGTGACCCGGACGTAATGTAGGTATAGATTCAAACGGGCACCTTCCGTTCCCAGTACATCGATCACGCCAAGACGATCGTCTTACTCTGGTTTTTACTAGATACCGATATTTCCCAAGTGAGGTGGATAGGCGTTTTTCCCACGTTTGTTTGTTCTTGGAGAGAGAGCATGTTTTTTTATTCTCTCTCTCATTCATTTATTTTTATTCTTATTTATTTTTCTTGCTGAGATGAGAGAAAGATGATCTATCGTTTGTTTCGGAGAGAGTATATGTTTTTATTTATTTATATTTTTTCTTCTTATTTTTATTTTTTTCCCAATTTTTTTTTATTTATTTACTTTTCCAAGATGGCGCCATTACAGTTCAAAGTTGCATTTCCTTACTTCAGTCCAGGGTCACCAATAATAGATTCGTCCGGGAACCTTCGACCACCATCCGATTTATCGATCACGCCAAGACGATCGTCTTGGCGTGATCGATAAAGTACTGGTGTTCATCAGGGCTTCGAATCCATTCCCTACAGACCTCTTCTGCGAGTCATCGTTTCGGGGTGACTGCTCTGCACTAAGTTCGAATATCGAATGAAATTTTTTTATGAGCAGATAAATAAATATTATGTAACGAAAAACTTAGACACAATAGTTTTAGTATAATTGATTCCTTTCCACTGGGAACCCAATAACACTACATTCAAAGTCAAATAAACGTGCGACAGGACTTTGGCAAAGTTTTTTTTACTTCTTGTACCTACATAGTGGACAGTATTTGTTGAACGACAACTATTTATAACGATACATCACAAATGAAAGTCACTACCAAATAATGTAAAAATAGTCAACGAATTAGATTATATATAATAATAGATGATTATAGATGATAAATGCGCGTGAAAAAAAAACATTATCAAAATAATTTGCGGCAGTACTATATATATATTTTGCGTAACCTCTTTTACGATACAAAATTATGGAGGATTTTCACATTACCTCGGTAGCATCTCATTTGGATAAGCACAAATTGATTTTTATCCTTTAGCTAGTCTTGTCTGCATGTCGAGTACTAATTGATGGTGTCAAATTTAACGTACCGTAAAATCCGACGTAAACGTGCATTTTTAACATACACAAAAAAATCAGATCGAAATTTACGGGTGCACGTTATAATGCCGAGTATAAAAATTATATCCTTAAGCAGACAAACAAGTGGTAACATAAATAAAAAAAATTTAAGTCAATTCCTACATAGATCAACAAAGAACAATTTTATTTTAGCTACTTTTCATTAAATAGTTACAATTAATATAAATATGTATATACATATGATAGAATCACAACATTAAGTTGTAACTAATTTTTATTCATTATTATTAACGTATCGTATTGTCTTTCAAATCAATCGTGTATATAAAATTTCAGTTCAACTGAATGCTTTAAAACGTGAGAAAAAATCCCTTTCAAGTTTTGACACAAGTCTCCAAAAGAGTCACTAAGTCGCCGAAAATGATGCCAACGTGGCTGTATTTGTAATTTTTCAAATAATTAGTTTTAATCAATTAATTTTTATTGATTATAATTAAAAATTACTGTATTGTCATCCAAAACAATCACGTATATAAAATTTCAGCCCAATTGAGCCCTTTAAATGTATTTTATTAACGATTGAAAACTCCACCAAGATAAATAAATAAATAAATATACAGAGAGTGTAAGCTAATAGTAGGAATCGAAAGAGAAAGAGAGAGATAAACATAAAGAAATGAAATTAGACTTCTACATTGATCGAAATATTGTTTAACCAAAAGAAATGACATTCGTTATGATCGTAAAAAGTTTTAGTTCTAAGAATATACCGTTCTTTTCAAAAGTTTAGGACAGCGATCATCATACTGTGTTCCATAGAACCCAGGAGTTCCACAAGTCACAACAAAAAAAAATTGAGAAGAAATAAATATGTATGAAAAATGGATTCACGTTCTCTAGGAAGTTTATATAGTTACAAATGTTTAAAGCTCACTCCACCCCCACCCTATTTATTAAAACTGAAAATTTTGTTTATATATAATACCTTTATTTTGCAACATTTTTTATACTTTTATTACAATATACTAATAAAAGAATATTAAAACACACGCGTTTTATCTTCATATATATGCTTCTTACTAGATTGTGAATATTCTATTGTTTATTATCTCGAGTCCCGCGAAATAATTTTATACTCGTTAGTAAGAACAATTTTTTTCAAAATTAAATAATTTTCTAATAGAAAATACACCTTTTATACATTTCTGGAAAACAACACCTATACTGAAGGAAAGGGAACAGCATATCAACAGAGTTCATGTTAAAATCTAAATTTAAGCAAGAACTGCTTCTAAATTTTAGGTTGCAAATTCATGCAAAATACACAGGATTTCTAACACTTGAAAACCATTAAGAACATTGTGTTTCGTAAAATATATTTATCAACGTAAGTGGTTACAGAAACAAAGTATGAAAACGAATCAAACTCGGAATATGTAATGCGGTTGAATTTAATCTCAATAGACCTAGACTTCGGCAGTTTGAGTAAAAATACTATCATATATCTCAGTTACTAAATACAATGCATGGGGGGGGGACAATTAAATCACAAATTAATAAAATAAATATTACTAATGAGTAAATTGTATTTAAAAAAATAGATTAGTTTTTAATAATAAATGCAATATAATTTTTATTGCCTTTACATAAAGTGCATATAAGATGTGTTTTGATCTACTTTAAAAATTATTTTGAGATATATTCTTCAAAGTATGTGTATGGAATGGGGTTCCACGAAAGCACTTTCTGGTTTTAGGGTTTCCACGAAAGCATCTTTTAGCTCTAGGGGTTCCGTGAGATGAAAAATTGTGAAGACCACTGGTTTAGGATAATGCCTGTTATAAATCAATCCAAAACATAAAATAATTGTAAAGCAGATGTACATTTCAAATTTCTCCGTAAAAGAGAGAGAGAAAGATAGAGACGGGAATGCACGTAATACGGCAAAATTACATAAAAATTAAACATTGTATCGTGAAAGTATAGGTGTGCGTTATACGCCGCATTTTACTCTGTAAGTAATTTATTGAAAAAATTGTAATCATTTCGAGTTTAATTCAATGGCTTTTCTATAAATGCTGCGTTCGGATTCCCCCTCCTCTCGGAAATCAAACTAATGAGCAGGATATACACCTCAACCACTGTAAGGAAGAGATACCACGCAACTCTTCCGATCTAAATCGCCAACTCCATCTAGTTCAGGGGTACTCAACCTTTTTTTCGGCTGGGCCGCAAACATATGTTCGCAATTTCACGCGGGCCGCATCATGAGGATAAATGGGGGGAGTTAAAATGTGGAAAAGTGATCAAAATATTTTAACTCCTGCCTTATTTTTTAATTACTATTTTTTATTTTCGCCACTAATACTGAATTAAAAGCATTTAAGAAATATTCCTTCACAATTTCTGCATCTCGCAGTAAACGGTTTCATGTGATTACTATCAATATAACAAACTTCTTATAATGTCTATGTTAGATGTTTTTACCGCTGTGATATTACCGTTGGCAAAAAACTTTGCTGCTGTTGCTAAGATTATTCAAGAAAGCGTGTTTACTACCTCTTGAAAGAGATCTTCGAGGAAAAGTGTCATTGAATGATTCCTGTTTATTGGTAATTTTTTAATAAAGCACTTTCGTGACAAATCGAACAATTGCTGATTCATGTCATATAATTTCTTTGAATTTTTTTTGCTTGCAAGATATGAAAGAAAGTTAAAAATTAGTTCCACCCATAAAACTGCTACTACTCCACTGTTGTCTGTTATCACTAACCGTAACCGTTACAAATAAAAAAAGAATACATTTCTTAATATATTGTTCAAAAATAAGTGAATTTTTCAGAGCAATGGGCACTGACCGGGCCACTTAAAAAGGCTCGCTGCGCCGCAGGTCGAGTACCGCTGATTGAGTTCGTCGAAAAACTACAGTTCGTTAATAGTGGTTCGCTGGCAGTTTACTGGGAGCTGAAAAACTCGAGAATTTTTCGACTTGAATATGTATACTAATTATATCATATACTCTGTAGTAATAAGTAAAATAATTTAGTTAAGCTTAGGAGCTCGTACCATTTTTGGGTAGCAAACCTTGCAAATAAAAAATTATGAAATATGTCAGCATTAATGGAAAATAATAAAATAAAAAAAATTATGAAATTTTAATACTGTTATTCATTGTTAGAGTTTAAAAAGTAATTATTTTCCTTCAAAAGATACTAACCGCAAAAACTAAAATATAAATTGAATGAAAAATTATTTATATAGAGTTGCTCTCTTTTTATTTTGTTACTATTATAAGTGATGTTATTTCACAAGCCCTTTCGTACGAAACAGGTGTTAAATGTTCAACAATTCATTAAAGAAATAGCGTAGAGATATTGCTAGCACCCCCTCCTCCAGATGACGAAAATCGGCAAATTTATATTAAGTAAAATTATCTATAACATGAAATACCTGGCGTGATGAAGTCGACTGCTGATTCATCAACTGTTACTCGTCCTGATTTTCCAGAACGTTTCAGAGAAACGGAATGCCACTGGCCATCATCCACTCTTCTGGTTGTAGCTTTGACCTGCAATTGAGAAACTATTTGAAGCATTCCACAACATTTCAAGCTTACTCTTAGCTTTTTAGCACGATTATCAAATCTAATGAGAGAGAGAAAGAAAGAACCTATATATTTATTTAAATATTTTTCCATAATTTTGCATCATTCATCTTTTTCTTTCCCCTCCCCCTGATTTTCGAAGCATTTTTTTGAGTCTTTAGAACATTGCCATGTATTCTTAGAATAATGAGTGTTACCAACATTTATAAATTGTCAATTGCCTGTTTTGACATCTTTTGCTATCAAGGATCTTCAAAACAAATATTTGATTTATTGTAATGCTGAGCTAAATTTCTAATTTTATGTAGATTAACCTTTTTAATCGATATTTTTAAATACATTTAAGCAATTTTAAATCAATGTTTGTTTTTATGGAAAAGTTATAGGTAATTTTACGTTTATTGTCATGAACGGATACATTAGTAACAAAGCGTCTCATAAATCATAGACTTGCAGCATTTCGGACTTGAAAATCAATTTTCAATGATTGGATACAGATATGTTTCTTAATCATGACAATACAACAATATTTCTTCGTTTATGCATTTCTACTGAAGTAAAACGGAAAAGGACTCATCCAATACGTGCCTCAAGTTGTCAAGGATCCTATGATTTAGAATACCGCACATGAAACAAATCTCTTTTGATAGGAATGGTTATATTTAAGCATTGACTTTTAGATACGCGAAGCTAGTCGAGAGTTAGTCGACGAGTAATTTCTGGATGATCAAGTATTGCTAATTGACGATTAGTCATAAGATAGATATTAATAATAATGACCGGAGGTCGTACAACTAATAACATAATTACGGAGAATTAGACCGCAGACGTCCAAAGTGTTCCATGAGAGTAAGTGAATTAGATTATACTCAAATATTAAGTATCCTTTTTGCCGTGTGATTGTTCCTATACTTAGTAGTTGTAAGTATTTCCTACCCTGAGTTGTTCGATTTAAGTTAGAGCAGCGTTTCCCAAACTGTGGGGCGCCCCTCCCCCTTGAGGGGCGTGATAACTCTACAAGGGGGCGCGAGCATATTCAAAAGTTGAAAACTAAAAATTATTCAAAACATTATTAATTTACTGAAAGTAAGGAAACAAAATATTTGCTGACATGATAAAATATAAAATACACATTTACTGATATAATACACTTATAAATGTATCAGTACTATACATTGTATTTTATTATTAATTTAACAATACTAAGTTAAAGAACAAGTTTAAGAATTAACATTGACCCCCATGGGCTTGTATTAACACTTATCTAATTATTAGTACGGTTTATAATTAATTCCTTAACTGCCGATTAAAAGTTACGCGGTTCGGTCCCCAATGTCACGGTTTTTCACGTAGACGCGCGTATTTTGATGTTTTTTTTTGGGGGGGGAAGTGAGTGATGAAAAGGAATAAATAAGCAAAATCTTTTGAAATAAGTAAATCCTTTGCAAAGACTGTCAAGGTAATTTAATTGTATCCCAAAGCCTTCAGAATAATTTTATGGATAGCAGTGCACAGAAAAGATCGTAAATCGGAAAATGTATATGTACGTTCAGAAGATTAATGCTTTGGCTGAGAGAGACGTTTATATACGACGGTGGCACATAAGAAGTTAAAGTCGTACTGTAGTTTTAGTATAAAAGTATAGTATTATTGAATTCAATACAATGTTATTGTATGGAGGGGGCGCGATGAAAATGATGATTGGTCGCGAGTATTGAAAGTTTGAGAAGCACTGAGTTAGAGAAATAATAAATTGGAGAAGCACTGAGTTAGAGAAATAATAAACCCCAAACACCAATAACCGCAATGCGGTTATTACAACAGTTCGTCCTGAACTTGGGATGAGATGGGATTTATGTAAATTAGAATTTATACTTAAGTGTTTGCAGTAGAGTAGGTGGAAACGGTTGAAAACAGGTTATAGAAGCGTGAATAAGATAACGACCGGAGGTTGTATATTTAGGCAAGTTAAAAGGTACCTAAAGATAATCCAAGCATTGGAGTCAAGAGTGCTCCCATATTAAGATAAATGTGTTTCTTTCCATGATAATTAAATTAATCCGATGTGATTGCTCTTTGGGTTTAATGTTTCAAGTGTATTCTCCCTCTTATATTGTCTAGTGTTATTAAGTCAAACAGATAATAAAAGTGTGTTTGAATTACTAAGGCTGATTTTACTTGAACTTCCAAATACCAGCTTCCACCGGAACGTTACAGTTAGTACAGACGTAATATACATTTGTATAAAAAATTTTATATTTGTTTAAAGTATAAAAATAAAATATCTCTAATTAACCACTTTTTCTGAATTTCTTATTCGTATTATTAGTTAAACTGCTATCTTCAGTATTTTATACAATAATTAGTATTATAATTGCATAGTGTACTGCATATTAAAGAGAAAAATGCGAGTCCAGGAAGAAAATTATTCTTTTAAAAGGGTTTAAAGGTGGAAAAAAATGTGAACCCTGGTCTACAGTAAAAATTCGGTGCTATCTTGATGAGTCAAATTTTTTTACAAGTAAAATTCCATTGACTTTGATGTCCGTTGCCATTTTTCAGTGCCAAATACTGAGAATTTAATACATCCTTTAAATAACTGAACAATAAATTTAACTACCGATGGATTACAATGTATATTTTTCCATTAAGTGTATATTAAATAGCTCACAAACATTTTGATATTTATCTACGTTTCTGAATCAATATTTCACTGAACTTCATTTTTTTTGCCATTTTTTGTAGGAAAAAAAATTGAGCATCCAGAAAGAAAAAATTTATACAGTAGAGAACGAGAAAGGTCTATACTATAAAAGTGGTGAATTTTAAATATCTGATATTAAGTATTACTTTAGTGAAATAAGAATCAAAACTTTACATGCCTTTTATGAAGATTGTACTTTTTTTTGTTAAAGTTATGTTTTGTCAAAAATATGCAAAAGGTCCTTTCATATTTTGTTACTTAAAGTCATATTCATCAAATTTTACCCAAAATATCTAATTTCAATAATTTTAAACTGTCATCTTATTTAAAGATTGCTGTTTTTCATTAATTTAAGTCCTCAGCACAAACAAAATAACATAAAATTATTAAAAGCATGACATTTTAGAAAACTTGCCTCCGTACGGAGGTGAGTACCTTTATTCAATAATATTAAAGGACAAAATCGAAAATAAGAAACAATGAAAATATAGGAAAAGGAATTTTTTTTATATATTTTTATTCTGAAAACGAAGTGGAATGTTGGTAAAATAAACATTTTTCATATTTTGAAAAAAAGTAGCAACATTAACAAACTTATGGTGTAACCAAACAGAAGTATTCAGATCGTATGTTGCATTGCTTCGAATTGTAAATCTTCCTCGCGTAAAAATAAAAATTTCTACATCCCCCCACTTCAGATATTACCATAAAAATTCAGTGGTGTGAAAGGAAGCCTTATTGCGATAAATTTGTACTCGGAAAGCATGGTTGTTAGGAATTTCTAACATATAATTTTTACTATAACACTGAAACAATCATTTATACTTGCCCAGACGTGTCATGAAAATACTTTGCAAATGGGAAATTGGGATTCTTCTAGCTTGTATTACTGAAAAGCGCGAAACGTAAATTATGTATAGATTTTTCTGTGTTTCATAAAGTGTGCAAATCAGTATGTGGATTACAGTTTCTGTTGTACTTTTATATCTCCACGTTTAGAATATCATATCTGAAAAGGAAAATTTGTACCTTGTTTTATCTTGAATTTAAGCATTGTAAATTTTCATTTTTTTTAAAATAATGAACAACCATAGAAATCGGGAAATCCTAATTAAATTGAATTACTTTTGAATTTATTAATAGAGCTATAAGGGAAATTGATCAGAAATGGTTATTATCCCAATTAATTTGAGAGTCTAGTTGTTCTTTCCAAGTTTATTTATTTCAGAGAAACGCAGTTAAGAACAACAAGTTCTTTTAATTTGGCATTGTATGTTTTCGATAAAAAAAAGCCTCAAACCTTATATATTCGTTTAGATTAATCCTACATCTGGGACAGTTAGTTTTATATCAAAGTGGTCCCGTTGGTGTAGTGTGGAAGTTTGAAGAGGGGGATGCTAGCTTAGGTGTCATCCTTTGCACTTGACAGCGTCAAAGTACGTAGTCCTTTGACAAAAACTTTCGTTTTACATTACGTCGATACGTAAATTATAAACAAATCAAGTTCTAAAATTACTATTATTGGACTGAATGTTTTTGGATTACAGCGAAATACGTTTAACGCGAAAACGCCTAAGACGAAATATTGGTGAACACGAAAAACAAAGGCCCCGTCAAACTACTATGTACTTTAAATGAATTATTTTCTTTTAACACGAAACGAAAATTGCTTAACACGAAAATATTTCCCTTCTGGGAATGAACAAAACGCCGAAAACACCAGATTTAATAGGGGTGTGTAATGAAAGAGAGGTGGTTTTCAGAGGTGTGTGCAGCCTCAATTTTATGGCACAAAAAGATATTGTGATATTTATTCAAAGCTCAAAAAATAAATCATTGGTGCCATTGATTCCTACGGCAAAAGTGAAATGAATATACAGCTCCTGTTCGCACGTCATCAGAAATGAAGAACGTCATGAAAAGAGTTCGCAGCTATTTAGACACAAATTACAGTGATTAAATGAATAACAAAATGGACGTCATTAACAATTTGTTGACAATTTGATGCTAAAAGCCATTGCAAAAAAAATATCAGATTATTTTCCGTAAACTCAATAAATATTTAGTTCTTCAAAAAAACTTGAAAATTTTGATTTTTATGAAGGCTTTTGTTTCAATTTAACTTTAATAAATATATGCATATATTCATACCTATGTAAATAAAATGTACTCTAATAAACTTAAATTTATTGATTATGTGGTTCTTTTTGCAATCGTTTGTAACACGAAAAAATATTTTAGCGCGCGCCCCCAGTTCTGTGTTGAACGATTCTCACTGTATTTGTATTTGTGATATTTTAACCTTTTAACCTGATTTTTATTATTTCCTTAATATAAATAAGGTTAAGCTGGTAAGAATTGTTCACTTGATTGATTGCTTATTATCATCACACTTAGAAGCTACTTGGGGGTTATTGGCGTCGGAGCTCGTAATTTTGAGCCTCAATCAAATGACGAGGACAACACCTCTTTAAACTTCTCCATCAAGCCTGCCCGAGGACTTTGAACTTTGACAGATTTAGTTGGAATCAGCTACTTTGCATAGCAGGTGTTCAGCGGGAGCTGGATTCGAACCAGTGACTCGACAGAAATAATGCGACCAAGAGTTCACGATCATGATCCTTTAGCTACCACGCCCTAAAGATAGTCCAAATTAATGCCTTTCAGAATTAAATTTAATAAAATATACGTTTCTGTGTCGTTATTTTTTAAAAAAATATTGTGGTTTAAATCTTTATCCAACAAAGATCAAAGTTTTTAACAAAATGATTTATTTTAGGAAAGTATTCAACACTCCATAACAATCAATTAATTTTTAAAATATTAACATAAAGAAAACAGACTCTATTCTGCTAGATGTTGCTTTAAAAAACTGTTCTGACGTACCATATTGGCATATTATCGATATTAAGACAATAAGAAAAAAAATTTAAGTTTTTGTATTATATGCATTCACTATATTTTTTGCATGTATGAATTTTTTTTTTATCTGAAACTCCCGTTGTGTTTAAATTTAAAAGCATTATAGTCAAAAATATCAAAAAAATTTATCAAAACTCTTTATTGACATATCTTGACTATACATGACTGAGTTTTAGAAATACCTAACAAGAATACAAACTTAATACCTTCCGAGATTCAAAGCTATTGAATTCATAATTACTTCTATTTCAGATAACGCATCGTAAAAAAAATCATACGGCTTTCTTTTAGAAAAATACAATACGTTCTATACTTTAGAATTATTATTCATAAAAATTTTACTATTCATAAAGTTTCTTTGCTATCATTGTAATAGGTAGCTAGTCTCCATGAAGGCAAACTGATGAATATTAATTTTTATAACTATTCAATAGATGTGATAGTATCTATTCAACAACAACAACAAAAATAATTTTATATCTTAAGCTTTCACCTCAAACATGAGTGTATATTATACATATTAAAAAAATTACCGGAAGATATTTTATATATATAAAGTCTTAATTTAATAAGTAAATATAGAAATTCTCTCTTATCTTTTACGTAATTTTTATTGCTTTTTATAGATAGTTTCAACAAGACTAACTTTGCATCAAATAAGTACCACAAAGAAATATTACTAAATTATATTGCAGATAACATTTTCTGCTACTAAAATATTTACATTTTAATAGAGAAAATAGTATAGCTCAGTTTGGTAGTTTTATTCATAAAAAATAATAAATAAATGATGATTAAATTTTGATAGTTCTATCACTATTATTAAATAGGTAAGGCCATCTGTGGCAGCAATGATTACCGCTAGGCAACCTTCGAAAAGGGCCAGAGGTCATTCAGTAGAATGTTCCATCCGCACCGTTGTACACCAACTAGGTGCCTTTGACCTGGAATCTCGTGATCTAGAGTAGAATTGATTTCAAAGATGAGCCCCTCTTCGATACGAGTCAAGATAATTAGCGAAGATGGTTTTGACGACGTCTAGTACAGCGATGGGAAACCCACTTGACTGTCGTCTGCTGAGCAGCCTAGTAATCGGGAACTGTAGTATCGGGTGCTATTTCATTTGACAGCCAGACCCTTTTAGTTGCATCGACGAGACCTTTACATCACGGCGGTACGTCACAACAAAATTCTACACTTCGTAGTGTTCTCCTTCTTTTCATAAGCATCTTACGTATATTTTAAAATGGTAAATGGGTTCCGATTTGACACTTGGCTGCTTATGGGTTGCCCTTTTATTGCTTGTATTTGTGCTTCTCCAATACACTTCTGACCTTCGCCATCGCCAGATTTCTTTCCGAAAGAGCATATTTGGAATTTGATGGTAAGATGTCATTTACCATCTCGGGATCTCTCCTAGTTCTCCAATTGGTATTACAATCCCGCTAGAGGAAATCCGTCAACTACTGGTCCAAACTGATAATACAAGTATCATACCTAATTATTTTCGTCTCATTCGGATAATCCCTTCTTGTTGCTTCATTTTTTTGGGGGGTTATAGCAGTGCTTCTCAAAGTTTCAATATTCGCGACCCAATATTAAATCGTAATTTTCCTCGCCCCCTTCCCTATACAATAATATATTGAACTCAATAATAGTATATTTTGATGTGCTAAAACTACGATCGACTTTAATCCCTTAAGTGCCACCGGCGTAAATAAACGTCTCTCTCTTCCAAACCTTTAATTTATCCGCACGTATATATACGTCTTTCCAAAGTACGGTCTTTTCTGTGCATTCATATCCATAAAATTATTCCGAAGTCTTTGGAATGCATTAAAGGACATTGACATTGTTTGCTAAGGATTTATTTATTTCAGATTATTTGCTTCTTTATTCCCTCTTCCACCCCAATACAATCGCGTAACTTTTAATAGGCAATTAAGAATTTAATTCTAAACCGTACAAATTATCAAGATAAGTGATAATTTTTGTATATAATTTTATATATGAGAATCCCATGGGGTCACTGATAGTTATTATACATGTTCTTAGCTTAGTATTGTTAAATTAATTATAAAATATACGTTGCGTAGCATTGATACAATTATGAGTGTAATATATCAGTGTAAATGTGTGTTTTATTTTTTATTATGTCAGATCCCGTATATTTTGTTTGTTTACTTGCCATAAATGAATATTTTTTAAAATAATCTTTTTTTTTTTAACTTTACAATATACGCGTGCCCCTCTTCTAGTGTTGTCATGCCCCCACAGTTTGAGAAACGCTGGGTTATTGAGTATATATATGTGAGTATATATGTATAGAGTATATTATAGAGTATATTTATTGTCAGAGTATATATATGGGTGCATTTGTTATGCATTCATTTTTTAGTGAGATGTTGTAATCGTGGGAAAACTTATAGAAGGGTAGAAAAAACGGATAATCGTTAATTTATTTTAAAAACATTTGAAGAGATTGAGTTTTCTGTAAATGGCAAACAACAAAAGAGACAAGATAATTCCTTTCCAGATTCAAAATAAGGAAGATCAGGAAAATATATAATCATGAGTTCTAAAGTGAAGGGAAGTATTAGTAACCTTTAGAAATCCCGTAAGTGTAGTTTTAGGAAAAAATTTAATCTATCAGTAAGGCACGTTATAAGCTACATATATAAGATGCTCTTTTTCTAGGAGTTGAGAATAAATCTGTCAAAATGTAGGTTTGAATACTTGTAACACGAAATGTAATAAGACTTCCGTTTCTAAGATTAGAATTTTAACTTAATATTAAGTTAAATGACACACGTGCACATGCAAACACGAATAAGAGCTCTGAATGGCTACTTCAAACAGCATGAAAATATGTCTCCTTTAATAAATAAGCATAAAAGAAAGTATGCACACATGGAAAAGGGACCAGATGTATGTGAGACTTTAATAAACTATCTTGCTTTGCATGTACTTAAGATATATATATATATATATATATATATATATATATATATATATATATATATATATATATATATATAATATAATATATATATATATTCATATAACATATCCTTAAATTCTGATCAACACTAAGTTTTTTGAACCAAATTCATTATCCGATAATAAGTGAAACTCCCAATCTGATAAGTTGATTCATTTCAAGAATATCATGAAATTTTGCAAAAAAATCATGCTTTGAAAAAACAAATCATCTTAATGTTATTAACAACTTTACCTTGACGGCGCCGGAACCTAGATTGAGCAGTAAGAAAACATGACCATCCAGTAATTCAAAGGCAAAGAAATCTCCTTGAGCGGTAGCACCAGTGTTGTACATAAGAACCCCGTTAGCTTCGTTGGTTCGGAGTTTGAATACTATACTTCCACTTCGAGCTGCATCCCAGCTGGGCAATGCCTGAAAAGTCAAGGAACGTCAAGTTAAGGGTTAAAGTAATTTTTAGAGAGAATTTTGAAAAATTTCGAGTTAAATAAATAAGCAAGGTTTTGAATCCATAATTTATTTGAAACTTCTGTAAAATATCTCTTTTGTAATAGGTTCCGAAAATTTAATAGAAGGGGGAAAATTGATAACCATAAAATTCAAGGTATATAGCACAATGAGGTGTCAGTCTCGTCTTTTGACTAAGGCTTAGAATTATGAGGTCCATCGTTCGATTGAATTATAAGTTCTCGTGTAGCTTCGAGTCAGTGAGTGCTAATTGATATCAAACTATAAAGCAACACAAGGGCTATTGGTGACGGATCTCGTAATTTAGGAACATGGTCGAGGGATGAGCAAGACACCTGACTTGACACCCTCCCCTTTTAAACCACCACTTTGGACAGGAGGACTTTGAAACACGATAAATTTAACATGTATCAGACCCTTCTGCCCGGAGGGGTTTCAGTGGTTCTATGTCCCGAACTTTTGACAAGCCGACCACGAGTCCGTGACCATGATTACTAGGATACTGCAGTCTAATAGGTAAAACAATCTCATAACGACTTGCTGCACGATTCACTCTTCTCTCTCTCTCTTTCCGGATTGTTGACCTCCTAATCTAACAGTTCAAAATTACAAGGCATTTATTTGGCTGTGTTTGGCAAAACATTGAGGTTTGTGGCCAAATTAAACTTATAAATAAACAACAGTATATTATTTTCTTATACACATACTGATAATAGGCAATAAATGAGGAAATGATGTAATTCTTTACAGAGAGGAAATGAAAATTTCATTTGATTGTTTTCAGGTAAATACACTGCTGGCCACCGTAAATGCAACACCCTGAAGGAAGCATGCAAACAAAATGAAATTTACAACATGCATTAGCGGAGGTGAGATATCCAAATGATTAGAATTTCAGCGCAGACACACTTCACGCGCGCCTGTGGCGCCACCTCAAAGCGCTATTTAAGGCTTGGAGATTTCGACGATTTTAAGTTCGGCAATTGTGCTTTTCTTGTGGGTTTTTCGAAAAACGATCAGTTATGTCTCGTAGAAAACAGCGATCAGCTTTTGATCAAGTATCCGAGTTCGACAGAGGAAGGATAGTAGACTACAGAGATTGTGGATTATCTTTCAGGTAAATCGGTAGTCGTGTTGGACAAAACCAAACAACTGTAATGCGGATATGTGATCGTTGGATCCAGGAGGGTACGTAGGACCGACGTGGTCGATCACATCCATCTCAGTGCACCACTTAACGTGAGGACAGGCAAATTGTGCGCATAGTAGTGACGGAAAGCTCAGTCACATCACGAACCGTAGCACAGCACATTGAAACTGTAACGCATCATTCAGTGTCTGCGCGTACCATTCACCACCGTTTACAGCAGAATGGTCTGTCCGCAAGACGTCCATTGCTTGGTCTACCCTTGACGCAGAACCACAGACGTCTCCGCCACCTATGGTGCGATCAAAGAAGGGTGTGGGCGGAAGAATGGAATGAAGTTGTCTTTACTGTTGAGTCACGCATCTGTCTGCAACACCACAAAGGTCGGATTCGAGTCTGGAGACACCGTGGAGAGAGGATGCTGAACAGCTGCGTTATGCACCACCACACTAGTCCTGTACCGGGTATTATTTTATGGGGTGGTATTGGATATCACTCTCGCACTCCTCTAGTACGCATTACCGGTACTTTAAACGGCCAGCGCTACATCTCCGAGGTGTTGGAGCCAGTTGTTCTTCCTTGCCTTCAGGGCTTGGCCACAGCCATATTTCAGCAGGATAATGCGCGACCACACGTGGCACGCACTATCCAAAGGTTTTTCGTCAATCACCAGATTGAATTGCTTCCCTGGCCGGCTCGCTCTTCGGATCTTTCGCCGATAGAAAACATGTGGTCCATGGTTGCTCAACGATTGACCCAAATACACCCCCAGCTGCCACACCAGATCAACTTTGGCAACGTGTGGAAGCTGCTTGGTCTACTGTACCCCAAGAACACATCCAAAGTCTCTTTGAATCAATGCCGAGGCGTGTGGCAGTGGTTATCTCCAACAATGGCGGCTACTCTGTGGCTACTGATTCTGGCAGGAACCATACTTCACAGAAGTCTATAAATTTAATCATTTTTGATACTTGGTCAACATGTTATCTATAAAATAAATTTTTTGTGCTATCTCTTGTCTTTCTTGGTGTTGCATTTACGGTGGCCAGCAGTGTATTTAAGAATTACAATTTATTTGTAGTGTTTATTATGTGAAACACCTATTTTTTTATAATTAAATTAATATACTTGAAAAAGAATTACAGAAATTTTAAAGACAAAATAAGGGGCATTTAAATAAAGTAAAAATGTTTTTTAAAAAAATAGAATTTATGAATCGTTGACAATTTTACTGTAAAAAACAAATTAAATATAAAGGTTGCTGAAATGAAAAGTGGACACGTGCAATTGTGACAAAATGATTGCAACAAAAGCAGCACTCCCGAACATGGATAAAAAAGGAGGTAGAGGAGGTGTACACCACATACGGCGTGCAATAATTTAACCTGCTCTTGGTAAAGGAAATAGATCTAAAGTAATGACGCGCTATTCATGGATTAGTCCCTATTGGAGCAATGCGCGGTAGTATGATTTCTAATTGCTGACAGTTATCAGAGAATGGGGTCAGTCTATGGCGAGCACTGCTTAGTTCGAGCAATTGAAGCAAAAGTTTTCGTGAAGGATCGTAAACAATACTAAATCTTGATGACAGTACCAGCCCAAACATCTCTCGTGAAGCCCAGATAATCTATAACAAAATTTCGTTGAAAAGTGTTGGAAAACCCACTGTACAGGCCGGATTTTTCCGGATTGATTTTTTTCCACTTAAAAGAGCATTTCGTTTCCATTCGGAGAATGATGTTAAGGAAGCTATACAGGACTTCCTTGAGAATCAACCACAATCTTTCTACAGGGAAGGCATAGACCTACTGTCGAAACAATGGGACCTGTGCGTTACAATGTCCAAGGCAATTTATTTTAAATTCCAATAAAGGTATTCTTATTAAACTTGTCTACTTTTCATTTGGGCAACCCTTATAGATTTCAAAGGTACTCAAAACAAATCTTTTTTGGCATTCAAAAATGAAATAGTTAAATTTACAGAATTCCGTACCAGGAAAACTCCGAAGATGGCTAAGATTTAAGTTATTGTTATCATAAGTTTAAACATATTAAGCTTTCGATTCTACAGAAAAAGATCCTTATAGTCCTCACTTCTTAATATAAAATAAGATATAAATTAATATAAAGCTTTCGATTCTACAGAAAAAGATTCTTATAGCCCTCGCGATTCTTAATTTAAAATAAGATATAAATTATATTAAGCTTTCGCGATTCTACAGAAAAAGATTCTTATAGTTTTCTCGAGATTCTTAATTTAAAATAAGATATAAATTATATTAAGCTTTCTATTCTACAGAAAAAGATTCTTATAGCCCTCGGTTCTTAATTTAAAATAAGATAAATTAATATTAAGCTTTCGATTCTACAGAAAAAGATTCTTATAGGCATCGATTATTAATTTAAAATAAGTAAAATTAATATTAAGCTTTCGATTCTACAGAAAAAGATTCTTATAGCCCTCGATTCTTAATTTAAAATGGACAGGACTTGAATTTCTAAAGCAAAAGTGTATATATATTTCAAACACTCATAACCTACCCCCTCAGAATCTATTTCCACAAAAACAATTTTTAGCGGATCTGTAAAAACGTGTCTTCCAAACTTCAAGCCTGTAACTCCAAAGATATTGATATGAGTGAGTGAGTAAATGAGTTGATTGCATCCTTTATATATAGATTCTAAGTTTAATATTATTTTTCATACACGGAATTTTAAATTAAGGTCTTCACTGAAACTCATTGAATAATATTCTAATTCAATACTTAATTAATTTATCTCATTAAAATTTTGAACAATTTTAGAAACAATGTATAATAACTCCAGTCTGATTGTTAATATACTCTCGGTTTGATAGAATTTTAAAAGTTTTTCTTTGAGAATTAAAGAAGGTTTGTACGTATATATACTAATTTAGTGCTTCTTAAACTTTCAATATTTGTGCCCAAATTTTCAATGATAATTTTTATTGCGCCCCCCACTTACAATAATAATGTATTGAATGAAATAATAATGTACTTTGACGGTAAAAAAACAACTACGATACGACATTAATTATAAACCGTACAAGTTATCAAGATAAGTATTAAATTTTGTGTATGACAAGCTCATGGAAGTCCCTAGTAATTACTAAACATGTTTTTAACTTATTACTAATAAATTAATTATCAAATACGTTGTGCAGTGCTGAAACATTTATAAATGTATTAAATCAGTGTGAACATGTATTTTTTTTCTTTATTATTTCAGAATGTATTTTGTTTTTTTCTTTTCCATAAATTGATAATTATTTTAAATATTTTATTTTCAACATGTTCGAGACTTCCACATAAGGTTATCAGGCCCACCTGGGGGAGTGCTTCAGAGTTTAAGAAACTATGTATTAATTACTTTTATTAGTAAAAATTAATTTTAGTACATAAAAGAAAAGCACAAAAGTTGTGACTAATGCAATCAGCTATATTATCAAAAAGCATAATATTAATAAAGTACAATGAAAAGACTTAATGCCATTTCTTAAAAGGAAGAAGTTAATTAAAAATGTGTCTGTTTTACATAAGTTTTACAAATATGGAATTAATTAAAGCCACTTTAAACATTTTTTTTTGTTTAATTAAACAAAGGATCACGTCTTCTCGTAGTTTTTGTGAGACACTATAGTTCTCCTCTGAGAAAAGACGAAGAAATAGTGAACTATTTTTATTTGGTACGAAGAAGACTCAATAAAAAAGCAAATTCCTATTCGTAACTTTTGGAAAGAAAAAAAAATCCTCAGGGAACAATGTGAAAGCATTCAAAAGAAAAGGTGAACAATAAAACTAAAGCTAAAATCAAACAATTCTCGCATGCAACATATAACTTAGTATTCCGTTACGTTTCGAGAAAAATAGAAAATGAAACTGGAGCAATATTGATACGTATTTTTTGCTTATTTTGCTTTATTATTTTTTTTGGTAAGACTCACAAGTCTTCAAGTAAGTATTAAAAATATCTTGCCTTTGGTTGAAAGTATTTTTAGATAAAGATAAAAATAAATAAAAGAAAAAAAATCACCCAGTAGAATGTTTATGAAACCAAAAAATCAAAAGCTGATACCAAACAAAGAATCAAACCAAAATGTAAAATGTTTTTTTTCACCCGAGAATGAAAATACAACCTATTTCAAATATTGAGGATAAAGAGAGTTTTGTTTTCATTCTTTTGTTCATAGGTTTTTGCTCGACAGCGCCCACAAAATAAAAGAAAAAAATCACAGCGTTGTGTTTTTTGGACGAACATAGAAGGCAAATAAAAGATGAAAGTTTTGCAACTGACGAAAAATCAATGTCGTACACTTTAGATTTAATGAAAGTTTTTTTTTTTGTAGCTCAGGTATAAAACGACTTCTATTAAACCGATATTTCATTTCTTGTCCTGGATATTGTTTTTTTAGCATCTGTAAAACATCAATTCAAAGTTTTCTTCCAAGAAAATTGAAAATGAAACGAGTAGTTTTGTTCTGTTGCAGATGTATGGTTGAAATCCTGCGGATATATGGAAGATTTGATTGAAAATCTCAAAGAAAGCAATGAGAGTTTAGAAAATAAGAGCCAGAACTTGTAATTTATTTCATATCACATTGCTATTTTTTGATGTTTAGTGACAGAATATTGCCTTCACATATTCGTTGAAACCCTGGTGGTATCAAAACTAAAGTTACGATCCAAAAAAATGCTTTCCAATTTCATGAGAAGTATCATTTCTGTTTGTTATAAAGTACAAGAGAAATATCCACGTATATGTTAATACATATATGTAAACACAACTTCATAAAACTTAATAAAACCTTTGGAAGATTTATGATGAGTACTCATCGAAGAAAAGGGAGCGTTACATTTGTTTTGCGTATCGTATGAGTAACGTCATCACAATTGAAATACACGAATTAAGAGATTTTAAATGTCCTTCCATCCATCGCTACAGACATACAAGCATTCTTGAAATATCAATTGTAGAGGTGAAAATTCAGAGATATTAGTTTTCTGATTTGATAAGTAATGTGACACATTTAAATCAACTGAGAAATTTTTAAAAATGTCCAGTTTGAGAGAAAAGAAAAAGAGATAAAAAAATGAACAAAAAACTTTATTAAATCTCACAGCTTAGGTGTAGAGACAGTCAATTTCCAAATATGCATACATTTTAATGTACCGTAAAATCCGGCGTATAACGCGCACTTTGAATACAGAAAATAAGATCGAAACTTATAGTACGTGTTATACGCGGGATATATAAACGATAGCTTTGAAAATAACAAAAGAGATAGCATAAAAAAATTTACTTCTACATGTATCGAAACACTTTTTACTTAAAAGAAACGACTTGCCTTATACACTAAAAGAGTTGTAGTTTTAGAAGTATGCTATTTTTTCAAAAGTCTGGAATAATACCTAGAATAAATTACCAAAACATAAAAGCAATGTATATTAATATTGGAGATTTCTTCGTTAAAAAAAGGGGGTGTGCGTTATACGGCGAATATACCTAAAAATTAAAAAAAAATCAGCTTGAAAGTATAGGTGCGCGTTATACGCCAGATTTTACGGTATTTTTCATCATTTGCAACGAAGATATTTAGTTGTTTTAGTTACTAGAAGTTTAAAATTAATAATACATCTTTAGTTGATTTGAGTGTGTGTGTTTTTGCTTACTTGTATATTCAATTAAAGCTGATTTGATTTTCACATACAAGGTCTGTTGAAAAACTATCCGACCTTGAATATTCCTGCGGATAGTTGAGATTCTAAGAGATGCACAGAGGGAGGTGAGAGCTTTACGTGTATGCTTGAATTTTTCCTCTTCGTTTCAGAGTATCAGTAGTTTCTCTCTCTCTCTCCAACAAGCGGTCGAAAAAGGTGCTTTTATACGGTTTCGTCATATTTTTTTTCTGTAAAGATGGCCGAATCACTTGAGCAGAGGTACTGCATCAAATGTTATGAAAATAAACTATCTGTAAGTTTAAGCAGGTGTTTGGAGACGATGCTACACGGAACGCACATATTACGGAGTAGTTTAACCAAATCAAAAGTGGCCACACGTCGGTAGAGTGTGACCAGCATTCTGGGAGACCGCAAACCACTCTAAATGCAGCTGCTGTTGAAAAGGTGAAAAATCTGATAATGAAAGACCATTGTTTGACCATACGAGAGCCTGCTGAACAAGTTTATATCAGTACAGGTTCTGTACATACAATTTCGTGTTATCATACGTAAGGTGGCTGCGAAATTTGTCCCCCTGTTGAAGGAGCAGATGGAAATCCATCTAATCATTTCGTGTCCGATGTAATGGTTCCTCCAGCCATGCTCCGTTCGGATACCCTCGAGAACTCCAACGATCAGCAAAATTTTCATCTCAAGCAACATGAGGTGGAGGTCCCGGGACAAAGTGAAAAGGTTTCCGTCGCGATTATGTTCACATGATGGAGATTAGCTGACTTTGAACGGGGAATGGTACTTGGAACCAGACGCATGACCCTTCTATTTCGGAAATCATTCGAGAATTCAATATTTCGAGATTCTCAGTGTCAAGAATGTGACGAGAATAACGAAATTTAGGCATAACCTCTGACCCTGGACGACACAGAGGTCGACAGCATGCCCTTAATAGTCCAGGCTAGCGACGAGAATGTAGAAGTATCTATGTTAATAGACAAACAACACTGCGAGATAAAACTGCAAGAATCAATTCGAGATGTATGACCAACTTGTTCGTCAGGACGCTGTGGTGAATTTTAATGGGCTATAGCAGCAAAAGACCGACCGCAAAGCCTTTACTAACATCCCTACAGCGCCTCTCCAGGTCTCATGACTATGTTGGTTGGACACTAGATGACTGGGAAACCGGGATTTGGTGAGATAAGTCACGAGTTCAGTTAGTAAGAATTGATGGTAGGGTTCGAGAGTTTCGCGTAGATCCCAGGAAGGTATCGTCCCAAGTTGTCAACAAGACACTATGCAAACTGACGGAGGCTCCATAGTGACCGTTTTACATGGAAAGGACTGGGTCTAATAATACAACTGAACTGAGCATTGAGCGGAACGAAGACTATTTGCATCCAATCATATACTTTTTATGGATAACAATGTGTCATGTCACTAGGCCACAACTGTTTTTGGGTTTGAAAAACATTCAGGACGATTCCCGTGAATGATTTGGCTTCCTAAATCGCTCGATACGAATTTCATCGAGTATTTCAGATCTAATAGAGAGGCCCGCTCACACACAAAATCCTGCATCCGCAATACTTTCTTAATGTGGACAGAGGCAACATGGCTTAGTATATCTTTAGATGATTTACAACGACTTGTTGAGTTCATGTCTCGTCGAGTTGCAGCACTTCGCCAGACAAAACAAAGTTTGACACGATATTAGGAGGTATCCCATGATTTTTGTCCCTTCTATATACATCGCTTTGATTCGAAAGTAGCTTCGTTTAAGACATTTCGAAGTATAACTACTGTCTTATAATGCGGTGTTCCAATACCAATGACGTGTCGTTTGAATATCCCTAATTAAGCCATAAAAAGAGTATTACTCATTTTACAACGGTATGGAATAATACAGGTTTTGATTGAATATTATTTGCGCTTAAAAATTTTATGCTGTATTATTACTAAGCTTTATGTGAACTTTCTCCGATTTTCTTTCTGAACTTGAAAAAATATATATATATATATATATATATATAAACATTGTGTGTGTATAGAATTTAATGTACTTCATCTAATTATTTTTTAATTTTTCCTCTTCAGTACTGATGATAAACTTGTTATCTTATGTATCGGATTACATAACTTAATTATTTTAATTCTTTAAAAGAAATATTATAAGAAAATAATTTATATAACTACACAAGAGTAGAATATGAAAAACTATTAAAATACAATAATATCTAAATCAAACATGCATATAACTAAAAAACTTATTCCATAAATTTAATTCAATATACCAAGAAACTAAATGAAAAAAGGTTTAATAGCCATTTTAAAATATACCCGAACCATCTGATTTATTGCATAAAACATATAACTTGAAAGAGGGGGAAATGTTTGATAACTTTATTTAGCTACTGTAGTAAAGAAAAAATCCCCAAGAAGACCAGACGACCAGCTCAAGGTAAGACGATATTTTAGTCAAGAAGCATCTCCTATTTTTGACCCCATTAAGAATTGGACATGCGAAAAGCTAGAGAACGTTGAACTAAAGTAAAACATGTCTGAAAGTACCCTCATCACGTATATTGGAAATTGAGGGAGTTATGTTCAAGTTTTGGCGACATTTTCATCAAGTGCCAATGGCTCTCCAAGTTATGAGATGCGTCACCAGTACCTCTTATTTTGATCTACTTCAAAGTTAATAAAATATTCAAAGTTCTCGAAATATCTTACAAATTTAACTGAAGTAACTTCATAGGAAGTATAAGGGCATATCAAACCTGAATATAGAAGGTTGAATTAATGTTTCTGGAGCTCATTTTTGTAGTTTTCATGCCCCTCTCTTGAACAGTATCAGCTTCCATTATTTTGCACGTCCATCTTAAGTGAAATTGAATTAGTCTTGAGCATACAATTATCAGTTTATTAAGGTCTTTGCACCAAATAAAGCATAAGAAAATATTGAAAGCTTCATTGGCTGAGGGAGTGTTTATTAACCTCACACTATAAAGAAACACCGAGATTACTCTGATGAGACTTCATCATTATCAATCACGGTTAAATGAAGGACGCCACACACACACCTGAGCTGTCATCCCACTGTATCTCGCCAACATGAGGAATTTAAGCCACGATAGATTTAACACGCATCTACCGCTCTACATGGCGGGTCTTATGTGGAAGTGGTTGCCTTCCCCCGGGCCGTGGATCGCTATTGGTCCGTGGATCAAATGGTTTCGGGCCACCCAAGGAACATTAAGTTATTTTCATTTTATTTACCTTGCTGCATTTCTCTCGTGTTTGTGCAACTTTTCATGGATGAGAGGTTGACCGAGCTGAGAGACGTCACCCAAGACCGCACCAATATCGCGCATGTGCAAAACATTGTGATATATAAAATATAAGCAATCAACGTTCCTTACTCCCCAGCACCACACCCTTAAGAGGCAGCGGTAAAATTAACCGATCTGCGGTGATGAGAAGGTTGGGGTGAGAGTGAGTGAGTTAATATTAACATCACGCTGTTCAGCTACTTGAGAGCTCTTGGTGAGGGATCTCGTAACTCTGAACCATGGTCAAGTGACGAGGGGAATGATACCTGAGCTGGCACCCCCTCTCCTAACTACCACACCACCGGGAGGACGTAAGAGCTCTCGATAAATTTAATGTGCATTGCTCCCCTTGACGAGAGTCTTCAGTGGTACTAGGCTCGAAATGTTGTAGAACAATGTTATATGGAACTTGGGCTCGAACTCATAACACGCCGACCACGAGTCCGCGCGCGCGAGACCATGACTACTAAGCTACCGAGGTCCAATTGGCAGAACAATATACTCATAATTGACAAGCAGAGAAATAAACTCTTCTTCCTAAAGTGCTGGCTTCATCATTTGACAGTTCAAAATTGCTAGATGTATCGGCAGTGTTTGGCGAAACTTGGCGAGGCTTGGCAAAAATAACCAGTCTCATAAACAAGAAATCGCATGTTATAAAATTTTGTTGCTGCCATATTATTTTCTAATGTAAATATAATGTAATACTATTTTTTTATTGTTTGCATAATATATATTGTTGTTGTTCTCGTGTCCAAATAAATGCATATCACTAATGTAAATATCACTGCCTCTGCTATTCTGGGAGCATCAGACAGGAGCGTAAAGAGTGGGGATATTTTTTTTGCGACGGTTGGGCATTCAAGATGTGATTGTTTGAAGATCTGGGAAGTGTTTGCAACATATGATCTTGTCTTGTCTGGGTGAATCTTCATGCCCTTAAGGTGTTCAGTTCTCAAAATATTTATAATTCGGGGACAGTCAAATTCCGTAACTAGGTATATATATTAAAACATGTTTATTTTTTTATCATTGTTAAGTTTTTATATTTGGAAAAGAATCATGGAAATTTAAAATAAAACTATTCAAATGTATTTTAAAGACGAAAAAGAGATCTTTAAATAAAAATAATATGTTTCAAAAATAATAAGATTTATGAAACTTTTCCTGTAAGATAAATAAAAAAAAATTCAAATATTCTAAAAAAAAATATTTTTTTTTAAAATTGAAAATGAAATAATAATAGTTAAATATATAGAATTCAGAGAACCAAACTTAGAATTTCAATGTAAATATAAAATTAAAAATTCAACAAGTACCGGAGGTAAATTATTTCACCCCAGATAATAAAAATGTAGTTCCAAGTACTATTTGCTATATATCAGGGTTACTTCCAGCAAAAATATATTATTTTATTCAATACTTTAACGAAATACAACATTGAATTAAAAATAGTTTTATGAAGTACATTGCGAGTAAAAATTTATTATTATGTTGTAAAATTGAATTCAATTTATAAAAGAAAAATAGATAATAACTTTTTGCTTTAAAACGTCTTTTTATGAAATTCTCTTAATATACTAGATAAATAATTGGAATATATATATTTGTATTTTTTTTAATTTACAAATAAGTTCCATTTATTTTAGTTTAATTTTGCACTAGTTTTGATACATATAAATTCTTTCTTTTTTTTTGTTAAATATAATTAAACTAAAAAGAATCTAATCACTAAATAATGAAAATAAAATATTCTTTATTAAAATACACGAGAGAAATAATTTACGATAAGTGGCTGACTATTTATACGAAAAGTAAGCTATTTTATCGGAAATTATTTAAAAAAGATACATAAATTTCTAAAAAGCAATTTAAAAATATGTTGGAATTTAAAGTGGGAAAAAATTAAATAATGCCGTAATTCTTATTAGAAGTTTTTGGTAATGCATATTATACATAATTCATTTGTTAAAATGTTGAAAATGCAAAAATATAATATTTTATATGTTTTTCTTTAGCTTTAAATTATAGTTATTAAGAGTATAACATAAGCAATTTCAGCAAAAATATGGAAAAATTAAGAATGTCACATAACATTAAAATTGTAACAATGTGTATGATAACTCTATATAAATTTCTCTCTCTCTTTTTATATACATGTGTAAAATGATCCAAACTCACCCATTTATCACGAGAACTATTGGACCTAAAAGCTTGAAGTTTGACAGACATGTTTTTTTTTGTTGAATAGACGTATGCCAAGAACGGAGTTTTTTGGAAACAGACACCACTCCCAAGGGCAGTTGGGAGGTTGTAAAATAAAAAGTTCCCATCTTTGAATTTTCAGAACAATATATTTTAAATTTTGTAAGCATGCTATTTGTGTTAAGTAGAGATCCACCAAGCACAGGTTTTGTGGAAGTTGAGTGGTAAAGCGATGGCATGTTACGAGAGCGTAAAAGATAAATAGTTCATTTTCAAAAATTCGTACCATCTTTTTTAAATCAAGAGGCTATAAGAATGTTTTTTAATTTAGTCGAAATCTTATATCTGGGACTTTGATATTCCACCCTCAATAACTTAAAAACATTATATAGTCATGCAACATCATGAACTATCCAACGAAGTGGATGGATAACGGCTAATACAAGTGTAGAATTCTCTTATAAAATAAATTCTCTTTGAATATAATTTTAGAAATGAGTAAGAACTTAAAACAAGGATGATGCTGAAAATATTCGTATAAATGGCTTCAAGAATTTATTTATGCTATGGTTATGTGATATAATAAAATTAATATTTTAAATATAGAAAAATTTTAAAATTAATTATTGTTTTTTTAGTTTGTTAGTTTGTTTTAATTATCATCTTTCAAATATTCCTCAACTTTGTTTTGATGTTTCAGTAGTTAAGTTTCTAAATTGATTATAATAATAATTGTGCAACATTTATAATTAACTAGTAACAAATGAAGCCGAAAGTTCTCTAAAATCCCGCGTATGAGCTGATAATGTTTGGAGCGTTTTAATGTTAAAGTAAGGGTTCGGATTACATAAGGATCGGTTAATCTCAGAAAAAACGTTAATTAGGAAAAAACGCTCACAAATATTCCATTAGCCATGCGCAAGCAATTAAAAATTTTTAACTTTTAGGGTATTTTGAATGGAATCTATATTTATGGAAAAAAGTCAAATCCTACAAAATTAGTACTAGAATCCGAGTTTTCGCATGGTTCTCAAAATTTACATTCACTCATTAATGTTCATCATGTGGCGAGTGTTTCCTCCCGGGCATGGAATACTGGCCAACGATTCCTTGCCGTATACGAATTTATCTTCGCACGCCTTTTCCAAAGAGAAAAAAATGACACAGAAGGTAAGACTAGTACGGATAGTACACAAGATAACAAATGCATGAAAAAAGGCGTTGTCGTTCAGATAGAATTTCTCAGAAAAAAAAGCTGTCGACACATTACCGTTTAACTTAACGACAATTTTACTGGAAAATATCTAACCCGTCTTATCCGTTTGGCAAACATATTTGAAATTGACAGGAATTTACCCCCTAATTCGGATTATGTACGGGTTTCGAATTTTAATTAGATTTTTTGATGAAAAAACGCACTCTCGAGTGGCTTGTATTTCGAAATATACGGTATTACGAATAAATGACTTTTTTAATTAATTAATGGATTTTTACTTACCAGAAAAGATTCTTTATTAGTAAAAGTGATAGGGTCAGCAGCTTCTACTTCTTGACATAAATATTGGACATTGCCTTGTTGCTGAATTAGTTTGTTGCCTGTTCTTCCTAGTTCAATGACATCCATCCTCATGCTGTCAGCTACGAATTCCACCTATAAAAACAGAATCAGAATATTGTATTTAAATCGACATAAAATTTTAATCATAAACATGTCCAGAATAAAGCCAATGCATTCGTAGGAAAAAATCAATTAAGATGTAACTAAAAAATTAATAAATGCTGGACAATTATTACATTTGTTAAAATTTTTGTTGAACTCACTCATAAAAGAAATATATTTTCCTGGTGCATTGTTCATTAATTTCCAAGAAATATTGCATAAATAAAATTTCTTTATCCAAGAAACATCAATGTCTACTCACGAGAAATCTTATTTATTCGACGTTTTATTATTATTATTATTATTATTATATTTTAAAAGAAATGTCAGAAAAATTATTAAATATGTTTATACTTAAAAGGCCGTTTTGGATGCTACAAAATATTTAATTTCCTTAATCTAAGTAATGAAAATTCCTTCTTTTTTCTTACGACTCTTAAATATTTATTATTACAACAATTGAATATGATTTTAAATTTCTATACAGTAATGCCTCGAACTTACGAGTTAGGTGGGACTGAGTGATAATTGCGTAAGTCGAGGTATAATTTCGCATATAAATTCCTATAAATTATTTTAATTGGGACTGAAGTTGAACGAAAATAATAATTTGGAAAAAAAAGATGTTCAATAAAATCTTAGATAACACAAATACAAAATCCTAAGTAAAAGTTATTTTGAAGTAGAAGGTTTCACAAAATCTAATAAGTCGTCTTCTGGCTCAAAGATTTTTTTTCTCCCCAAAATTCCTCGGAGCATGCTAATAATTTTTATTCCTTATTTTGTTGAAAAAATGCTCTCTTCGATGGAGTATATATTTATAAAATTTTTATCAGTTTTTCAATTAAACATATGCCAGCAGTCATTTAACCTTCTGATTGAACTGGGTCTAAAGAGTCTCTAGTTCTTCAATATCTTGCTCATGCTCATTCATTTCTATGGGTCCATTGTTAGCACCTGATTATGATAACTAAGCAGTTCTTGAACGTCATCACTATCCAGTTATAAATTTATTTGCCTGAGAAAATTGACACACACACACACACACACAACTTCTTTTATCCAATTACCAATTTCTTCAGGCTTTGACACCGATTCCACCAGTTTCAGTGAGGACAAAATGGATGAATCGACGGTATTGGAAAATCGCACAACTTAAGTCGAGGTATTACTGTAATTGGATTCAGTGTAAGGATTAATCATTCAAAATGACAGAATTCATAATACATCAATCAAAAACATGGATTTATTATTTTTTTGACTGAAGGATATTATTTATTATATTATAATTTGAAAACATGTGTACAAATTTACCAATGTTACAAACTTAAAAAGCAGGTTTACAAATTTATCAATATTACAAGCTTAAGAAGCATGTTTACAAGATTAAATCTGTTGTTTAATTTGTGATTTCTACCAATGTAATAAAATTTGCGATATTTTACAGCCAAATAGTTGGAACGTTTATATGATAATGTATGGATCAGAACTTTAAAAAATTATTATAAGCCTTAATGTAGCACTTTAGAAATGCATCAGAAATACAAAAATATTACTTGTCTTACATGTATTTCGTAGTTTCATGGGGTAAAAATGAAAAGCAGGCAAAAAAAGCACATATCGAGAAAAATTGAAAACAAATGCGGTTCTTAAGTGTTGAAAAATAACTATGGAATTTAAATATTTTTTCGAAACTTTGAACAAAAAGAGGAGATAAACCTTATTAGATAATATAAATTATTTTTTTATTCTAGAAAAATTACAATCAACAGATAAAGAAACAATATTATGCGTATATTTTATAATTAATGGCATTAAACGTATATTTTATAATTTATGGTGCGTATATTTTACAATTAATGATGTTATAACGCATTTTAAGTATGATTTTAAATGTATCTTTTTAAACATATTTCGAATCAAATGAATTCGTTTCTTATTCTTATAATCTCGATATCTGAAACAGATGTTATATTAACACAAGTAATATAAAAAAAATTTAAGTCAATTCCTACTTAGATCAACAAAGAAAAATTTTACTTTAGCTACATTTTCTAAATAATTACAATTAATATAAATATGTATACATATGACAGAATCACAACATTAATTGATAATTAATTTTTATTAATTATCACTAAAGTACAGTATTATCATCCAAAACAATCGTGTAATAAAATTTCAGTTCAACTGAATGCTTTAAAACGTGAGAAAAAAACCTTTTCAAGTTTTGACACAAGTCGCCAAAAATGATGCTAACGTGGCTGTATTTGTAATTCTTTAAGTAATTAGTTTTAATCAATTAATTTTATTAATTATAATTAAATTATTGCATTGTCATCCAAAATAATCATGTATATAAAATTTCAACTCGATTGAGTGCTTCAAAATGCATTTTATTAACGATTGGAAATTCCACCAAGATAAATAAATAAATATATAGAGAATGTGAGCTAACTTAGGAATTGAAAAATATCTTTCATAAGCAAGAATACTATTTTTAAACTCGTATTAAAAACAATTTTATATTTCAGAAGAGTCCCGAAAACTTGGTCTAATGAGGACCGAAGAGTGGCCGAGTTTGTGAAAATGCCGGGTTATCGAGTATGCGATTAAAAAAAAATAAGTACGAATGTTTTCTCAGAGAACATTGTATTGCACTTGTAAGTATTGTTTCCTTAAGAATACAGCAAAAAATAAACTGCCCAAATACCCTGAAGCAAAGGAAAAATATGTACTTTATGAAGAAAAATAAATAGGAAAATGAAAGTTAATGAATGAATAATATACAGTAGTTAACATGATTAGACAGACTTCAGAAAAATACTTTATGAAGGCATAAAGCTGTTGATAATGAAAATTAAGTAGCCGATTTTGCAAAAACTGGCTACTTTTTTTTGGAAAAAAAATACGTAATATCCAGAGGCTTCTTAAAGCATGGGTCAACTGGGGCCGGGACCAAAACCTCGACTACGTTGGAAGCCTCATCTTTCAACTAGGCCTTAATAAATCATGATTAGAATGATTTCAACAGTCAAATGTGTTTTCCGGTTGCATTCTCCGAAAAACTGGGAATATCGGACAATATGCCTACTAGCTACATGTAATGACCAACGTACATAAATATGTATAGGAGTAGGCCTACCACCATACACCATCATTACTTATTCAGTCAAAAGTCGGTAGTGGGTCGAGCCGGTTTGTGCGATTGTAAGTCATGCACATTTATTTGTTTTGGGTTATTGCTTGTACGAGTATTGGCAACGAATTATATGTGCCGTCTACTTTAAAGGGTCATATGTGGGGTCCCATGACCTACTTTGCGTAAGGGTCCAGGGCCTCAATAAGTCTTAAGACATACCTGTTAATGTCCTGGCCAGGGTATGGCCCAGTTATTCGGACAGTAGGATTACTAAGCGCCGAGTTTTCAGGACTCTACTGTATAGCCGTTACGAATTTTTGGAACTTAAGTATTATACCATCTCTCTCTCTCTCGACCAATTTCACCTAATAAAAAGTCTCTAATTCAAAAAATGTCGCCGAATACTGCCATTGTGTTTGAACATACACAAGAATGTTTTTCTCACTATTGACAGCATATCGCGACATTTGGCGAAGTCTTTTGATGTGACAAAATTGGTCAACAGTATAGTACGTTTTTTTCTTCATTGTATTTCAAAAGTGGAATTATAAGGCATTAGAGCCACCACGAGTACTGAAATGTTCAATAGTTCGCTCTAAAGTGCCCTATAATTAATAAAATCGTCATACATCAGCTAACTATCCAAGAAACACTGTATTTAATTTATTTTAATCCTCTCATTGCATTGAAGATAAACATTTTTAAAACCACTGGAAAAATAGATTAAAGCGAATTATAAATTATAATTTGGAGATTTTTACATTTTTTTTGCCATGACTATCTAAGTAGATCGTAAAAATATTTCGAAAGCTACCAGAAAACTATCATACGAATATCAATAAAAAATACGGTAGTCAGAATAAAATAGTTTTATCGCACAAAAAAATGGCCAATTTTGTGTTAACCTTATGTGAATCAAAATAATGCTTGCAAATTGGATCCCAACTATTGAAAGTTTGAGAAGCATATTGTTACATGTACTATAACTGCACCAATTTATAAAAATACCAGGACTTTTCCTTTCATGAATTAAGCCCCGCCTTCAATTCTTACTTTATACCAGGGGTACTCAACCTTTTTTCTGCTGGGCAGCATACATATGTCAGCTATTTCACGCGAGCCGCATACATATGTCAGTTATTTCACGCGAGCCGCAAACATATGTTAGCATTTTCACGTGGACCGCATCATGAGGATAGGGGGGTAAAATGTGGAAAACTGATCAAAATATTTTTTTAAAAAAGGAAAACTGATCAAAATATTTTTTTAACCCGTTTTTCCTTTTTTTTTAATTACTATTTTTTTATTTTTGTCACTAACACTGAATTAGAAGCATTTAATAAACACTCCTTCACAATTTCTGCATCAGTAAACGGTTTCATGCGATTACCAATAATATAACAAACTTCATAACATGTCCTTGTTATCACTGACAAAACACTTTGTTGCTGTCGCAAAGATTATTCAAGAAAGCCTATTTATTACCTCTTGAAAGAGATCTTCGAGGAAAAGTGTCCTTGAATGATTCCTATGTATTGGTATTTTTTAAATACAGCCCTTTCATGACAAAACAAACAATTACTGATCCATGTCTGTTTTTCACTACAAAATAGTTAACCTCCCAATCATCTTGAAACGATATATTTTCTTCAAATATTTTTCGCTTGCAAGATATGAAAGATAGTTAAAAATTATATATATATAATTCCACCCTTAAAGCTATAACTACTCCACTGTTGTCTGTTATCACAAACTGTAACCGTTACAAATAGAAAAAGAATATCAATTCGCACTCGCACGACATCGACAGCAAAAAGCACAAAATTGATATATTTGATTTCTTGACACCATTTTTTTATATATTGTTCTTAAATAAGTGAATTTTTCAGAGCAATGGGCACTGACCAGGCTACTTAAAAAAACGGTTTGGTAGGCCGTAGGTTGAATATCGCTGCATTATACGAACACAGTTTTAAATGTCACCATGCTAAAACCAATTTTAGGACCATTTCAATCTTACTCCCTTAGTGATCCACATACTTCTAACTGAACGCAACTAGAAAATGCTTGCAGCACGACGCCTACTGTATAAATTAGATACAGAACATTTCACACATTGCTCACCAACTTCACGTAATTGCCGTGATCTGTTTTACCCTTCACAGAGGAAACCGAAACACTATGCGGTTCGCGTTCCTCTCTACACTGCACGTGATCTGAATGATTGTCATTCATATAAATGTGGAGTTTGTTTAAGGGCGAATAAATGACCGTGCAGCAGCAAAATGTACGGATGTTCTGCGAAGAACAAAATCCAAAGCATCGATTGCTATTTTGTATCGTTTTTAGGTGAATGTTAAGTAGACGAAGGTGTGTGGAATAGTTGAATAGTGTGGAGAGAGGAAATACTCTAAATAGGTATTTTTAGAGGAATTCCTCTTTTATTTATGAGGGTTTGAAAGCGTAAGCCGTTAATAATAGAGATCGGTTTGAAGGGTGTTTTAAATAAAAGCACGAAACCGAATGGAAATTGGAATTATTTTCTCTTTAAATAGATTTACTGTATGCATGTAATACGGTGGATCTTGAATTTATGGAGGAAAGAAAATATTATGATTCGAGCCCAACTATGCGGAAAAATTGTTCTATGGTATGGGGATTAAAAGGGAAATAATTAAAAATTAATTTCAAAATTTAATAAAGCCACAAAAGTTTTGAAATTTCGACAAAAATGGATGGTTATGTGATTTTAGACCTATAATAAAATCATTTTCTGCCCCATATTAATAACCAAAAAAAGATTAATATTGTTAAATTATCAATGAGTAGTCAGTAGTATACAATGTACATTACAATCCTTCATAACCACAGCTCTCTGCCCCCCCCCAAAACTCTCCAATCAATCCGATCCAAGTTTTTATTCCATCTTTTGCTTTATCGTACACGGCAGTGGCGACAGTCGGATTTATTTTTAAAATTTTATACTGAAGAACCTGTTTATTGTACTTAATGCTTTTTTCCTTGTGATTACTAAGTAGGTGTCCTCTCGTGGCAAAAAATGTTAGAAAGTACTAAAGAGTGTTTTTTTCTAGGTATAGAAGTTTAAGTTGGCATTACTTTCCAAGATGGCGACCGATTTAACAGCTGTCAAGTGATTTATTCTCAGTTTGGTTTGGAAATTCATCAAAACGATCATCAAGCAAGGCGTAGATTCGTCGAATGGGCCCAAAACGAGATGCCGTTGTTCCCGATTTTCATAAACGAATTTTGTTTAGCGATGAAGCGCACTTCTGGTTGAATGGCTACGTCAACAAACAAAACTGCCGCATTTGGAGTGAAGCTAATCCACAAGTGTATGTCGAAACACCGTTACATCCAGAAAAACTGACTGTTTGGTGCGCTTTATGGGCTGGTGGAATCCTTCTTCAAAAACGATGAAGGCCACAACGTTACAGTCAATGGTGATCGGTATAGAGCCATGATTACTAACTTTTTCATTCCTGAATTGAACAATCATGATGTCAAGGAGCTGTGGTTCCAACAAGACAGCGCAACATGTCACACAGCTCGTGCCACAATCGATTTTTTGAAAGACACGTTTGTTGACCGCCTCATTTCACGTTTTGGACCTGTGAATTGGCCTCCAAGATCTTGTGATTTAACACCGCTACACTATTTTCTGTGGGGCTATGTAAAGTCATTGGTCTATGCGGATAAGCCACAAACACTTGACCATTTGGAAGACAACATTCGCCGTGTTATTGCCGATATACGGCCACAAATGTTGGAAAAAGTCATCGAGAATTGGACGTCCAGATTGGACTACATCCGAGCCAGCCGTGGCAGTCATATGCCAGAAATCATATTTAAAATGTAATGCCACAAGATTATCTTTCGAATAAAAAAAATTCATGTCAATCGAATAATACACCGTTGTTTTATTGCAATTTAAAGTTCTATACCTCTAAAAAAACACCCTTTATAATACCTATTTTTCTTCAATAAAAATCACTTTGTCTTTATATCATAAAAAAACTCCTCAAATACAAATACGAGCGTTGCGGATCTGCACACGGCGCTTGTCGTCATCGTTCCAACTACATTGATTGTTTGAGACAATAGGCCGGCGCGACTGAGATCAAGTCCATCGCCGTACCTAGTATACCATATGGTGGGTCTATCAATCGACCTGTCACGTTGATATTGATGGTATCCTCCAGGTTATGCCAGTATTCTTTTTCTTTCAAATAATTCCCTGTTTACATGTGCAAAATAACGGAATAATAGAAACTGTTCACAGGAGTATCCTTTCTTTAGATCGTTGAGACTAATATCGTCTGGGTGTCGGAGAAGCAAAAGGCGAGGTAGCATCAAAGCCGTTTTCAGAATGGGCTCACGTCTATCTTAACCCATGCACGAGGAAAGAGTGTTATGTTCCACCTGGTCATTCTGCTCACCCCCGAAAATCACACTTTACGAGTATTTCCGGGAAGAGTTCGTCTAATGAGCCGACGCTACAATGTGTTCAAACACTGATTCCGTTAAAAACTCGTCAACTATAGGGGCTGACACACATTTAATTTGTCTGTGTTCCAAATACACACGTTGCTGGAGTGTGGAAATTTGGACAATAGTTCTGGTCATGAGATCAAGTCTGGAGTAGTCACTGTCAAGTCGTGGGTTTGAGTTCCAGAGCTACTAAAAAATATGCTGCGCAGAGGAGCTGATGCATGTTAAGTCCGTGATGGATCAAAGTTCTCACGACCAAATAATGTAAAAGATTGGAGAGTGGAATACGTTCAGTACAGACATAGCAAACGTTGTTGGAATAAACATTGGTAGTTAGTATAGACCAGGGCTGTCCAACACGGGCCCACCAGTACGTAAGTTGTGGCCCGCCGACTCTTTTTAAAAAATTTTAAATACCAGGTTTTTAAAGGTTTTTCATTTTGAAATTTTTTTGAGGGGAAATTTGTATATATATATATATATATATATATATATATATATATATATATATATATATATATATATATATATATATATATATATATATTTACCTGTTCTTGTTTTAAAATAAATCCTTTTTGATAATAGAAATGTCATTTAGAATAAAATAGATTTATATTTTATCAAGCAGTTACATTTGATTTTACTATAGTGAGTGAGTTAATATTAACGTCGCACTGTTCAGCTACACGAGGGCTTTTGGCGACGGACCACGTAATTTTGAACCATGGTCAAGTGACGTGGACGACACCTGAGCTGGCACCCCCTCTCCTAACTACCACACCACACCAATGGGAGGACGTTTCAGCTCTCGACAGATTAAACGTGCATCGCTGCCCTACACGGCGGGTCTTTAGTGGTACTGGGATCGAACTCATGACATGCCTGCCATGGTTGGATACCTTAACCATTGGGCTACCGCAGCCCTTTGATTTTACTATAATAAATTACTTTTTTAATAAATTTCGAATTGCACTATACATATCCTTTACTATGGATGGTACATGATTCTCTGTGCGTGTGACTTTCATTTCTCCTCTTCCTTCTTTTCTGTTTGTAATGGCCCAAAAAGCAAGATGCAGTCAGAGATGTTTTTTAAAGTTAAAAAAAATTCACAGGTTGGTTAAGATAAAGGGCAATGTATACTTTATTATTTGCGAAAGACAGCACAATCAAATTACAACAATAAGTAACGAAAGATCAATTCAAAGGGAACACCGTAATTTTCAAGAAAATGCCATCTGTAATATTTTAAACATAATTTGATCATTGCATTATGATATTATATAAACATTTTTTGTATTATCTATGTCTGTATACATGAAAAATAATGAAAACAATAATAATTCATTCTGTTTTAAATTTTCAGTCCAATAAATGTTTTTTTGTTTCCAAATCTGTATAAAGGTACATACTTTTATGTGCGCCCGCGAGATTATAATGTTTTTTCGAAGTAGCCCGTACGGTTATTTGGGTTGGACACCCCTGGTATCGACGTTGACTGTAGTACAAAATAAAAAATCCATCACCACTAGCATGTCGTGCTGCTTTGAAATGCAATGTTAATAAACAATAAATTAATCAATCCCGGGAGGTCCTTTTTACTATCCAAAACTGTATTATGCAAATATGCTAAAAATGGAAATTAACTGCAATGGTTAGTTTCGTGCATAACGGCGTTCTTAGATACAGGGGGAAATGTATATTATTTGTCCTTAGCAGGAGATATTATCATAATTTCACATTTTCCTATAGCGGAAATATTAACAATCACTATCATAGCCAACGTGGACTAAATTTCGAAAATGTTCAATGACGTAGGGTTATTTACTAGCTTCGTAAATGTTTAGTTAAAACTCATACCCAAATTCTGTGAACTATACTTATTCTGTTTACTTGAAGATGATTCATACTTTAATTATATCTCTCAGTATGAATTTTTTTTAATTATTTTGTTAAATAAAAATACCAAATTAATTCTTAATAAATTTTGTACGAGTGACTTGACTATTTGCGGTAGTTAAAAACTAAAAAATACTCTATTTTTATATGAAAAATATGCCCGAAAAATTAAATTATGTAGGTTATGCCAAATATTAGCATATAATCCTGTTCTGATTTTAGTAAAGTGAAAGAAATCTATATGTTAAGTTCATTATATTATTTTAATAAGACGGTTTTTAAATGTTAAAATTTTTTATCGTCTGAATAATTTTTGATATGGGTTTTTGGAATGTTAAGCTCATTTAAAAGTTATTCGTGAAAACTTTAAAAAAGTGCTGAAAAAAAACAGATGATTTTAGATTAAAAATAACAAATTAGATTGAATAAAATATTAGCTTCTAGCAGTAATAATTAATAGTTTACTTCTATATTTTTGTGTGTTTTTTGCTATTATATATTATTTCAAATAAAATTAATAATTGTTTTTTAAAAAATCATTTGTCTTTTCGATTTTTACGTACTCGAGTTCCTTTTGGAATTCTACAATCAGTATTTTCTTTAAATATTGATTGTACGCGATTTTGTTCCTTTGTGTTTAAGACTTACGTTTATTTTCTTAAATATAACTTTATTGAATATCAAAATCCTAAGAAAATTATAATAAAAATAAATGTAGCTCAACAAAAAATTATCAAATTTTATTTTTTATCGCGGAAGTAACAATTTTTTTTCCACTTTCACTGGTAATTCAATTTAAATTAACTACTTTTTTAAAATTTTCAACAAAGTATTAAAATAAACATATATTATACACTGGAATTCATTTAAAGAATTGTAACACATCTTTAAAGTACTTGGAAAAATTAACTGACATATTTATTAAATTAAATGTACTGATATACTCGAACATATTTGTAAAAAAAATGGCAACTTTGACGTAACGAATAAAAAAAATCTAAAAATGAGAAGGAAAGAAAAAAATAACTTGTTTTAAAAATATTTTTTGAAACTAATTCGTAGCTCTCATTTTACTATCACAATTCACAAAACTAGTTTAACAATAATGATCAAACTCGAATTTCACGATTTTAGTTTTTTATAGTTAAAGTAAAAAATGTGGTTTAATGTTTAAACAAGAAGTTCAAATGACGGTTGAGAATAAAATTCTAAATGTAACACAAATGTCCTAAAATTACCGACGGATAAAAATTAAAATCATACTTTTAATTTACGATCCTTTTGATCCCAAGGCGGAAAAGTTCTTTTTCGCCATTTTCATTCAAAGAGAAACCATTCCAGTTTTCATTTAACTTTTCTTTTTGAGCAAGGAAGTGTTTGTACAACACCTTTGTTGATAGTTAAAATGACAAAGTCAGTGACAAGTATTTTCCACGGGATGATGTACTTTTCCCTGAAGAATTAATTCTGACGTTTGTGAAAAACGACCTCATGCCCTAACGAGCGTTTCCGGAAAAAAATGAAAAAGAAAACATTCGAAATCTCCTGTCGTTAAAGAAAACTGGAAAGTGAGAAAACAGTTTAATTTCCGACAGCTAAGTGACAACTCTTCTCGGGAAGAAATAATTACTGACAACAGAAGTAAAAAGAGTTTAGAACAACTGTTTTAACTGTTTGATGCAAATTTGGTTACCGGTAATGGTGTGTTTGAGCAGCTGTAAATAGATTCATTTGAATTTTTTTTTCTTTCGAAATGTTTACTAAAAGCGAGCAGGTGGAAGAAAGCCTTATAGAAAAGTTGATTGAGTTCTCATACTAGAATTGACATAATTAGTGTAGAAATAAATTAGCCTTTATGCAGAAAACTGATTTTCTTCTCAAAAGCAACTTTTTTTTAATGTTAGAAAACCGTTTCAAGAAAAAAAAAAACGCAAATTTCAATTTTTTAAAAACGTATCATTCTAAAAAATTACATAAAAAAAATTGTATTTTAGCAATCATCTAAGTTTTGCTTAAAACAGGAAAATGCGTTCCTGATATTGTAAGAAACGTTTCTAAACAAAAAAAATTAATCAATAACAAAGTATTTAACTAACAGCTATTAACAACAATCTTATTTTTTCAATTCCTACTATTATAGTTCACTCTCTCCCTATATATATATATATATATATATATATATATATATATATCATGTTCAAATTTCCAAACGTTAATAAAATACTTTCTATTCATCCATTAAAATTCAAATACATTGTTATAAACTTATAGTGGATGACACTTGATGTTAAAACAGTTTTTTTTCACAAATATTAATTCATTCATTAAATTAAAAAATGAATAAATAGCAAACAAAAATAATAGTCAAACAGCATATATAGGAAGAAAAACCGTTCGATGTGTCCTTGTAGTGCAATGGATAACGCATTGGACTTCTAATCCAAAGGTCGTAGGTTCGAATCCCACCTGCGTTGTCGTATTTTCTGAGAATGTGATTTCTTTTTTACTAAACCATTTTGTTGAAATAATTAAATTTAACTAATGAATAAATAGTAACAAACAAAAAAATAGCCCAACACCCTATGTAGCAAATGGAAAGGAGAATGGAAAATTGCAAGGAAAACCGCTTTCTATTTCGTCATTTAATAGTATGATTCTGTCATATGTATATATATATTTATATTATAACTTTTTTCTAAAAAATAACTTAAATAAAATTTTTTTCTTTGTTGACCTAAGTAGGAATTGACTTAAATTTTGTTTTATGTTACCTGTGTTACTTTTATACATTGGTTATTTTCTTTTCCATGTGATGTTTTTATACGTGATATTAATATAACATAACTTACCATATTGAAATAAGTTGTTTAAATTTTGTATGCATAACAAACAAATGTATACAGAAAAAACAAGAAAATGACTATTACAGATTTTTAAAACTATTTTGCTTAATGGAAAATAGTGCGCGATCTGATAGTACTTAATATCATTCAAGCATTTGACTGAACTTAAAATAAACGATAGTGGATTTCGTGAGGAGTAAACAATAACCAAAAAAAAAGCTAAAACATTATTGCAGTCAATAGAACAATTTTTTAAACCTACATCATTAAAATACTTTATTTCAATCATCATAAAAAATGTTACAATTATTTTTATTGTTGCAAGTTTTAGTTGATAATTATTTAATTTATGGAGGATTTTTCATTTTTATTTCACAAAAGAATGAATACTTTATGAAATAAAATCTAATATATCGTTTCCTGTAAGCGTGTAAGCATAAAGAAAATTCAATGGTGAAATGCTGTAAGCTTCCATTTAACATAATTATTATTTTTACTTAAGATGTACAATTACGAAGGCTATTTTTAAACTAAGATCCGTTGGTGTGTATAGTTCCCTAGTTCGAGCGTACCCTGCAACGAGTCTCTGCGTCACTGACCAGCATCCTTTACGAACAATTTGCACCATTTCCAGCTCTGTAGCAGTTGTGTAAGATTCTCTGTGTGTCTTTTTCTAAAAATGTTTAAGGAGATTGAATCGCTTGCCGAGTGGGAGATACGGTCTGTTATCCATTTTTAGAAGGCAAGAAACATGTCGGCTGCAGACATTCATCCCCAGATAACAGAAGTTTATGGCACAAAATTAATGAGGGACAACAACGTTAAAAAATGGGCCAGGAAGTTTAAAGATGGGTGAACCAACGTCCATGACGAAGAACGCTCAATCCGGCCCTCTGTAATCACTGATGATTTGATGCAAGCAGTTGAAACAAAAATTCGTGAGAACAGGAGATTCACCATAACCACTCTTTCATTGGAATTTCTCGACGTTTCTCGGTTGGTGCTGTATAAAATTAGGACTGAAGACCTCAACTTGAAGAATTTGTGTTCTCGGTGGGTAGCCAGACTACTCACAGCGGGACACAAAGAGAAGAGGTTTGCCATTTCATTGGACATTTTAATTCGTTACAAGGAAGAAAGGGATACATGTTGAGTCGAATCGTTACTGGAGATGAAACATGGGTATCACATATCACCCCGGAATCAAAGCAACAGTCGATGGAATGGCGACACACATCCTCTCCCGTCAAGATCAAAGCCAAATAAACGCTGTCCAACCGCAAGATTATTGCATCAGGGTTCTGGGATCGGCGCGGTGTTTTACTGGTGGACTTAATGTCACAAGGAACAACGAACAACTCAGGAGCCTACTACGCAACTCTAGGGAAGCTGCGAAGAGCTTTGCAAAACAAACGGCGTGGCTTGCTGTCAAAAGGTGTTTTGCTCCTCCACAATAACGCAAGGTCTCACATTTCGCGAATGATTCGGGAGTTAATCGAATCTTTTGATTCAGAAGTTTTAGACCATATACCATACAACCTCGACCTTGCTCCAAGCGATTTCTACCTTTTCCGGTACCTCAAACACAGTCTTGGCGGGAACTGTTTCAATGACAACGAAGAAGTGAAAGCGGCCGTGAACTATTGGTTGTCCGACCAGGCGGCAGACTTCATTGAAGAGGGTTTTTAAAACTTAGATCTAAGGTATGACTTGTGTATTAATAAACTCGGCAGCTATGTAGAAAAATAGGTAAAAGTATGCACAATCCTAGAATAATGGTCTTTTGAAACAAAATATTGTCGTTATTTTTTAAAAAACAAACGGACCTTATTTAAAAAACAGCCCTCGTATTATTAATCGCAAAACTGAAATTACTATTTATACAAGATGCTCATTTTCAAATTTATCCTGTTACTGTATCGGTCGGTGAAATATTGAATGCAGAATGTCGTTTTCCAATAGTTTTTAAGTACAGACTCAGGAATATTAATAAAATTGGCTATTTTAACCTTTTTAGTTATGAAATTAAAAATAAGATCAGAATTATCGAAAACTCGATTAACTCGTAATAAATATAAAAAGTTTTATATTCTAAGCTTTAAATTTGTAAGGGTCGCCCCGTGATATCTATTAGTGTGAGAGAGTCAGAAGGAAGATTAGCCATATTTAAAATCACTTCAATTTATTCACACTAATAAACAACAACATAAATTCTATTAACTAAGTTAAGAGATGCACTCAAATACCAAATATGGAAAGCAATAACGATATACGAGAAGACTTAAAATAATCAGATTACTTACGTCTAGGCAATATCTCCTAATTCTTAGTGACTTAATCTAATTTGATGCCTAATTGTCTAATCGTCAACATTAATATTACAATAATCAGCTATGATCTATTCACGCCTCACTTCACGTTTAATCAATCACTGCTAGCCGTTAGCAGTCTAACCTGTCTCTCATTCTTGCTTAAAAGTTTAATCTTTATATGCAAGTTTTAACTTGCATAGTCATATCTTCTTTTGTGTGTGCGTGTGGAGGAAGCTTTATATAATATAATAATTTTTAAAGACCTAATATTTCCATAGAGAATTGATATTTAAAAGAATGTGGATAGACCCGTCACAATGTGAAACTGCATCATCTCTTTAAAAAAAGATCCACTTTATCAGAAGCTTTTGCCCTTTACTCGCCAAATTGAATCAGGAAATAATGAAAAAATTAATAATTTTTCGAATATGCTACGGAAAATAGTTCTTTAATATTAATTTTGAAATCAATAGTGACGATTTTTACAGATTTTGAGATGTTACTGACATCATTATATTTATAATAATTTGACTAGCTTTCTATTTTTTAAGATTAAATAGTTGCGACTGTATATCATTTTGATTTAAAATGAAAAAAAAAAGCATATAAAATGTTTCTTCTGACATCAAACTTACCCTTTTGTAAAAGGACGTTAAAATTGAAGAAAAGCTTACGGAAAAATGTATCTAATAAGATTCTAATAAGGATCTTTGAACAGACTAAAATATTTATGGAAAAATTATTGTTATAAAATTGATTAATAATTTTGACAACATTGAAGCTCAGCCTAAAATATGTTGTCGTAATTGTTTCCAGTGCCGATTTCATCTTGTTTTGGGCCCTGAACGCAGAAGATCTACAGGCCTCTTGGCACTGGAGGATCGAAATTTATAACCAGAAAATCTGGTTAAGTCCAGATTATCCAGATTAAATCCAGCCCCGGGCCCCTGGGCACCTGCTGCAAGCACCCAATGGATAAACCGGCACTGATTGTTTCTTAAAATAGTTTGGTTCTTAAAATATACGACATATGTTTAATTACAATATTATAGTCGAAAAAATAATATCAACCCTTTAAAAGACGCCCCATTTTGTAATTTTCTTAAATTCCTTGCAAAGGCTTATATCAAACAGCCTTAGCTATAGCTTAATATATTGGAGCATTTACAAATCAATATCCTAAGAAAGGCTGGGAGCATATATTGTTTGGTTTGTGACATTTCTAAAACTAGTACATTTGAAGTGCAAGAGACAAACAAGTAGTCCGGATATAAACATGTTGGGTAATATTAGTCCAGGCTGTCTGCGGAATATTTGCTAAATGCGATTTCAGTTGATAAGGGATTGGAAATGTGGAATTATTGAGTTTTAAGCCGAGATTCATTGATGGTATATAAAACGCAAAGCTACTTCTATAAAACAATTGATGTTCATGCAAAAAAAAACATCACCGCACTTTTAGGATTTAATTTTAACTTCTCTTTCAATAAGAGTATTAAGAGAATTCTATTTTTTTGATATTTAACCCATTTTTAAATTAAAAATTTTAAAATTTGAAGAAAAAGTAAACAATAAACAATGGATGATTTTTGAATATGAACTGAAGTTAAATCAATGTGTTCAATATTTTTTTTTATTTACGCATGCAAATACATAATAAATTTAACTGTCACATGGCTTAATTTGCATTTATTTTATCTGTGAACTTATCTTAGTTGCATTTATTGTTTATATTTACTTGAATAAAGTGGCATTCAAATGTCTGGCAACAGATTTTTTTTTGTCTGTATTAGATATATATTCAAGTATCTGGAAACAATCGAGAGGCTGGTGGAAGGGGAAGAGAGGGGTGAGGCCCTGATCCACAGAGGATGTCTTTTCTCTAAATTGGAGTGGAGCAGAGCTAAATCGTACTGTCACCTGTATGGGCTCAAAGCTACGGCCAACGACAGACGGACATCTAGAAGACCAACCTGTCTCTGACTCTGGCAACTTTCGATCCTTCCCTTCGGAAAGGACACAACAACAACAGTTTTTCTACTTGTATTGGCTATATATTCAACTATCTGGCTACAGCCCTTACTGCCAGCATTGGATATATAATCAAGTACCTGACAACATTCTTTATATCTGAATTGGTAATATAATCAAGTATCTGGCAACAGACTTTTCTGCCAGCCTTGAATGTATAATCAAGAACCTGGCAACAGGTTTTTCTACTTGTATTGGCTATATATTCAACTATCTGGCTACAGCCCTTACTGCCAGCATTGGATATATAACCAAGTAACTGACAACATTCTTTATTTCTGTGTGTGTGTGAATTGGTTATATAATCAAGTATCTGGCAACAGACTTTTCTGCCAGCATTGAATATATAATCAAGAACCTGGCTACAGCCCTTACGATCAGCATTGGATATATAATCAAGTACCTGACAACATTCTTTATATCTGTGTGAATTGGTTATATAATCAAGTATCTGGCAACAGTCTTTTCTGCCAGCATTGGATATATAATCAAGAACCTGGCAACAGTTTTTTCTACTTTTATTGGCTATATATTCAACTATCTGGCTACAGCCCTTACTTCCAGCATTGGATATATAATCAAGTACCTGACAACATTATTTATATCTGAATTGGTTATACAATCAAGTATCTGGCAATAGACTTTTCTGCCAGCATTGGATATATAATCAAGGACCTGGCAACAATTTTTTCTATACACGCAGTGGCTATATATTCAACTATCTGGCAGCAGTTTTTGTGCTTGCATTAGATATGCTTATTTCTGCCTGCATTGGCTTTATATTGAAGTATTTGGCGACAGTACGGTCAGTATTCACTAGACAGTATTCAGTGTGTTGCATTTACTTAGTAATACTTTATGCAAGATTCGAACAAATCATTTTAAATGCTTACATTTGAGTTCGAAATCTTTCGTTTACAGGTCCTCCTCTTAAATCCCTTAGATTAAAGTTTTATCTCGATTTCATGCATACATTCTTTTAATTTGATTACGGTTAAAATTTCCCATACTGTGGCTAATATCGTTTACTTATTAATTTATTTTATTGTAACAATTTATATTTTTTCATCATATTATTATTGATTTTAATAAATAAATACAATTTCTCAATTTTATAAAAAGGTACCCAATTGCCTTTTAAAAATGTTCATACTTCAATTTTCATATTGGCGAGTATAAACTCAACGACAAATACATGCAGGCAGAATTTTTAAAAATTTATTATTTGCCAACGCAGGCAACAATGTTTATTTTAGTAATAAAAATTTATATTAAAAACAGAAAAATCTGAGTGCATGAAGCTTAGTGTTTTTATGTTTTAAATTCCAAAATCTAACAGCACAAAAGAATAATCATCCACATTGAAAATAATGTAATTTAATCTAAAATATTGTAAATACAAATATACAGTTACAACATTGTTACCGCCCAAATAAATTCCTCCGGATTAGAGTTGTAAATATATAATTTAAAAAGCGATAGTTCGTTTTAGCGTGATAATAAAAATTAGTTCTCTGAAACTAAGTCTCATTGGAAAGATTAATTATATGAATTCTTATTTTTTACCAACAATGTTCGTTCTTTAATTAAAAGCAATCTCGTGTTGTAACTAATTTCGTGTTTTTCCTCGTAAAAACAAAAGATATTTAAAATTGTTCGTTTGATTCGTTAAAAAAATCGTTTTCTTTCGAAGCATATTTTTTTTTAGAATAATACCGCAGATTCTCTCTCTCTCTCATTAGTTTTTTTCCCCATAAGCATTATGAGTTGTTTTAGTAATGGTAATTGTAATAAGGGAAAAATCTATGCATTTTGATCTAAATTATTAAAAGCACGCTATATTCATACTTTAATTCATTTTTAGACATGAACAAATTATATTTTTAACAAACAGTCTCGAAAACTTAGTTCGAAATTGAATATATTTTATTCCAATTCGAAAAACTATTTTATACTTAGTATACGTGATGAGTTTACAATCTTATTCGTGTATTTAAATTAAATATAATTCGAAGTTTCTTTTAAGAATTGTAAGGTTTAATTTCCTACCATTGTAGGGGAAATATTTAGATAAGCATACATATAACACACCCTCTCAGTTTCAACACACACACACAACTATATTACTCAAATTATTTGCATTAAATATGATAGAATTTTATGCGTTTGTATCGAGTTATATCTTTTGAAATCAGTATTTATTAGAATAAAATAGGTTATTATCTCTCGAAATATTGAAAACAATGTGTAGCATAAACTATTTAGATTTAAACACTCCATAGAATTAAGTTTCTTGTTATATTTAGCTGAGAATGAAAATTAAATTATTTAGACAGAAAAACACAGAGTTATTTACTAATTAACTACGATATATATTTTTTTATTTATTGCTAAAATATTTAGTAAAAACGAATGTAAAAGGATGGAAGTCTAAGTCATTGGAAAATTTTATCTTAAAAGCTGTTACATTTGATTTATAAATTCCTCGCTGTGAAGCATTTTAATTTTTACTTAAGACCGTGTTTCTCAAACTGTGGGGCGTTCCCCCTAGGGGGGAGTGATAACTCTACAAAGGGGGCAACTAATTCTGGATCCCATTTCGAGGTTTGGCGACTAAAATATTAAGTTACAAACCTAAAACGAAAACGCTCATGGTGAATACAAATACAAAAGAAAAAAAAACGACCTGCAATATAAGCGTGTTTTCCTTAGTTTTTAAACTACTATTTCTTATTTCTAAGTCTCTTGCAAGGGAAGTAATGTCAAAATATCATAATGTTGGAATTAGTATTCCAACAGTCATGAAAAAAATTTCCGACGAATTTTTAGAATTTAATTCTGAAATGTCATGTTTACGCTAGCAAATAAAACTGACTTTGATTGTTCCTGCGTATGAATCATTTCAACTCTTTTTATTAACTCTTAAGCATATCACAAAATACGTAATGTGTTTTTGTCACTTTTGTTGGGGGTTTATGTGTATCTCTTGCTCATATTCAAAAGTGCTCCTTTAGTGTATGCAAACAAGTCAAGAAGTGTTTTTCTATGTAGGTGGGTCTTCCTACCAATATATATATATATATATATATATATATATAATTTAAACTTTTATTGCTTTAGAACTATTTAATATTTTCACTGTTTCTCAATACACTTTGCCACTAAAGAAAAATTTAATACATAAATCTTAAGCTGGAGTCAAATCTTTAATTTTAGGCTCAAATTAGGTAAATGTTTTCAATAAAATAATTATAAAGGAGGAAACAATTTTGGTAGATATAATTAGTTTCTGGTGATTCATATAATTAGAAGAGTCTGATGAGCCGCAACCGTCTATACAAAGAGAAGCATGCGGCTCGCGAACTGCGGTTTGCCGACCTCTGATCTATGTAATTAAGAATATTTATAAAATTAACTCCCTCTCTATCATGCTGGAATCTCATTTGATTACAAACGACGATTGAAACATCTTACAATAGTTCTAATTAACGCTCTTCATGGAAAATACGACATCGACCATATAGTCGCCTTGATAGGGCATTAGAGACTGAGAAAATCTTTAATCTTCATTTCCTTTCAAACATTCTAAGAGAAGTTTGTTAGAATAATAGGGTAGACGTATAGTGTGTGCGTTTCATATATTGGTTACATGTAAGTATCATACACATTAAAAACATCTTGTGTAAAACTCGCTTTATTTCTGAATAACAAATGCACTAGAAAATTCGAATGAAACATACTCTGCAACGAGAACTGTTAGTAGAATACCAGGCGTAGTCGACCCCCTTCCTTCCCTCTCATTTGGAAAGTTTGGGTTTGCTAAATATTGTATAGATATAAACGTTCATTGAACGTTCCTAAAATCGCATGTTCACAACAACATGCAGTAAATCTTGTTTTTATATATGAGGGGTGTTTCATATAAACATCCAATCTTCGCAACCATTTAGAACATTTCGTCGATAGTCCTAAATGGTCTTTCCTATGTGTGAGTGTAACACATTCTGGATTATCCCCTTCCGCCGATGTTATCGATGAATAAGATATTTTCACAAAACAGGTCGATGTAAACTACAATTTCGGGAAAGGAAAACATTTGAAAAAAACATTTTTGATAAAACTATTGCAGTACTCCATTGTTACCTTTAACAACTCTGTATATGTCTCTTTTTTTGTTCTTTGCAGCTTTTGTCTCCTGTAAAGAGCATAAACATTCTCACCATCGAAGAAGTGAAGTTTGCAACTGCTGATGGCGGTTGCAATTTTGAGCATTTGTTAGAAAGAAGCATTTTGAAATGATGTAAGTATAAGCGTGTTTTTTTCATATCTAACTTTCTGTGCTCCTAAGCATTTTTTATCGGTATTGCATTCTTATTAAAATGTTTATTTCAGTGAGTTGTACTACCTTTTATAGTTTAGTTCGTTTTAAAAGATTCATTTTACATATATACTAAGATGTGCTCGTATAAATTAGGATTTTTTATTAACTAATTATAATAATAACAGGAAGACTCTTGAAAAACATGTAATGTTTCTACTTTCTTAAGAGTGTTTTTTTTCCAGGTATAGAAGTTTAAGTTGGCATTACTTTCCAAGATGGCGACCGATTTAACAGCTGTCAAGTGATTTATTCTCAGTTTGGTTTGGAAATTCATCAAAACGATCATCAAGCAAGGCGTAGATTCGTCGAATGGGACCAAAACGAGATTGCCGTTGTTCCCGATTTTCATAAGCGAATTTTGTTTAGCGATGAAGCGCACTTCTGGTTGAATGGCTACGTCAACAAACAAAACTGCCGCATTTGGAGTGAAGCTAATCCACAAGTGTATGTCGAAACACCGTTACATCCAGAAAAACTGACTGTTTGGTGCGCTTTATGGGCTGGTGGAATCCTTCTTCAAAAACGATGAAGGCCACAACGTTACAGTCAATGGTGATCGGTATAGAGCCATGATTACTAACTTTTTCATTACTGAATTGAACAATCATGATGTCCAGGAGCTGTGGTTCCAACAAGACGGCGCAACATGTCACACAGCTCGTGCCACAATCGATTTATTGAAAGACACGTTTGGTGACCGCCTAATTTCACGTTTTGGACCTGTGAATTGACCTCCAAGATCTTGTGATTTAACACCGCTAGACTATTTTCTGTGGGGCTATGTAAAGTCATTGGTCTATGCGGATAAACCACAAACTCTTGACCATTTGGAAGACAACATTCGCCGTGTTATTGCCGATATACGGCCACAAATGTTGGAAAAAGTCATCGAAAATTGGTCGTCCAGATTGGACTACATCCGAGCCAGCTGTGGCAGTCCTATGCCAGAAATCATACTTAAAATGTAATGCCACAAGAGTATCTTTCGAATAAAAAAAAATTCGTGTCAATCGAATAATACATCGTCGTTTTATTGCAATTGAAAGTTCTATACTTCTAAAAAAACACCCTTTATTACGGAGAAAAAGAAAAACTTCGTTTCGTTTGTTTATGGATGAAACTCCAGTAAAACTATTCTGCATTAAAAAAATTAATGGTGTAAGTATTTATTAGGACTCTCTCTACACTAACATGTATTTTTACGACCTTCCACCTTATTATTCTTGTACAGCAAAACAGCAAGTCTAATTTTTTTAGGGTGAAGCTTATAAGTTCAATGTATGTCAATATTTCATGTATATATGTCAATATTTATAGTACAAAACTCTTTTCTTATGTCAATATTTTAGTACAAAACTCTTTTCTCCGAATTAATTTTAAGATATTTCAATAAGTACTAAGTATTATTTTTATAAATTATTATTTTTATTTTTAAGAAATATTGAGTAGGAGCACTTAATTACAAAAGGAATTTGTTTTTGTCGTTACAGACATGTTTTTAATGAACTCGGGATGTCAAAAAATATCTACGAAATATCTTACTCTTTTCTTCAATTTCAATAACTATAAACCTGCAATAAGTATTACTGAAAACACACGCACCAAAATGTATAAGCAGAAAAATGATCCTTAGTCTTCTAAATACATTTAAAGTTTACGTTTTCTTAAAGAATAAAAAAAATTATATTTTACATTTCATTAATATTAAAATTTTAGGAAAATAATACATGTGTTTTTTGATATTATCAAAAATAAAACTTCTATGCGTTAATCATATGTATTATATTTCTATATTTTTCAAACATATATTTGAATACCTCCACTAAAATTGAATTTTTTATATAATGGTACATTTATAAGCTGCCCTTACATTACATATTCTGTATAACATTGTCTCAACGTGAAAAATTCTAACTTTTCAGGACCCTGCATAATAGAAAATTCTTTCTTTCTTTTTTTATATCCTTTTCCTTACCTTCTTGATGCATCCCACGAAGTTGGAATGTTGCCGGGCGCCCTGATGTCCGACGGAGTGATCAGCACCTCCCACAAACAGCACGCTACTGGACAGCAGGTTGAAAGTTCCAGTGGTCGAGCCACGTTCGGTATATACTCCGTCCACCGTGATGGAAAACTGCACGAAAACACTTCCAGTTAAAAAGAACTCAGAAAAGCAAAAGAAAATATCATAAAGGATTGGATATAGAAATTTTTTTTGCCAAGTTAAAGATATAATTCCGATTTCTTTATTTTTGGTACGGTTATAAAATACTGCAAAAGGTTGCTGTAGTTGTGTTTCCATACCACCAAGTCCTTAGTATGGAAGGGACCATTGGTAGTAGTAAGTAGCTTGAACGATGTACACATATCAATGAAGGATATGTATAACTCAATATCTACATATGGTTATATTATTATAATAGTTCAAAAATAACATATAGAAATTTGATGTATTGTTTTGGCTTTTTCGGGTATCAATTTAATAGATTTTTATGAGTTCAAAAATAAATTCAAATGATGTAAACACGTATGTTATATAATGCTCGATTTCAGAATGATTTTATGTCCGTTTTTTAGCTCTATTTCGAGTAAGATCTAGCTCAGTACCTATAAGTCCTAGGCATCGCTTTGAGTGAGTTTCTGTTTCAGCCATTTTAAATACAGAATTAAAATTAGACATAAGAAATTATTTGGATTTTTCGTGAAAAATGCAATAGTGTTTGATTGGATATAACTCCTATATTGTTTTTTGAAACCATTTTTCAGTTTTTACGGAAAGTGTAAATGATACTATGCTTATTTGAACGCAAGTTAAATCAAAATTTGATTTATATCGAAAATTTGAATGAATAACTTGAACAGACTCTTCATATTTGTTTAAGACATATCAATATTCTTCCATAACTAGTTAGGGTGAATTTTTTAATGCTTCTTCCGCATTTAAACTAATATTTTTCAACCTTTTCATATCACGACTCTCTTAATTTTGCTAAAGAAAAAAATTATGTATCACTGATTAATGAATGAAATAAATTTGCTGAGTAAAAATTACTCATTTATGAATAACAGAAAATGTAATCATTAACATTAAATGACTGAATAATATTTGATATTAGGTAATTATAATAATTAGCTTTAAATAATTTAAAAAATACGTATTATTTTACTGGGACATTATTAGTGATAGTTTTAAATAAATATAGAAGTTATATAACAAGGTCAAATTTTAAAATAAAACTATTCCTTGATTAAAATGTGTAAATTTTTATGTTATTCTCAATAAGTTTAACTCCATTTTGTAAAGAGAAAAAGCTTTTAAGTTTTGTTGAATAATATCTTTTGTGTAGAAAGTGAAATATTTATACAAAGTCACGTGGATTTTACTTATTTAAATAGGAGGGACAACCAGAAGGTAAATTTCCAATAAATCTTAAGCAGAAACTAAACATACTTAACTAGAAAAAAATATCGGAACAATAAAAACAATCTTTACCTTGACTTCTCAAGGTAAGAAACGGAATTGTAACAATTGTTATATCAATGGGTCAAATTTAGATTCCTGTGTCATTAAAATTCGCTGCCTGGGATTGGAGAAAGAGCTTGAAAGCCATTGGCACGTCTTCGTCACGGATCAGAGGAATTTTTTTGGAAACAAAATTTGGACAATAGGTTGAATGATCAAACACGTCCTGGTGGAATTCATGTTGCAGACATTTTGTGCTCTCTGCCATATGTGGGCCAATGCTGTTCTGAGTCAATACAATCCAGCATTCTTTCTCGATTTCTTAAATGATTTGTCACAATTAGGGATTGCAATACCTGTCTATCGAATACCCGTATTTTCAGCCATTTGTACAATTTTTTACGGATATTGACAAGTTTAAATACAGGGTTTTCGGTATTTACTAGAAAATTTTTTAAATTGTTTCCACAACATGTTCAGGAATCGCCAACATAGCAAAATAGTATAAATTTTTGTTTTTATGTTATAGTGTTAATTATAGCACCATACTTTAAATATATTATAAATGAAATAAATTTACATCCATTTCAGAAGGTGAAAATCTTAAACGTCTTTATTCCGCTCATTCTGTTGTTTTTATTTTTATTTTTCCAAGCCGGTTCAACTCATTAAATCCATCATCTGATTTTTTTTCATTGCCAGATTCAACAGGATAAAAGACTACTAATCTGAACGTAAAAATATACACAAATATTATTTCTCTGACAAATAGAATTAAATACACTATTACTAACTAAGAGTCTTCCTTAAAAGAGGAATACCATATCCAAGCTCATCTGTCTTCCTTCATCCATCAACACCTGTAACTACAATGTCTCCCTAACGGGTAAAATTAATTAGACTGAGAATACAATATTGCAACGTACAATCAAGAGAATTTTTAAATATTTGAATCACATTCAAGGCCAAAACTAACCTAATACACATTAGAGCGATGCTGCATTCGCACAGGACTCATAGTCTGATATTTGTATCTGAGAAAACATGGTTGTACTTGTGAAGAAAATGCGTTAATATTTCGATATTTTTTAAATTGATAAGTTTGTTATTCACATTGTATTTGCATATCATACTTAAGGGTTCAAAATATTTTTCAGATTCATTATATATATACTCATAAACCGGTATCCCGGTATTAAGTTCTAAGAAATACAGAATACCGGTATTGAACTTTTGGTCCGGTATTGCAATCCCAAATCATAATGCAGGGCTACAAAATAACAGTTTAAAAATGTTCAGATGAATCTCACCTAGCATTTGGAGGGAAAAATTAAAATGAGCAATTTTGGTCTCTGAAATAATGTTACAGCAAGTTCATGGATGATGTCAACTGGTCCATGCGATAAGGATGGTAGGAATCCACTCAACATGCACATTTGCTGTTTTTCAAATATCTCTTACCATCCATTGGCGACGGGAGAAACTTACTGTCTGAATCACCTTCGTGTATCAAAATAAGATTTCAATTTCATTGAGTAATTTTGAGAAGAAAATACGAGGGTTGTGTGGGGCAAAAGTCATTGCAACTATTTTCTTTCTTGAAGATACCAGTTCGGTTGGAAAATGTGACTAATTGATTGATTGATTGAATATTAACGTCGCACTGTTCAGCTACACGAGGGCTTTTGGTGACGGACCTTGTAATTTTCAACCATGGTCAAGTGATGTAGACGACACCTGAGCTGGCACCCCCTCTCCTAACTACTGGAAAATGTGACATATGCAGACGAAAGGACAAAGTGTTAACTACATGAGTGGACAATGAATAGCACTGAAATATTGTAACACACTAATTTATTACGGTAGTATACAGGGCAATATGGCCTTTACTGTGCTAAAGAATGACAACACAGTACACATAAAGTTGACATGAGAAAGCTGGGCCTAAAAACCCTCAATGTAGTCCCCTGCTACTGTCGCCACAAGCTGCCAACGATGTGGGAGGCGCTGAATACTATCAGCCTCAGCATTTGCCACACCATGTGTGAATCGGGTCACCTGTTGGCGCACAGAATTAACAATGTCCTCTCATGTTGCAAACCGCCTACCACGTATCGGTTCCTTCATCTTAGGAATGAGATCAAAGTCACAGAGCGAATTTCCCTCTGGCGAACGGCTATTTTGATGTAAGCACGCTGCTCAACACGCGTTACTTCCATCTCACACGACACTCACCAACTGACTGATTTTACAGCCCTCGCTGCGCTACTGCCAGCTATCGCAGAGCCATCTGTTCTTCTGCATACACACTATGCCTGCAGAACTTCCACACGACACATATACATTTGTGATCTGTCCACATATCTAGAAGGAAAAAAAATAGTTGCCATGACTTATGCACCAACCCTCGTAGTTACAAAAGGATTCATATGCTAAGTGAAAAGAGGGAAGACAAAAACATCAAAGATGTTCCTTCCATATGCATAACTCCATAAGTGATACATTTAAATACTTAATAGTAATCTCTTTGATGCATCAACAAAATCGTATTATAAGACAAGAGAAAAAATTATATCCTTTTTTGATTTCCAGAACTCATTCCATTAAATCATTTTGTATTAAAAAAATAATATATCATAAACTGAAGGGGAAAAAAACTTACGTGGCAAAAGCCGGTCGCTCTTGTAATCTGCAAAAAAAAAATACAAAATTGTCATCAATATAACAAGAGAAATACCTTCAAAAATTAATAATTGCAAGAAAAAAACATTAGTTTCACAGACATAGCAGAAAACGTGCAAGCGAAAATTTATATATTTGTTGCTAAAATATTCCCATATTCAAAAATACAGCCTCAGAAAAACATTTTAAATTACATTTTTTTAAAAAAAATAACGCATTTGATGGATAATAATGAACTCAAGGAAACATTTTTCAAAATCAATTTTCCCGTTATTCATTGAATTCGAAACTAGTATTCTGAAATGTGTACATTTTATCTGATTGGCGCAGCCTCTATCCCTGTATGATTAATTCAGTATTAGTTAAATAAGCAAACATATTAGCAACATCGACGTATTTATATCACTAAGCCATTTTGATCACAGTAAGAAAGGACAACGGTGAGAGAGGTCACGTGACCATGGTAGCCAACAGTCATGATCACGAATTCGTCACTGTTGCATATGTCGAGTCATAGATTCGACTTAAGGTACAACTGGAGTTCACTTGATTCGTACCCCACTTAATGCCCTGTGTAGTGGGGTTAATGCTCGTTAAATCTAACGAGACTTAATGTCATTACGTTTTTGTGGTGTGGATGTTTGGATAATGTGGAATTAGCTCAGATGTCATCCTCGTCAAAATTAAGAAGTCCATCGTCATTAGACCTTAATTTGCTTTAGATTTAGTCACTAATAAATAATTAGTCAACCTATAAATCCTTCAATTTATGAACTATACATGTATAGTAGTTCACACTAAAGTTTTTAACAGTCTTGACCCTCCAGAACTTACGCGCAAGTATTTAACTGTTAGCTTAGCCGCCTAACGGAATGCAATCGTAGCTTTAACACTGTCAAATTATGTACTCAGCGTTTTTAATTATTTCTTATGTAATCACCTCGTACGATATTTGTCCACCAATCATAAGATCCGTTCACGGATGTTTCGAAGCTCTGCATAAATACTTTCGTTTCTACGGAAAATTCACGCTGCCTGTAGTAACTGGTATGTGACTGCACTTTTGTGTCAATCGTCTTTTCCTTTTTGTGTGTGTCGGTTTTAATCTTAAGTGTCTAAGTGAGTGAGTGAATATTAACGTCGCACTGTTCAGCTACACGAGGGCTTTTGGCGACGGACCACGTAATTTTGAACCGTGGTCAAGTGACGTGGAAGGCGCCTGAGCTAGCACCCCTCTCTCCTAGCTAACACACCACACCGATGGGAGGGCGTTGCAGCTCTCGAAAGATTTAACGTGCATCACTGCCCTACACGGCGGGTCTTAAGTAATAGGGCTCGAACTCATGGTATGCCTGCCATGACCCGATACCTTGACCACTCGGCTACCGCAGCCCTCTTAAGTGTCTAAATGTGGAATAAGAGAGTGGAATACCGTACTACACTAAATGATGCCTCATCCATTCCACATCTCTGTGTAGAATTCATAATCTAATCATAGAAATATAAATAAATTAGACCTTGCCACACGCAAATTACGATATATATATATATATATATATATATATATATATATATATAACATATACTTTGGATTATAATAACTTCTTTAAAAATTATAAAGAATTAAATTAAATTCATCAGTTTTTGCTTATACTTTTATATTCAGCTTATGTCAGTGTTACTCTCAAACTGTTGGGCGTGCCCCCTTGAGGGGGCGTGATAACATCACGTGGAAGGCTCGAGCATATTGAAAAGTCGAAAACAAAATATTATTTTTTTTAAAAAAAATTATTAATTTACTGAAAGAAAGCGAGGCAAAATACATTCTTATATAATAAAAAATAAAATGTACATTTACACTGATATAATAGACTTATAAAATATATGAGTACTTCACAATGTATTTGATAATTAATTTAACAATACTAAGTTAAGGACAAATTTAATAATTACCAGTGACCCCATGTGGTTGTCATACATAAAATAATATACAAATTTTAATTAACTTGATAATATGTACGGTAATAAGTAAAGTCGTATTGTAGCTTTAGCATTAAAGTACGTAATTGTCGAATTCAATACATTGACATTGTATGGAAAGAGGCGAGATGAAAATTATGATTGAAAATTGGGTCACAAATATTGAAAGTTTGAGAAGCACTGGCTTATGTATAAGCCTGGGGTTTATGTATATTTTATGCAACTTATTTATCACATTAAAATGCATCCATAAAAAAAATAGGCTTTTGCATTTTCTTTGTGACTCCATGACCACGAAAAACGTAACTAGCTTTTCCAAATAGTCCTGCTGATTAAATTATATGTTGGTTGGCGTCTTGTTATAATAATATTACTATACACGAAGAAAAGAGTGCAAAAGCCTTAGCAGAGGTTGGACTTCTGACTGTTCGTAGGCGGAGGGTATTACGTTTAAGAATAATACAAATATTTACTCTTAGATGGTATCGTTGGATCTGATGGTCCCAGCCTCATTTATAATAACGCATAATTATTGATTACGTTGACAGATCGTGCTGTCTATACATGAATTTTTCTGAGTTGCTGTTTTTCTCAATAGGAAATTTAACGTGAGCGTTTCTTTCATTGGTATCACTACGTGAGCTAGGCTACGTGAGCTACAAATACATCTACAAAGAGCTACAAATACATCTACAAAGAGCTACAAATACATCTACAAAAGTGGCCAAGGTGTGTCTTAGCATAAATAGAAAATCCATGCCAAATATGCATGAAAACTATGCATGCATAACATGGAATTTTTAAATCTAAGCTTTTTTCTGTACTTTTTCGTGCATTTATAAGATGTTAAAATGTAGAAAGCAAAACCATTCGTCTATATCAGGGGTGTACAACACGCGGCCCGCGGGCTTTTGCCTGTTACCTGTTCTTGTTTTATAATAAATTCTATATATATATAAGTTACATTTGATTTTTACATAATAAACAACTTTTTTTAATAAAGTCCGAATTGCATTATGTATATCCTTTACTATGTATGGTACATTATTCTCTGTGCGTGCGACTTTCATTTCTACTCCTCTTTTTCTGTTTGAAGTGCCCAAAAAGAAATAGGCAGTCAGATATATTTTTTTAAAGTTTGAAAAATATTCAGAATGGTTAAGATAAAGGGCAACGTATACTTAATCGTTTGCGAATGGCAGCACTATCAAATTTCAACAATGCGTAACGAAAGATCAATTCAAAAGGAACACCGTAATTTTCAAGAAAATGGCAACACACACTATAATGTTTTAAGCATTGTTTGAACATTGCATTATTATATTATTTAAACATTATTATATTATCTATGTCTGTATACATGAAAAATAATGAAAATAATGAAAATGCATTCTGTTTTAAATTTTCACTCAATAAATGTTTTTTTGTTTCAAAATCCGAGATAAAGGTACATATTTTTATGTGCGGCACACGAGATTATAATGTTTTTCCGAAGTGGCCCACAAGGTCATTTGCGTTGGATACCCCTGGTCTAAATGAAACTAATTTTGAGTCTACCACACCCAAGGATGTTTTTTAATTTTATTCACCGATATCACTCAAGTTACGCATGTTGCATCGTTTTGAAGCCTAGTGGTCGAAAGATAGCTTATCGCGCTTATACGCTGCATGTCCGGGGCTCAAATCCCGGGCTGGGCAAGGTTGACTCAAACTTTCATCCCTTTAGTGGGTTCATAAATTGAGTACAAAGCTTGCTTGGGAACTAAACAATGGGGGTTTCGCGTCAGACTGACCACCTGGCCATAACATCTATCGTCTGATGCACCTCATCGCCTAAGGTTATGTAAACTGAGATAGATACAGTAGACCATGGTTCTTTCTGGGTTATTGAACACCGAGTTTTGTTTGATCGTTTTAATCTCATATATCTTATAAATAAATTTAAATGTTTCTATATTTGTTTGGGACACTTACAAATCCCCATAGTTGATGGTAACGATCCAAAATTTTGCAGGGAACTTGACTAATGTTTCAAAGAAGCCACAAGTATATTTTCAAAAATAAAAGTTTTGCAATTTATTTTCAGCGACTTTTTTTCTTTAACCTCCTCGATTAAGAAAGAGATTTTGTGAATTTGTGCAAAGTCGCCAAATGCTGTGATGTGCAGCCTATAGTGGAAAACCGTTCTCTCTCATGTTCACTGAACGATTACTGAAATTAGTACCATCTTTTGATTTGGCAACGTTCAAGAACGGGTTTTGTGGTAATCGACCCTCAACGGGGATGTTGGATATCCATATATATATATATATCCATATCCATGTTATAGATAAAAAATACTCGTTTTTGAACTATTTGATGTACAGACTTGAAACTTAGAAAGCATGTTTCCTTTGTTGAGTAGAAATTCCCTAACAACCGGTTTCGCGGAAATCCAATCTAAGGGGATGGGGTTACGTGGGTGTAAAAGATAAGTGTATTTGTTTCAGAAATATGTATTTAAATACAGTTGAAGCCTTAGTGCTAAGATTTAGATATCCATAACTTAAAAATATATACATAACCATACATCAGTGGCGCACACAAAAGGGGGGGGGGTTCGGACCCCCCCAAAGCCCTTGATTTTTTTCCGGTTGATTATAGTTCTAAGTATATAGTACGTAAAATTTAATTAAGTATTTGTTATTAATGATTAATTTTATTAATTAATGCTAATTATTTATTCAATAATTAGTTTTTTACTGTGTTTTGTTCCCGAAAATTGACAAAATCAAAAGGAGCATGATACAAGAATGGTGAACATTCGATCCCGGACCCCCTTGAAAAATTCCTGTGTGCGCCACTGCCATACATTATCATGAAATACCCAGCAAAGCGAGTAATGACTAGTTTTAAATAAAAATAAGTATTTAATGCACGTTTAGTAATAGAAAATAAAAAGCAAAAAGAAGAACCAAAATAATATTTTTGAAAAAATATGTTCACGCTAAATCTAGTAGACTTTTGAATGAATTTGTGACAGTGTAAAAATGTTAATTAAATAACAATTTATCACATGGCATAGCAGTAGTACTGTCACAGTTAATGATTTGCATAAGAATTATTCGTTTTTCCTATAAAATAGACACTTTAAATGCTAAAATTAAAAAAAAATTAATGTATATAAGTATTAATATCTCTAAGAAGTATTTAAATATATTAATATTTCTAAGATGTGTGTGTACTTAAATATATTAATATCTCTAAGAATTATTTAAATATATTAATATCTTTAAAAATTTTATTTTTATATATACTCGTACACTTATACAGACTTTTTTAAATTGCAATGGAAGAACTCTCAGTCTAAGTTAAATTCAAATTAATCTGAAATACTATACACGAAAATCAAAATGTTTATAGTTCATTTTAATTATTTCAAATTGCGCAAAGCATTTTAACGCAACAAAAGTTATGCTTTTCTGTCTCGAATCAAATTCAATCTAAATGTAGTTTTGTGATCAAAAAAAAAAAAAATCTGAAAAAAGTAGTACTTATATATATATATATATATATATATATATATATATATATAATTCTATAATTAATAATCATTCTCGATATTTGCTGAAAAAATATTTCTTCTACTGTCCGTATAACGATAGAGATAATATACTAATTAGAAACATGCACTGGCTCCCAAAAAGCAATTTTATTTGATTAATATTCGATATTAATGCATTTTCCTGAAAAGAATTCTAATTTACTTACAACAATTTAACAGAAACAGGAATGAAACCGAGTTATTACATTCCGTGTAAAAAAATGTCTGTGTTTGTGTCCTGCTGTAAAGAATTTGTCTGCATTAATTCCTAAGAAGGTATTAAAGTGTGACGACAGTAAAAAAACAACAAAAAGAAATGAGAAATTAGTATTCATTAACAATTTTTTTAATGCTTCTTTCTACTTTTTGTTTCCCATGTGAATATATTTAATCAAGAGGTATCCATTCTCTTTGAAAGCATTGGATTAAAACTAGTTTTTATTAATTAAAAGGATGCGACAGAAAAATTAGAATTTTATTATTATTATTATTGTTGTTTATCACGATATAAGTTTTAACTTATTCGCAGTAGTTTTAATTATTGAAAGAGAAAATGCACAGAAGAGATCATTCCTTTCATTGAAAAAAATATTATCTTATTTTTACAAAGAATTTCAGGTTAGGAAAAAGCACTTTCCCTAATGAAAATAACGCACGCTGTTGTAATCTTGCGAAAAATATTAAGAGAAAATTATTGTTACGTAAAAAGAAATTGCAATGATTCCAAATTCTCTAAATAATATTATATTCTTCGTTTCAATCATTTAACTGAAATGGTTTTGAAGGATAATAGAGTCATGAATGTTAACATATAGTTAGTTCTTTTTTTAATAATTTAAAAGTCATTTTTGAAGAGAATTTTGTATGTAGAAATGGGTAAAGTTTATGTGGCGTAATATTCACATCATAATTACATGATCATTCTTGCCGGCAGGGTGGCGCGGATGGTTTGTCGCTGACCTTCCGCACCAAAGGTGGCGGGCTCGACCCCGGCCTAAGTTGGTAGATGTTCATGATGCAGACAATTGACAGCGACCATGTCATATGATTGTACGGCGTGAAAAAAATCCTTCGAGTACCTGTTAGGCTTAGGTGATCTCGGTAAAATTAAAATTCTAAGAACGGTTTTGCATTGCCAGAACTCAGGTGCCTCCCTCTAGGGAGGAAACTGGGCGTCAAAATTACTTGCGGTAATTGGTATCGTCTATATGGTGCCGCACGAAAAAGTGATACCAGTCACTGGGGAATGTACTAGGTCTGAAAAGCTTAAATATCAATGCGCCGTCCTATTAGAGAAGAACACGATAATTACAAATGCGTGTTTCTAGTCAATCAGTTCATAATTTTATGGGACGTCAAAGCCGCTTGATTAATTCAATCAACTGTTGAGATCCAATCAGTTAATGCGCTTCGCCATTATCAACGTCTGCTTTTTGCATAAACTTTCTTTTAAAAAGAGAACATAGTTTTTATATTAATAAAATATGCAGAAAAATAAAATGCGCTTGATTTAAAACTACACGTAAAATAATTTATTACTTTGAAAATTTTTTGAAGGAATTTAAAATACTTGTAGACACATCTTTACATAATTATCAAAACTGAGACTCATGTAAATTTTACAAGTATAGCTATAATTACAAGTTTTAATTTAAATGGAGAACACAGTGTTGTTGCTATTACCACCTGATCAACAATGTCAGATAGAGGTCCACGAACTTCATTGTGGCAAGGGGCTAGTTTTTACGCCGGTCGTCATCCGCAGATTTGAGCACTATGTAGGTGACAGCATAATTTGGCTCGGTTACAGCCCAATTTTGAGGGAGAACACCCTGCAGAATGATCAGGCCTCCCACCTCTCTTCCCGTTCCACCAACTTCACGTGAGGATTTGCGGCTAGATGAATATTTAGAGTGTTCTCTTCCACACAGACACTATACATCAACAGACATCCATGCATTCTTTGGGGATTCGAACTCAGGCCCTACGGCTTAGAACTCACCGTCACTAATCACTATATGTTCCGAGTGGCTATGGAGAACATGTGGCTTCATTTCTCATAAGATCGTCATGAATTAAGTCCATTGCTGACAATCGTCGTAAAAACGTAAGCATTTTTTTGTTTTCTTGGTAAAACAATTTCTATAAAATAAATATAACTTTAATCTCGATATTAAAAGCCCCACTTACAAAATCAAGCGGATTCTTAATTGAATAGTGGTACAGTCGAGGTGTTTTATTATACTTATCTTTTTTTACTCAATTATCCCGCCGTTCACGAAAAGGCAGAAAACAAATAAAAAATAACATTAAGCTTAAATTCAACTTATCATCAAACAATTTAAAATTATTACTTCATACATTACGTTAATGTTTTTTTTCTGTTTATACTCTTACATAGCAAATAATCATTTTTCATTTTTTAGGTATTCCTTGGAATCAAATACTTTTTTTTAAGTTTCATATAACTTTATATATTGCTCTAAATTCTTTCTTTCTAACATATTAGAATATTGATTTTAACTAAAGAACGCGACTAAATACCTTTTCGTCCCTTATGCGTTAATGGTTGAGAAAAATTTCCTTTGGCATGTTCAAATTGGATATCGATTATGTAATTTATCAATGTCAACGACAAAGTGAAAGGTAGCGTTTTTATGAATACATAAGTATTTTCACGCAACATCTTCATTTATCTCTATTCCTCTTCATTTTTGTAAAAGCCCTTTTGTCACTCTAAACATTATTTATCGTCACTTTCCATAACTATGATTGCTGCTGAAATTGTCCTAATTTTGTGGTAGAGTACTAGAATTTTTTTTCTCAAGTAAGCATGATGTGAATTGAAAGCGTTTGAAGAAGAAAAGAAATAGATTATAACGGATAATTACACATGGCTAGTTAAGCAGCATATGATATGTTAATTAACATAAAATATTCCAAAAAGCACAAGGAACTTTATAAAGCAAAATACATTCCTCTATTTAGTTTCATATCTATATATGATTTTAATCACAGTTTTATGGCTTTAGCATATATCTTTCCTGTAAGAAACTCTTTTAAAATGATCAAAGGCCTATGAATTTAGTTTAGATAAGTCATCATAATTTGTAACACATCTCATTCCAAATCTTAACAAAAAGCCATTTTGTATTCGTGAAATTTTCATATGATGTATAAAAAATTAGGATCCAGATTTGTTCCAAATTTAAGACTGTTTTTTATTTGTGTTCAAGCATGCAAATGTTAACTTTATTTCATAATATGAGCTATTTCTCTTAAATTCACGATTCTCAATTATCTCGTGGTATTTATTTAGTACCCCTTTATTTTGTGCATTTAATTAGTACCCCTAACTTGCTAGTCATGGTAATTTCTTTTTTTGGAAACCACGAAATTATTTCTTGTCACACACTGGCCAATGAACTTCAAACATTTCTGACTAACACATTTAAATGTATCATAGAGTTGAAGTATGCATTTTTTAATGACGTGGGTAACACGAGGTTAGAATGCTTGTATAAGTAAGGCGTAAGAATGCTTTTCGGAATGAATAAAGAAAAATGGGGAAAACGACAGATCTTTAACCCTTTGAAAAACGACTTATTGTTGGTGAACGTTTAGCAACCACCTCGATTTCGAAGACAGCAAATCTCATTGGATTTTCAAACTAAGCCATTTTAATATATATTAATCAATGCAACGCAAGTCGTACTAGGAAATTCAGATCAGGAATGATACGACGTAGTTAACAATACTAAGATAAAATAGTGCCTGAAATCCTACTCACTATATTTATGATAAATTAATCTCCGAATCTTTATCTATAGTAGATTCCTTAACAAGATAGAGTCCGTTCTATAATTAAACTGTAATAATCAATCTCCTACCGATATCACACGGCGATCAGCAACCAAGCTTTATGTCTTCCTCTTGTATCTATCCTTTCAATATTAATCTTCTATATATATATATATATATATATATATATATATATATATATATATACATAATCCGACTTGATTCAGCTTCTATTCAACTTTCCGGCTTCTATATAGCCAACTTCTATATGACTCCTATATATCTTCTATATAACTCTCCAGCCGACTAACTCGCGAATGCAAAAGCTCCAAAGTACATTCATTCACTAATCTGCATATTGCATTTTCTTCTTGAGAATGTTGGATTGAAATGCCATTGTGACCCCAAAGATTCCCCAAGAGGATTAGTTAGAAGGCGCGATAAAGCCACGTCACAAAAGGTTTTCAAAAGTCGGAATGAGAAACCACAATTCTTCTGTAGGAGACATAACTGTGGTTCGTAAGTGCAGCTCTCCAAGAGCGTGATCAGCGTTGTTTCCGACTTGTACTAATGTGCTTGAACTGACACAAATTGTCAACCAAGGTACTTCCCAACATGTTTCAGCTTGAGACATGCAGAGAGAATTGCAGAGGATAGGAATGCATACTCGGGTACCTGTGGGAAAATCAATAATTTCTGCCTGAAATGCAAAAATTCGTTTTCAGTGGTGTCGGGAAGGAAGACACTGGACATTTGAGGATTTGAAACGAGCAATGTGATCGGATGAATCCCACTACACCTTATTTTGCACTGATGGAAGAGTCGAATTTCGCGAGAATCCCACTGAGTCATGAATCCAACTTCATCCACTCGCACTATGCAAGGGATGTGACGGGGCTTTATCGGACTTTCTTACTAACCCTCACAGGGAATCTTAGGATCCAGAATGACATCATTTCAATACAATCCTCCCAAGAAGAAACCGCGATATGCAGATTAGTTAATAGATACATAATGGAGCTTTAGCGTTTACGTGTTAGTAGAATGGAAGAATAATAGTAGATGAAAAGAATAGAAGAGACAGAAAGCTGAGATGCTGATCGGCTTGAGATATTGGTAAGATATTAATTATAAAAGTGTAATTATAGAACTGACTTTAGTGTGTTAAGGAATCTATCTATCTATATATATATATATAAGGCAGATAAGGATTCTTAGGATAGCTTTTCATAAAGATAGTGATTAGGATTCCAGGCGCTATTTACTTAGAATCAAGAATTACGTTGTATCACTCCTGATTACATCCCTATAAGTAAGACTTGTGATGCGTTGATCAATATATTGGAATAGTAATAAATTAGATTTTTCATGACGAATTTGGGTGATCAATCATTTCCTTCTACAAATCTAGGTCGCGTGGATGAAGAGATGATACCCCCGGGGCGCGGAGTATCACAGGGTCTGGTGGGAGTATAATGATATGGGGTATGCTCTGCTGACATGGAAGTGGTGCCCTAGTGTTTCTTGAGGGTAAGCAAACAGCCACGAGATACCTAGATATACTGGTAGACAAGTGCCCTCTGCGATGTCACATTTTTACCCTGATGGTAATGGATACTTCATGTATGATAATGCAACTATACACCGTGTCATAAGTGTTCAAAGTTGGTTAGCTGAGCATATCAGGCTGACTTCCAACACCTTCCCTGGACACAGAAAAGCCCGAATCTTAAACCTATAGAAAATGTGTGGGATATGTTAGAAAAAAGCATCCGGCAGCACTCTCCTCTTCCATCTAAGATTAATAGTATTTAAAAAGAAGATTAATTTTTATTAATAAAGCAAATGTCCCAATAAAAATCAAAGTATAAAATCTGCTGATTGTGATAACATTGAGAAACAATTTTGCATTAATACTAAATGATTTTTTTCCACGTATCTTCAACTACTTGTCCAATGGACGTGCACCGATTTGTAAGAAAATTTGATCAGTTCTCGGAGATGTTTACCCGTCTGCGTGGTAAAAAAAAATTCTGCTGAAAAATAACAGCAATATAAAATTTGTGCAATATTTCTTACGTTACTACCCAAATAATTCTATTTAGTATGATTATTTGAATCATTTTTTTAAATAAATTTTTGTAATTTTCCTAAAACAATGTTTTTATCTAATGTATAATAGCTACAATTATTTTTATATTTAAGTATTATAAATAAATGACGAAAAAATGTTGCACTTAACTTAGGTAGTAGTTCCTGAATAAAATGTAAAAATATTTTGTAAAAAAAAAATCCCCATCACTCTCTAATGTCTTTAACCAAATTTTACTGATCTGTGGGTCAAAAAAAGGTTGATAAATAATATTTCATTCTACACTCGAATCAACTGCATTTATTACTGAAAAAAATTAGAATCTTAAGTTCAAAAGATTTGAATCGCATAAAGGTTTATTAAGTGCTGAATACCAAGGCTTCCCTGTTTTCATTGTTTGTAAATTAAAAATAACCCTTTTATAAACGTAAGTTAGATGAAAGAAAATTTTTGGAGCGATCAAAACTTACAAGCAATTGCAAACGCATAATCGTATATCAGTTACAAATTTTTGTTACGATTATTCTTCCTTCAGGTTTTTTATGTTCAGAGTTACTTAATATAATACACCTAGAATTACGCTTACAATAATACACCTAGAATTACGCTACCCCGACTTAAGCGAACCCGGAGTTACGTTATTTTCAAATCGCATCGACTCGTCTTTTGTTTGAGAAAAAATATTGGCGAAATTGGTAATGTAATTGAAGTTGTCAATCTGTCTAGGTCAGGGGTGGCGAACCATTATGGATCAACGTGCCATTTTTTCTAAAGAAGTGTTTAGGGATAAGTGGACGTGCCATCAAATAATTTTGACTTGTAATTATTGGGAAAATAATAAAACTAAATGCGAATAAAACACAAAACTCTTAATTTACTACGAAAAAAATACCTTTTGCACTGTATGGTTGGAAATGTTTTAGTTATGCGTGTAGGTCAAATTAAAGTAACATTAGTGTGACATCTGTTGTTGCAGATTGGATGACAAATAACTTATATTAGGATTGTAAGGCGTTGCTTTTAGTAGAATGCATGCTGAGAGAATTGGAGTCATCTGCCAAATGGTTTATAAACAATTAATTATTTTTGCTGTGATTCACTTTTTTGACAAGAGAATTTGTGATTTGTTTCAAAATACGATTTTACAGACGATGCTCTGCATTCCACTGTTCCAGAACATAAAACACATACCGCTTTCTTGCCTTTACTAATAATGCCTTATTTCTAGATTCATCAAATTTGAAATTCTCTGTTACACTTACTATCTTGCACTTTTTGTTCTTTTGCTGAACTAGCCACGTTAAATAACAGTTAAAAATCGTAAATATAACTCAAAGAGTTGTGATAACTAAATTGGATATTCTATGCGTAGATACATTTTGTATCATAATCAACTGTAGTCCATAAGGAACTAAGGCAAGACAATAACAAACGAGTGTGTTTCCAGTGTGCAAACGAGTGTGCTACGGGCATTCACGTTTGTTCGTAATACTTCAGAGTAAACTTTGTTATTTTGAAATAAAATGCAAAAAAAAAAAAAAAAAAATTTGATCACTCGCGAGCCCAAAATATTGTGTCGCATGCCATTGATGGCACGCGTGTCACTGGTTCGCCACCCTTGTTGTTGTGGCTGTCACCTGTCTGACGTAGTCAGAACGAAGCCGACGAAATTCATCGTGGCAAGGGGCTAGAAGTACGTCTGTCGTTGGCCTAGGCCTTGAGCGCCATACAGGTGAATGTACGAATTAGCTCGGCGAAATTCCCCGAAGGGATGATAGATGGTGACACCACCTATCTCCACCTCAACAATTTTGCCATAGAACTGGAGGGAAGGGAAATATTCTCCAGTCCCCTGCACTCGTGATTCAGCCCACAAGTCTTTTGGACCCACTGATTTAACGAGCATGTACTCCGTGTGTACTTGGAGTGTATTTGGTGGTATCGGGCATCGAACTCAGGCCTTCCGGTCTGGAGTCCGATGCTCTAAACCACCAGGCTACCCACGGTCTAATTGCCACCCCTGGTCTAGGCAAATAAATATAGAAGAGGATAGTGATGATGTTAATGAACTGCTGGATTCACACAATCAGGGAGCTGACAATTGATGAGCTCAGAGAAATGTATGAGCAAGAGCAAGACATTGAGGCACTTGAGTCCAGTTCAACAAGAATGTCGAATAACGGTATGGAATTTGAAACGAGGTTTCATTTTAATTGAAAAATAGTTAAAAATTTTAGAAAATATAGACTTCAATGGTGAGCGCATTTTTTTCAACACAAAACAAGGAATAAAAAAATTATTAACATACTTCGAGGATATTTTGCGAGATAAAAATAAATCTTTGAGCCAGCAGAGACTACTTTGGTAAATTTTGTAAAATCTTCTACATCAAAATAACTTTGGTTTTCGATTTTTTATTTAAATTATCTAAGATTTTATTAAACGTATTTTTTTCTAAATTATTATTTTCTTTCTTCTTTGGTCCTAAATAAAAATAATTTATATGTATTTATAAGCAAAATTATACCCCGACTTACGCGGTTGTCACTCAATGACGACTGTCGTGTAAGTTTGGAGTATTACTGTGCTTGTATTTTTAAAGAGTGCTTTTCTGTGCTTTTGAAAGAAAAACTACATTTTGTGATATTTTTATTAGGTTATACAAAATTTTAAATGTTTTCGTAAAATGCACAACAAATTGATAATTGACTCAGTATTTATAGATTATGTTTTTCAAAGAACAAATTTAATTATCGATAAAAAAATAATGAGTTATTTTTGTTCCTGAATTTTAATTTAATATGCTTTATTTAGATTAAAAAATGTTCTGAAACGCACATCAATTTGACGAATGCTAAATTTTATAATACCCAATTATGAAATACAAAACATTTTTTTATAAGTAAAATAATGGCATCTTCTTTTGTACGGTTTAGAAACATGAAAGAAATTCCAAAATTGAAAAAAAAGTACACTTAAAGAAAAACTCGATTTAATTAGGAAGCGCAAAAAACTTAAGTGAATTTGACAAGCAAATCCTTTCACTGTCACAATTTATAATTATCACAAACAATTCTCAAAATTATTGCATATTTGAAGTAATTGCTTAAGGACAACGTTAGTTGTTAATTATTATCCTTCGATATAATGCTTGAATAAAAAGGAATTGCATTAAAACATTAGTCAATTTAATCAAATTCTATCGACACATTTTTTAAAAAAAAAAATCGTATTAGTTAGATAAATAAATAAAAAAGATTCTAAAAAAGAATTAAAATTGTTTGAAATCACTGAAGCATAATGGATTTATGAAACAATATGAAACATTAAGAATTATGTTTTTTTAGCAACAATTATACAATTTTAATCAAAGAGAGAAATACAGAGAAAGAGAGTGAAAACGCTAGCGAAAGAGTAAGATAAAAGCGTGAGAAAAGAGGCAGAAAGCGAGGGAGATAAAGGAAGGAGAAAAAAGAGCTTGCGAAATAAAAGCAGAGAGAGAGATAAAGAAAAGGGACAAAGAGAGAGTGAAAGAGAGATAGAATGGTAGAGAGAAATAAAGAGAGGTATGAGAAAAAAAGAGGCAAAGAATGAGAGAAAGAAATAGAGAAAGAGACAGAGAAAACGAGACAGTGAGTGTGAGAGAGAAAGAGCATGACAGAAGGAGAAGAGGAAGAGCATGAGAGGGAGAGAGTAGGGAAAGCAAAGAAAGAGCAAGAGAGAGAAAAGTGGGAGAGAGAAGATAGAGAAAGATAGAGAGAAAGAGAACGAGAGTGGTGATATATAGAAAGAAAGGGACTGAATACAATTGATTTTAACTTTCTGAGACTTTTATAAATTAAGACTACTCTTTGAGAAACAGTTTCTTTTTTCAAATTAGGGGTTTTTTCTACATTTTTAAACACAAATAAACATAATTAGGGATTGCAATATCATATCAAAAGTTCAATACCGGTATTCGGTACTTTTTAGATCTTAATACCGGGGTACCGGTTTTAATACCGGTAGTAGAAGTTTTAGGGAAATAAAGAAAATACAGGTGTTTCTTTGTTTAATTTGCCAGTTTTATCAGAGAGTGTAAATATCACAAAAAATTAGTTTCTAATATTTAAATTATAACAGTATATAAAGAATCACAAACAAGTAAAGGAACATCTTATTTATTTAAATCACAAAAAAGTGTTAGTATCATTTGTCGCGTATTCAAGATATCAGTCCTTGTCTCCAGGTTTTTTTAAAACATTTATTATGACGACACACAAACAATTACATATAAATTGGAAATTACTATTTTGTGGGTAGGCACACCCACCGATTTTGGGGGTTCCGTTATCGGCCAAAGTTGGTTACAGACTGACTGAATCCCCCCCATCGGATAGGGAAGGTTCACACATATTTCCCTTTAGGGATTACTCAGAAGCAAACCTCCACATCATTATTCAGTCTGTGGTCCTATTTCAAATTTTTGAAATGTGATCTTAAAAAACATAATACATTAATTGTACTGTCATTAAGCTTGGAACGTAATCATGTACAAAAATTATCAGCTGGCGAAAACGCTCTTTTGGGCATCTACGTTAGTTGGTGGTATTGTTAGCAATACACGATATACTTTTTCCACGTATTTACCTATAAATCACTCGTCGGATGGTTTTGGATATAGCTGATTTCTGTATATTTCGGATTTTTGAAATTCTAATTTTTATTCAAGAGACAATTCCTTTTCACTATCGACATTAGTTACATCATCATCTTTGATAACTGTACCGAATTCTTTTGAATGTTGATAGGTTTGTGGGTAAAAAGTTTTAAGAAAATTTACTATAAACTTGATCAAGTTTGAATATGTTATTTTGTTTTCTTCTTTTTCATTTTCATTTATAAAATCAGGATGATATGTAAAGACAAGTATGATATGCATATACAATGTGAATAAAAAACACCCAAATTAAAAAAAATATCGAAATATTACGCATTTTCTTCACAACTATGACCTTGATTTCCCAGATACAAATATCAGACTACGAATCCTGTGCGTGTGCAGTATCGCTCTGAACTTTAATTGAATATATTTGGCCCACCTCTTTCGATAATTCACATATTTTATCACTTCTCTGGATTGTGTGTATGATAAAACTTTATATTCAAAGTCTAATTAATTTCGCCCGTTAGAGAGACATAAAAACAAAAACGTATACTATTTTGCTAACTTGGAGATCCCTGGATACATAGCAGAGATAATTTTTAAAAAATTCTAGTAATTAACGAAAAACCGGTACTTAAGCTTGTGCATACCGGTATTACAAAATTGTACAAATATCTCAAAATACTGGTATTCGGTATACCGGTATTACAATCCCTAGATATAATATAGATGTACAAATGATAGAAGAAGAAGGAACTATTTAATAATCTGTATTTAAAATATTAAAAACATTACTCATAAATAATTTTATGAGCAGATGATGCATTTTACTATCAAATGATAATGTAATGTTTCAATATATAATTCAGTTCTACGATGCAGGGTCAGCCATAAAGCACTTGATGAAAATGATTTTTGAATACAATTTTTAATGTTATATATTTATTTATATGTGTGCTATTTCAATTATTTTGAACGCAGCATGGGAAACAATACTTCTCAAATACATATAAACACAATAGTCGTCAAAAAATGCAGGCCAGTTCCATCATATTTTTCAACAGCTTGGAATATTTCTTTCAGAGAGAACTTATTAAAGATAAAACATTCTGCCAGAAAAACAAAAGAAATAAAATATGTTTTCTGAAATGAAAATCATAAACGTGTACTTCTAGTATGAATAAAAAAAAAACTCTCGTTTACATAGTAACATTATTAGGTAATTTTTAAACGGTGCCATGTTATGTGTGTTTCTTCCAATAATTAAAATCCCAAGCTTTGATATTTAGAGTAATAAAGAACAGAAAGATGTGACGAATCTTTACGGAACCTTTCCACTGATATTCTTAGGCGTCTTTGGGGATTGTAAATTCGCGTATATTTCCAATCACCTCTAAAAGAAGAAGATGGGATATGTAAAGTTGATAAAGTATTTAAGGAGAGCGTTTAAGTTAGCGGAGAAGAAGGCTATTGAGCCAGCAGCAGTAATGGCAAGGTTTATAGGGTTCAACTGGATTACGATAGTGGATCATTGCTGTTAGTATTCAGCGAAGGAACCTTGGGAGGGTAATATACCTGAAGAGATCATAAGTAAAGGGTGTTTTTTTAGAGATATAGAACTTTAAATTGCAATAAAACAACGATGTATTATTCGATTGACATGAATGTTTTTTTATTCGAAAGATAATCTTGTGGCATTACATTTTAAATATGATTTCTGGCATAGGACGGCCACGGCTGACTCGGATGTAGTCCAATCTGGACGACCAATTTTCGATGACTTTTTCCAACATTTGTGGCCGTATATCGGCAATAACACGGCGAATATTGTCTTCTAAATGTCCAAGCGTTTGTGGCTTATCCGCATAGACCAATGACTTTACATAACCCTACAGAAAATAGTCTAGCGGTGTTAAATCACAAGATCTTGGAGTCCAATTCACAGGTCCAAAAACGTGAAATTAGGCGGTCACCAAACGTGTCTTTCAATAAATCGATCGTGGCACGAGCTGTGTGACATGTTGCGCCGTCTTGTTGGAATCACAGCTTCTGGACATCAGGATTGTTCAATTCAGGAATGAAAAAGTTAGTAATCATGGCTCTATACTGATCACCATTAACTGTAACGTTGTGGCCTTCATCGTTTTTGAAGAAGGATTCCACCAACCCATAAAGCGCACCAAACAGTCAGTTTTTCTGGATGTAACGGTGTTTCGACATACACTTGTGGATTAGCTTCACTCCAAATGCGGCAGTTTTGTTTGCTGACGTAGCCATTCAACCAGAAGTGCGCTTCATCGCTAAACAAAATTCGCTTATGAAAATCGGGAACAACGGCAATCTCGTTTTGGGCCCATTCGATGAATCTACGCCTTGCTTGATGATCGTTTTGATGAATTGCCAAACCAAACTGAGAATAAATCACTTGATAGCTGCTAAATCGGTCGCCATCTTGGAAAGTAATGCCAACTTAAACTTCTATACCTGAAAAAAAAACACTCTTTACTACCAGGTGATATATTTTAGTTTAATACCGCTTACCACAATCGTTAGTTGAATAAAATTAGTTTAAGTTAATGAAAGCCAATAATTCAAGTTGCGTGTATTTCTCAGACCTCCTATTCCGGTAAACCTTTTTGATATAGCGCGTAGTTATTGATTAATTTCCTATTTCGTAATTTAATTTAAAATTAAAAGTAAATCTCTTTTTGACGTAGACACATATCCTACTATTTGTTATTAGAATTTTGATATTTGAACGAAGTGAATAAATATAAGTTATTATTATACAAATTGCACCTGGTCATCCTTTGCCTCAAATTAATCTTAGTGTCCAGGGTGGAACCCAGGTGGGTTCCCACAAAGAAATTAACTTTCCCAAGAAACTACTACTATATTTAATTGAAGCGACTTTTTTTATTCATTTTGTACTATAAAAATTAGGAAATATTACAATAGCAAGCTACAAAACAAAAAAAATGTTCCCGACTTTGATGGAACGATCTAACGTGGAACACAGTCAACCTTCTTGTAATTTTAATATCCAGAGGAAATTTTAAATAGAATAAAAAAATAAAGAATGAACTAAAAGGGGATTTTTTTTTCAAAATAACTACAGATTTAGGCAGGTATGGGGAGAATCTGTCTTTTATTTCAAAATTTATTGCAATATATGTCAAAAAGTTTGGCATGTTTGTTTTTCTTAGTATGCCAAATCAGAAAGGCAAAATGAAAGATCAAGACAAACAAAAATGATTGTCTTTGTGAATATGTACAATTTTGCTTTATTTAAGGATAGTTTTTTCATTCTTTTTCAATGTAAATTAGACAAATAGAAAAGATTTGTTGAACAGAATCTATCTTACAAACGTAATTTGTTGCTTATTCTCTTTAAAAAAGAAAATTGCACTTACGGATAAAAAATACTTGTCATTTGTTAACATAATACTTAAATAAAACTTGTGAAATATATTATTGTATTGATTTTGGCTTGAAAGTATATTTCACGTAAAAAAAGTTTGGGATTAAAATTTGGGATTACACACACACACACACACAAGTATTATATATGTCAGTCGTCTGAAAATTCACTTTATCCTACATGAATATATTAGGTTGGGGAAAAAGAAATCCATTATTTTTTCGGTAGATGGCTATAGTGTCGATCAAACTATTTCAAATTTATGTTCGTTGTCAAGATGACATTTTGCACTAAAAAAATTATTTTGCTTTTTTTTGTTTGCACCTTTTAGTTGTGAGTAATAGGGTGTTAAAAATGGAAGTCAACAAAGAGAAAATTCAGTTCTTTTTACAGTTTTTCTTTGATAAAATCGAAAATGCAAGCCAGGTGGCTGAAATTGTGAATGGTGTCTATGGTGCTGATACTGTAACAGCTAATTACTTGCAATTTTGGTTTCGTCGATTCCGTTCAGGCATTTTTGATGTTAAAAATGCACCTCCCACAGGCAGGCCGGTCGTGGAAAATGTCGATAAAATCACAGAAATAACCGAAGTTGACCGGCATGTTAGTAGTCGTAGCATCGCCCAGGAGCTAAAGATCGACAATAAAACAATTTTAAACCACTTGCGCAGTTGGATTCAAAAAGAAGCTTGATGTTTGGGTGCCATACATATTAACACCAAAAAACATGATGGATCGAATTTAAATCTGCAAAGCCTTGGCCAAACGGAATGAAATGGACCCATTTCTTAAACGGATGGTGACTGGAGATGAGAAGTGGGTCACACATACGACAATATTATGTGAAAACGATCGTAGTCAAAGCGTGGCGAAGCAGATCAAACGGTGATCAAACCAGAGTTAACGGTCAGTAAGGTTCTACGGTGTATTTGGTGGGATTGGAAAGGAATAATTTATGATGAGTTACTTCCGAATGGCCAAACACTAAATTCAGATCTCAACTGTCAACAACTGGACCATTTGAAGCTAGCGATTGACCAGAAACGGCCACAATTGGCCAACAGAAGAGGTGTTGTGTTTCATCAGGACAATACCAGGCTACACACGTATGTAGTGACTCGCCAAAAACTCTGGGACCTTGGTTGGGAAGTTTTAATGCATCCATCATATAGTCCGGACCTGGCACCAAGCGATTCCCACTTTTTTCTCTCATTGCAAAACTTCCTGATTGATAAGAAATTGGGATCAAGAGACTATTGTGAAAATCCATTATACTAGATGTTTTCGCCAATAAGGGCCAAGACTTCAATGTGAGATGCATTATGAAGCTACCTTTAAAATGGCAACAAATTACAACAAAACGGTGCATATTTGACCCAAATCGGACAATCGAAAGCATGTTATATAAAGTTTTTATTTTCATGCAAAAATAATGAATTTCTTTTTCCCCAACCTAATATTTAATTATGTACTTTGTTTGTAAATACTACACCACCACGAATGAATTACCAGAGTATGCTGAAACTGACAGCAAAAGATAATTAGAAATGTTCACTTGAAATCATTATTAAATTCTAAGAGTCATAGGAATTGAGTCCACCCACTGATCTAATGATTTAGTAGTATAAATAGAGTTGTATCAGGTCCTTTGAAAACAGTCTAAGGTTGTTTGCCAGAGCTTCTTAATAAGTCAAAATACTTAGTCCACGTCATTAACTAAAGATATGGAGTTTTATTGTATGCAAATGATCCACCTTCAAGGAAGGAGGATTTTTTATCATGCCATAACAGATTGTGTGAGATGCATTGTCTCGACTATGATGCGAAAGTAGAAGTGATGCGTTGAAGAGAACCGAGATGAACTGAAAATCTAGCAATAGGCAGTTAAATATTGCTTATGCACGTGGAATGGTAGGAATTTCATCCATAATGCTGTGTTGGACAGTACAGTTTCATCTCGGTAGTTGGCAGAATATTGAAACACAACTACATGAATGTTATTTTCTCCATCAAATATTTGTTTAAATATTTTGCATTGCTGATTTCATGTAAAAGATCCTATGTATAAGAATCCCCTCAAAGAAATGCATCCGTGGTTGCTACTTCAACAGACGTAATGATAAACACTGGCAATAAGTCTTTTTTCGACGAAATTCCGAAAATGTGTATTATGAAAGACATTCGCGTTTCAGATGCAATTTTCCTAAAAATATATTTTAACAGGACGATGGAATTCATTTAACTAAGAAGATTGAAGAATTTTTTTTACAGTAAAATAAATACTGCTTCTTTCTTAACTTGCAAATTCACCGTGCATATCATCGATTAAATAAGTCTGGGACTGCATCAATTGGAGTGTCGTACATGGTGGATGCCCTATCAGTAGTTGAAATTAACTTTTGATTCGGATTCTCTTCTTTATCTTTAAGTTTAAAATTCGTATTATTTAATGATACATTTATTCAATACTCACTCAGCACTTTGTGGATTCATTTGATATGTATTGTTTTTTCTTTTTTTCTTGTTATGCAAGTGTAATCGTTCGTTTGTTGTTTGTTTCAACGCAGATAGTTTGTGGAACCAATTTCATAGGTTCATGACTCCTTCCTAACCTTGAAGTTCATTCAACGTCAAACACAAGCGTTGAGTCTAAAAAATACATTCCAAAATGGAGAATAAGATCCCTCCCTCCACTATCAATTTAATTTGAATTTACCCTTTATATCTGAAAAAAATATACAGTTTCCGTTTTTTTTGTTGTTAACATATATTAATTAAATTTGTGATTATTGGAAACAATTATTACACTTTTATAAAGTATATATTATTGATTTAATCTTTTTTATTCTTTTATTGGTTTTAATCTTCTTTCTTAGTTTCCTTTTATTTAACATAATTTAATTTTTAAAGGGTACATAATTTAATGATTTTCTTAAATACTATTTTTTTAAAATAGAAGGAAGGACGTAGGTTCAAGTTTTTATACTTAAAAATTTTAAAAATATTTAATTTTTCTTCTATTTTTCTACCTTATTCTTCCCAAAAGATCATTTTAATTGTAGAGGAATATTACTTATTTGTAACATACCTCTGATACTGACTAACACGGCTGCAAATGAACATTTTTTTAAAATTTAAAATCAGAATAAAAATAATGTAAATTTAAAAAATTACATTATATATATATATATATATATATATATATATATATATATATATATATATATATATATATATATATATATATAATATCAAAAGTTATTAAAACTGGATAAACTGGCAGAACCAGAATTAATTTTGTGACGGAAACTTCAATCTCTGTATAGCTAATTTCTAGGATTTCACACTCAAAAGGTTTTAATTTGTATCAGAAGGCATGAAAAGCATTCCACAAACACACACACACACACCATAGACACAAATATAATTCAAAAATATTTATTTAACAATACGCCTTAACTCAACTATTGCGTACAACTCTGAAGAATTAAATTTTACTTATCAATATACTAGGACGGAATACATATTACAGCTAAAACATTCCCAAATCCTTCAAGAATTCCGAAGCAATACTTGGAAAATATTTCCTAAAAAAAACGCACTGAGACACTAAATATGAGGCCACTGATATGATTCGATGGAATAATTACTATTCGTCCCTAGCTGTACACCACACACACACATCACTTTATATAATACCACGCATCTGCATATCACGTTTCCGTGGAAAAAATAGCGATTAAAACTTTTCAATAGTTTTAAAGAAAATTCCGAGTTCGTTTTTTCGTGGTAAACTTCCCGAGATAGCCCGTTAGAAGGTAAACGTTTAAATTAAAAAGCTTTAATATCTAAAGATAGATTAGGTTTTAAAATGGTTTCGCTTTTTAATACCAAACATTTTTTAAAAAATTTCACGTCTTCGTTTTTTCTGTGACTAAAACCTTGTCCTTTTTTAAAAATAGTTTTGATAGTTGGAGGGGGAAGATTGAGTACTAACTAAACTCATCAAACTTGTAAAATTCACCTAAAATGGTGAGAGATTAATATTAAAGAAGACATTCAAGTGATTCTGCGCTCATCAAACGTACCTATTCTAATATATGAATACATTGAGGTCCACCAGAATTTGTGTGGGAAGCCTCTCATCATTTAAGAAAATGCTCGGACGAAGTCGAATCTTGAATAATCATTATGTGAATAGATCTTTTGATTACCAATCAAACTATTTAAGTTATTTTTTTAGCATTTAATGAAATAAAAATTTCATTAAGTTCATAAAGCTCTTTGCTGAAAGTGCAAAATCATTAATGAGTGCTTTTCAGTTCACTTTGAAAACAAAAATAATGACTACAAATCAAAAGCAAGGAGAATAAAACTTAAAATAAAGTTCCTACTCTTCACTTAAGTTCTGTGAATTTTCTCTATCTCAGGAATAAACTACATCTAAATGAAGTACTTGGCATGTGGAACTGGCCTATTTTAAGGAAGCAATAATTTGCTTGAGAAAGATGTAAATAAAACATAAAACGATAGAAATAAAATATATAAAAGAACGAGTGCAATATCGTTCAAAATTTAATCAAAAAATTCTTTTTCATGGTTAATTATTTTGTTAGAAAGAAAAGGCTTCATCTCATTCGTATTGTTATTATATAAATAACTGAAAAATAAACGCCGAAGATTTATAATATGCATGACATTGCATTCAAATTTGAATTTTTAGTGTATATATTGGAGCAATTGTAAGGTCGTGTGTTTGAGGTTTTTACTTATACATGTTTTTTAGTAATTCTAAGAATGTGCCTAACATGAAAACTTTCTCACTTGTAAAAATTTTATGCCCCTTATAAATAAAAAATAATTAGCCCTTATTACCTAATTAATAATAGAACAAAAATATTACTAATAAAAGAAAATGTCAGCCTTATTCTGTAGTGAAGATCATCTCTCCTACATTTTATAACTAATGGATATATTTTGTTTATCCAAAAATGACCTAATCGGAAACTAAACGCTTGTATAATTTTTCAGCGGCTCTCATTATAAGTTCTGTCCCTAAGGTAAAGCGTAATTAAGAATTTTAGCCAGTTATTGTCGAATGACCAATTCGAGGTGCAGTTGCACCCCCCTCCGAATGTGTTTGATTACTTATAGACATAAGCACGATTGCGATTACAACCTTCAGAATTTAATACGTCGACAAATGTTACGGATTCCCGTAAGATACTGATTCTACGATCAGTACTTTACTATGTAATATATTTAAAAGGAATGCTTTTACTCTCAGATAAGATGGCTGTAAGAAGAAACAAGTTATTTTATCCAGTACAGGAAAGAAATTGTGGAAGGCACTAGGGGCTCCACTATAAATACAGAAATATAAATAAGGAAGACTTCAGGAAGAGGGACGTTTGAAGGCATGGACCATCTGGACCCCAAGCTTCATCTTGTCCTCAGTAAGATCATAATTCGATTAATTTCAATCGTCAAATGTCATTTTTGGACATATTCTCCGGATAACTAGGGATTTTGAATTTTGTACCCACTGGTCACAGTGGCAAGATTGTATTATTATGTCATGCCTATTATCCGTGTCTAGGCCTACCACCATAAACCTTCATTTAGAAAAAAGGTAGTGGTCAGTTGAGTTGATTTGTGTCTAGGTGTTTGAGACTGCATATTTATTCACGAGTTACCGTTTGTGCAAGTATTTTACACAACGTATTCTATGAACTTTCTAACTGTTCTACTACAATAAATGGGTCGCAGTTGGGGTATAGTTTTTTATAGAGACCCAGGGCCATAAGAAACTTTTAAACATCACTGCTCAAGGGTAGGAATCTTACTACCTTCTGAAAAGAAGTTGGATCTTTTTTGAAATGGTATAAAAGCGGTGATCAGAACACGATAACCTTAATCAACAGCGAACCCAACGATTGAAGAGGTACATTTTAAGAAGCATAAACTCTTGGTAACCATTGTTTTCTCAGCTGTAAGACATCATCTGTGAATGGGTGCTAGCAGAAGAATCATGTTGCTTGCATGGCTGATATTTCCACTTAATGTTACTACAGTTAGAGTTATCAGCATACGGACACGACGAATTCTAAGAATTACAACACTGAATGAATAGCTTTCTCTTTCTATATGAACTTTTAATTAGCTTTATGAAGGTGTTCCACAAAAAGAAACATGGCTGTATTAGAATAAATATATGTAAGTACACGTGGCTCTCTGGAACAAAAACAAAATGTAAATTGTTGCCCTAAAAATAAAACTTTTCCAGAAAATAAGCCTATATGCAACTTTTCAACAAAAATTTATATAAGATCAAATGTTAATTTCAGGGAAACACATAATAAAAGTTAAATTAATATTGTGTGTCATATTTCAAGTAATCAAACTTCAAATTGCAGAGGTAGTGTGCAAAAAAAAATAAATAAATATAAATTAAAAAAAATGCCAGTCTACCATGAAATATAATATGGTCGAAAATGGTTCAACTTAGAAGAGCGGTTGATACTTGAAGTTCAGCAATAGTAATAATGTTTACTAAAATAATAACAATTTGGAAAGAAAAAGTGTAACTAAAAAACCTAAAAGCAACGGATACAAACTTACCGGTTTTTATTAAATAGAAATTACAATTCACACTATGATCAAGAGTTTAATCAATCATTTATCTTTATAAAACAAACATTCATATCATTTTCACCTATCTACTTTGCCTTTATACTCAACAACTTAATTCCCTTTGAAAGAAAACAGCATCATATTTCACAGGTGATTTTATGCTACATGACAATGTTCCAAAGCAATCATCACCTCAAATTCGTAATAGCTTTTGTTGCAATCATTACACATTACACCACACCTAAGGAACTAAAACTTTTTTTTTTAGCTAACACATTTAGTATCTGCTTTGAGAACAAATGATACTTGTTTCACAATCTGTCTTGTGAGAAGAACACGACGTAAATCATCAGTTTTCCAGACAAAACATTCTTCCCATTATTTGGAGAATTCCATACGACGTAAACGATCGATAAGCCTTTTTTCTCTAAGAATCAAAATAACAACGAGAGAGGAATATTAAATTACGGTTATAAGATATGTATCGAAAGTTAAGAAAAAATAATAGAAAAAAATGAATAAATGCAAATGGAGAAGAGCTTGGGGAAAAGTTGAGAAGGGAGAGAGTTTTTCTTTTTTTTAATGTTTAAATAAAAAAAGCCTTTATTTTAAGATGAGAAGGGAAGTATTCCTTTGGAGGAAGACGGAGTATCTTTTTCTTTGTGTTTCTGAAGACTGAGAAATATAAATTTTTAAGTCAAGTTTAATCATGCAAAAGAAAAAGGATATTTTTTTAGAATATATTTTTCATGATAACGGTAGTGAAAGTCTGTATGTAGTGAACATATATTTTTGTTTAAACAGTATTAATGAGATTAAGACACGTGTTAAACAAATTTCTTAAAAATCTCCAAGGGAATTTCTAATCGTCTACGAAAAAAAATTCTTTCTGGATAAAATGCATATCCTGTGTTTTTATGTACACTTAGGGAATTTTAGGGAAAAAGTTAGGCACATTATTAAAAAAAAATTTCTAATTATCTAAGTGAAAATCAATTTTTAGTGGACGTAGATAAATCTATTTTTTATGATAAAAAGATTCTAAATTAAAAAAAAAGTACAAAAATGGCTCTAAACTGCACAAACTGACTAAAAAAGATGAATTTTTTTTTATTACTCTACCACTGACATTTTTAAAAACTAATTTAACAGATAAACAATATTCAAACTTATAGGATTATTATCGGAAGTCTGAATCCTTATTTTTTAAAAATATATGTTTCCAACATCTTAACATCTAGCTTTCTGTTAAAAGATTAGTAACAACAAATACAATTTTTTGTGCATCATTTCTTGCGTACGCTCCATGCATTCTTTTAGTTTGTAATTTTAATTACTGCCGAAGACCGGCAAATTCAGCATTCTTCTCATGCACCATCCGGCAGAATGCCATAGGACTTATTTTGTTGCAAATTTTGTCAACTTCCTGAGATTCTTGGTATATTTGAATTTCTAGATACTGCTGAGACCATGCAATTTTTTCAAAACTTCTACTGTATCTTCCATGCAGTAACTACACTTGAAAAGTAATAAATAAGATACAGTATGTGACGGGCTCACGCGTCTTTTCTTTAGCATGTCCTTTGGGTTCTTTGGGTCCAGAATTAATGACAACTCTTTTCCAACCAAATCCAAGAAAAGAAGTGCGAAAGAAAGATGCAAATTAGGAAGCTTTTACATATCAGAAGTTAGAGTAAGTGCGATGGCAATTTGAGGAATGTAAACAGTTCGTGGTTCTAGATTAAAGAAGTTTTAGATAACGTTAAGTGGCGAAGAATAGTGATAGAGATCCATTAATAAAAGGTGCATACCATTGCACACGAGTTATCGCAAGACCTCATCTAAAATTATTGAGATCGTTTACTGATACTAAAGGGTGTTTTTTTAGAGGTATAGAATTTTAAATTGCAATAAAACAACGATGTATTATTCGATTTACATGAATTTTTTTTTATTCGAAAGATAATCTTGTGGCATTACATTTTAAATATGATTTCTGGCATAGGACTGTCACGGCTGGCTCGGATGTAGTCCAATTTGGACGTCCAATTTTCGATGACTTTTTCCAACATTTGTGGCCGTATATCGGCAATAACACGGCGAATGTTGTCTTCCAAATGGTCACGCGTTTGTGGCTTATCCGCATAGACCAATGACTTTACATAGCCCCACAGAAAATAGTCTAGCTCGTGTTAAATTACAAGATCTTGGAGGCCAATTCACAGGTCCAAAACGTGAAGTTAGGCGGTCACCCAACGTGTCTTTCAATAAATAGATTGCAGCACGAGCTGTGTGACATGTTGCGCCGTCTTGTTGGATCCACAGCTCCTGAACATCATGATTGTTCAATTCAGGAATGAAAAAGTTAGTAATCATGGCTCTATACCGATCACCATTGACTGTAACGTTGTGGCCTTCATCGTTTTTGAAGAAGTACGGACCAATGATTCCACCAACCAATAAAACGGTCAGTTTTTCTGGATGTAACGGTGTCTCGACTTACACTTTTGGATTAGCTTCACTCCAAATGCGGCAGTTTTGTTTGTGGACGTAGCCATTCAACCAGAAGTGCGCTTCATCGCTAAACAAAATTCGCTTATGAAAATCGGGAACAACGGCAATCTCGTTTTGGGCCCATTCGACGAATCTACGCCTTGCTTGATGATTGTTTTGATGAATTGCCAAACCAAACTGAGAATAAATCACTTGACAGCTGTTAAATCGGTCGCCATCTTGGAAAGTAATGCCAACTTAAACTTCTATACCTGAAAAAAAAACACTCTTTATATCAATTGTTACTTGACTACAAAAATCACAGGGCGGATTACTATGATGAAAGCTACAGGAATATAAAAATCACATGACAATTAATACATCAACAGGTACTTGAATACAAAAATCATATGACAGATAACTACGTCAACGATAATGAAAAATTGAATGATTTGTTACGTCAACGTCAATCAGATTTCTAATTTAAAAGACGCAATAGCTCGTCATCAGCAGCAAAGTGTTAAAAGGACAATTGAAGTAATAAAAATGTTAATATCAGTACCACTTATATAAATAGTTTAACAAATTTTTTAAGTAAAAATTTAAATTTTTAAACATTTTATAACAAAGTCAATAATTATAATTTCGATAACTTTTTTTTATATAAATCGAACGTAACTAAACACATTTTCAAAATCACCTAAATTTCATATGGTTAAGAATAAAATTACTAAGTATAAAATTAAAATTTAAAGGACAATTTAACTATCAACATAATCTTACAGATTAATTAACATGAAATATTTGTTGGAGGATTGTTTTTTTTTGGTTATATTATATATAAATCTACATGTAAAAAGTATTTTATTCCATTCGTAACAAGAACTACCATCTATTATATAGACAAATACTTATTTATCTGGAATACATAATACAGAACAAAATAAGTGGTACAAATGTAACACTCAATTATAATCAAATGATGTTAAGTCAAATTTTAAAATATTCCAGCCATTTAATTTAATACTATAGATGGATAACATTAGATACAAGAAATTATTCTCTATAATAAGTTTTTCTTTTTTAAAATTGGCAACACCTACACCTTTTTACAGAGCCATCTGAATCATCACTGACTTACTTCTCTTCACTTAATCATTATGAGGTGTTAATTTGATTCCAACAAATTATTTGAATCACATGTAAACGTCTTTAATCGATAATTATGTCGAGTCTCGTATTGGTGATTACAGAATTTTATTAAGTTTCATTAAATTACGACACAGCGCTATCTTTCTCCCAAATGTTTCAGTAACCAGATTACGATGTAATTCTAAATGAGAATTGTGAGTGTTTTAATCAGTAAATGTTAAATTTAATCGGGTGTGTTAATTATCAGTAAAGGTATCTTTAAGGTAGGGAGGACTGAATAAATGTTAAATAAATGGAAATTGTCCCTGTTTGAATGTTCGGGTGTAAACAATTTTAGACAAGGTGTAAACAATTTTAGACAATCAGCATAATCAGAAAGGGATTGTAATAGTTAAATGGATGCGGGTATGATTCCCCTTAAGTATTCCAAAGGTACGTGGAAAAAATAATTAAGGAGTGAAGACATGATAGTAGTACAAGCATTTTTATTTGTAAATTCATCGTGAAATTTATATTAAATGCAACTAAGAGGAATTTAATTAACGATTAAAAGACAACTTGAATCACACCCACTCTAAAAACAACAAATAATTTTGGGGCAAATAATTAGAATTTAACTTTGATAAATGCTAAAAAACGTTTTACCGTTTCAAAAGTTTAAATAATCAGAGCTCTAGTGAGTGAGAGTTATATTTACGTAGTACAAGGGCAATTGGCGACAGACCTCGTAATCTTGAACCATGGTAATGTGACTTCTCATCAACACAAACGGGAGGACTTTAAGCCTTGACAGATTTAATGTGCATCAGCGCTCTCTACAAGGCGGGTCTCCAGCGGCGTTAAACTGGAACTCATGACACGCCAGTTACGAGTATGTGACCTTGACCACTGGGCTACCGCATCCACGTGAGTAGTGCTGGGTTGGTTTTTTATTCTTTTTTACTACAATTGCCTTACAAACTCTTTCCAATACAAGCTACATTCATTGTTTTAGTACTTACATGTTATACTGTCAATCAATTTCGCCAAATCAAAAGACGTCAATTTATGCTTTCATCGTTATTAATGTTTTGGAACATACGCGGAAATGGCTCTCCATTATTGGCTGTACATCGCGGCACTTGGCGGCATCTTTTCATTTAAAAAAAATGGGTCGACTGTGTAATACATAAAAAACACTGTTTCAAGTAAACTTTTTTTTTTTTGTTTTTGCTAATATTTCTTTCAAATTTTCCTGCAAAATAGTTCTAATAATTGTACCACAATATCAAATTTGTTACATAACTTATGCCAAAACTTGTCTAGAGTCAAAGTCACAGATTAAGCATTACAACCCCAATGAGTCTACAAATAACCAATTTTAAAATCATTATGGGGAAAAAGTTATAGCTTGATCTACTTCCTTTTTAAAAATTCAGAGCATGATTATCTATTTATTATTAAATATGGCTTATGTTCTTATTTTTCCATTTAATTGTAGTCTAATGCTATCTAACTTCACATACATGTGCAATGTATTTTCGCAAAATATAAAAAAAATCCTAGGTTAGAATCCTGTTTTAGTCTACACCAGCTATCCTTAAACTTTCGATCACCGCGGCCCGCCTTTATGTATCAGTGTGACGTTACGGCGCCCCAAGAGATTTTGAACATTCCTCCTCGATTTAATATTCTTGATCAAAATACATTCATTGGGGACTATTTAGTTATTTAGTCTAGTATGGCACATCTTTCAATTACCCATCTATACTTTTCAGAGTCTGTAAAAGAGAAATATCTCACTATTACAGAAAAGACTCCGTGGACCCCCTAGACACGCGCTGCGGACCCGCAGTTGTCCACGGACCACAGTTTAAGAACTGCTGGTCTACCCCATTGACGACGAAATGAAAAAAAGATTGCTTCAAGCAATTTTTTTTCTACATTGGACTTCTAACTAATATGGTGACAGGAATTTGCCAAGTTGACATTAAATCAACGTCTGGACTAGAAAAGGGTTCATTTATATCACGTATAATACTTGATCAGCACAAAAACATCCAAACTCAAGATATATTAAATGATAGTGTAAGCGTAAAATCCACACCACACATTAATGATACATATATTTTTTTTTTCAATTTCACTCAGTGTAATGAATTTAAGATTGAAAAATATTTAATTCTGTTTCATGCATTGTATCATATTATGGGTACTTTTAATATTTACTTGTTCAAGGATGATTTACGCAAAAACATGATAGATGTAAACTAAATCTATGTAGCATTCGTAAAATTGACACTAAACAAAGAAAAGTTGAAGCAACTTCAAGGCAATTTCTAAAACAGAGATTTAAAGTTCATCATAAGTAAGCTATAGTGACAACAATAGCCTTTTACGTATCTCATTTCCATGTTTCAAGTTGAATTATTTTGATTTTTAATCGACAATTTTAAATTAGCTAAATGCATGTGACGTCATAATTACTTGATAAATATAATCACGTGTTTCCAGCCAATCAGTTAAGTTACCAGCTTCTTTTATTCTCTTAAAAGATACATATTTGTTTACAATAATAACACACAAAGTTTAAAAGTTAACTTGACATAAATAAAGTTGACTTGTTTACTTTTGACATAAGCAAAGTTTCCTTGATTTAAAAGTACACGTACAATATAACATTTTGTTTTTCAATTTTGAATATTTTTTCAGAAAATATTAACATTTGAACGTTTTTGCAAAATTATTAAATTTGAAATTTTATTTAAATTTTACAAGTAGAACAACAAGTAAATGTCAGTTTGGAAATGGATGAAAAACACGTGATTACATTTATCATGTGACCTTCATGAATTTAGTCTATTGAAGTATTTAAATATTTTGACCAAGATATTAATTTGGGGGCTTTCTGTGTATATGTAGCTATTTTTTTCTCCGATCCTTACAGCGAATAGTATCTAAAAATTGTTTAAGACATAAATTCATTTCTTTGACCCAATGACGTTCCATTAGGTCACAAAATATTTCAGATTTTAATCTGTTGTTCGATAAACTATTACACTGCTTGATATGATTCAAAACATGACATCTCTTAACGAGAATTTAACCATTACTTGCACGAGAGGCTTACGGTCAACTATTAAAATTCACAGCTAAGTTATTCAACTAAGAAGATTTACATCATTAAAACGTATTCTATCTTATACAACCGCTTGCATTAAATACTTGCAAACACGCGTCCGGGCACAAAAGCATTAATTAATTAAAGGGGGAGATGCAACAGTATGATTAAAAACATTCGAACCTCCCCTTCCAGAAATTTGCTCGACTTAATGGCATTAAATTTCGCTTAATCCTTTTTCATTACTCCTCCTCGAGTAAGCATTTTAGGAGAGCAGAAATTCAATTTGTCCAGACAGAGTGTTTAAAATTTTGAGATCTCTGATCTAATTTCTGATCTAATGTACTTTACGACGCTTCCACTCATTTACGCAAACTCTCTGAAGCGGCATTAATTTACGAAATGCATTGTTTAAGAGAAAGCATGTTTTAAGGGGGTTTTAATTTTCTCGAGAGTGGTTATTGTTATCGTGTTTGTTTCGGGGATATTAACGAAGTTAAAGTGCTTCCGCAAATAGATGTAAACACAGATATATTCGTGATGGCGAAGTGTTGTAAAACAACTCAGACTTGTTTTGTGCATAAACAGGTTGTTCTTTAAGTGGATTAAGATTTAGGATTACCTTCGAGCCGTCACCAGCAGCCACAAAGCGAATTTCAAGTATGTTTTTAATAAAATTGAATAAACAGAAAAATTTACAAATAATTCTTACTTCGTGTCTACTTTCTGAATTTCTTTACATTAAGTGCCAACGACAAAGTTTAGTTAAAATATTATTTAATCTAAAAACATTACTATAAAACATGATGCAGATATCACATACTACAAAATTTGAACTGAAATTATTCTTATACAGGAATTCAACTTTTAATCAGATGCAGAAATAGTTATAGGTTAAAAATTATTGCAAACGAGAGAGATTTATATATTTTAAGCAAACAAAAGTTTATAATTAATTTTAAATACCAAATAAAATAATCTGCCAAACGATATTTTGAAAATTTTCATTAAACTTCCAACTACCATTTATCTTGATACGTAAACATTATATTAATACTATAAATATAAATATAATTTCTAATAAAATCACATATTTTAAAACTATTTTTTGAATATAAAGTAAATTTGAAGGGGCAAAAAATATAGAAGGTTTCTAAATGGTAAAATTTTTCCCACTGATTCTCGAAAATATACGAATGCATTATTTAAAAAAAATCAGGGTCAATAAAAAAATGGTAAAATGCTTTTTTTTTTTTTTGAAAATGGAAAGGAAAAGTTTAAACTGATAAAATTCGTCTCTCTTTTTTTAAAAAAATATTCTTTTTCAGCTACCTTTTATCATGAAATATAACTATAATATTTTTATTTTAGAGAAAAAGAAAAGTATTTAGAAATTCCATAGAATTTTTAAATGAGTTTTTAATCCTAAGTTGGTGATTGATGGATTCTTTAAGTAATTCTATGTAATACATGAGATTATTTTTACATAAAAAATATTTCCATTTAGCTGATTTTTCCTATCCGATTTACAATGACCTAAATTTATCATGGATATACTCGGTTAAAATATTTTAAATCTTCCATATATATATTTTTTCGTAACTTCCAATTTCTACAGGAGTTTGAATCATCTTTTGTCCACGATGAAGTTTAAGAACCTCAGATTTCTGAATTCAAGTTTAAAAATACATGTTTTAAATTTCTACTTTGATATCCCAAGACAGAGAAAACAATATTAAAAAACAACTTTAACACCCAAGAAGTATGAGTTTTGCAGACATTAAAGGTATACAACAGGGCAATTGGGTTTCTAAAAATATAATTTTTTTTAATCTATACATTAACTCCCTGCTTTGTCTTTTATTTTTGGAACAATTAATCTAAAACAATTTAGAACAATTTCTTTGTAGATTTCTAGTTCGGGTATTTTTAAATTCTACAAAAAATGTGATTTAAAAGGCAATATTTGCAAAGATGGTTAAAAATTAAGTTTTATTATATTAAACTACAACTGTAATTTATTTTAATTGTGCAATGATTGTTGTACCTTAACAAACATTCGATACATTAATAAGATTCAATTTTAATATACAGGTAGCTGTATATATATATATATATATATATATATATATATATATATATATAAGCTACCGGTAAACTATTAAACACATTAAAATATGGATTATCAATACTCTTGAAGAAAGAAAAAAACAAATAAGCTATTTACTTTACTTTTCTCTTTTTTTTTTTTAAATACAAAAGTTTTAAGCGAAGAATGATTTTAATTAATTATAAAGCACCTAATAATACTAATTATAACAAAGTTTCATGTAAAGTACTCCATATTTTTTACTTACTGAATTTTTGAATTTTAATTAGTCGCTGATTTTTTTTCCTGTTTGGAATGTAGAAAGCTGATTAAATTTTGTTGATTTTAGTTCATTGTTACTTGAGTTTTTTAGGCAATTTTCAAAAGCTTAACAATATATTTGATTTAAAAATAACTACAATGAAATTTATGATTACCTTTCATTAAAATAATAAAATTTTCGGTATATTTTGACAAGCTGCAACAAAAAACACTATTTTAACAATTGTAAAAAACATAAGAAATATGTTTTTTTCACCTTATAATTTATTTTCAGGTGACATTGCTTTTTTTAAATATCATAGAATAAAAAGGAATAATATTAGAATTGTTGCCTCTGAAATATCAATTAAGGAAAAAGTTTAAAAATAAACGCTGAAAAATTTTCTACATCTTCAAACAAAATTTCAGATATAAAATTCTGCATTACTGTGACTTACGTTTCTAAAATACAACCTTCACACACAAAAAAAAAGTGCATAGAAATATTTGATTTTTCAAAGTCACACTTATATAGTGGTGGCCAAAATTGTGGACTTTTTTAAATTATGGTTTTTTTTTTAGTTTGCATGCTTATAAAAAGTAATACGTTGTACACACACAAAATGCAGTTTTTTATATCACTTTAAGGTATCCGACTACGTTCGGAACCATGATTTTAAAAAAGCGCATAAATGGATAATTTTCATGATATTTAGTGTCACTGAGATTAGAATACATACATAAAATTGTTTTAAGGACATTTTGACAAAAAAAAATTATTTAAATATAATATATTGGCAAAAAAATAACTTAGAATAATTTTATTCCAAATGTTCTCCTTTTGTGAAAAATGGTTCTATTGTAAAACTATTCAACCTGTATATAGATCAGATCTCTCTACAGAGGCCCAACTAGAATTTTTGAAAAATTCACATTATTTTCAGAGTTACCACTAATTGAAATAATTATTGACGTTTTTTTCTTAAAATTGCTCCACTCTGTTGTCGTAAAATATGAATAAACCCACTTCTAAGTTATATATTTCAAAAATTCTACTTGAGCCTCTGTAGAGAGGTCTGAGCTATATACAGCCAAAGTGAGTGAATGTGAGATTTTATGGCGCAAGAGCCAAATCTGGCTATACTGCGCCAAACATTTGTGTAAATTTGTGATCTAGACGGGAAAAGAAAGAAAGGATAAATTGAATGACAAGAAGGAGGGTCGAAAATAGAGAAGGATCACTAGGGTACCCCAGGTTCATGAGACCCGTGTTTACCAAAGATAGTAAACCCCTTGGGAAAAGGAAAAGATCACTAGGGTACCTCGGGATTGTGACACCCGTACTCACCTAAAGAAGGTGAGCCCCTGAGGGGTATATACAGGCAAAATATTATTATAATAGAAGCATTTTTCACAAAAGGAGAACATTTGGAAAAAAGATTATTCTAAGCTAATTTTTTGCCAAAATATTACATTGAAATAATGTTTTTTGCCAAAATGTCCTTAAAACAATTTTATGCATGTATTCTAATCTGAGTGACACTAAATATCATGAAAATTATCCATTTATGCGCTTTGAAAAATCACGGTTCCGAACGTAGTCGGATACCTTAAAGAAAATTTAATAATAAATTCAATAGAAAAAAACAAACTTTAAGTATTTGCAACAGAAAAAAAGTTATTCAGCAATAACTTTCGATATACATTGGATACTAACGATAGCACTGAGCTATTGCTTAGAGGGATAGTCTTTATTTTTCATTACAGCTTCACGTCGATGTTCTATTGAGCTGATAATCATTTTAAGCTCTTTATTCGTTATTACATGATTCTAGGAAATCATTATATCCTCAATTAGCTCTTTTTTATTTCATGGGTATCTCATTTGGAGAAGAGTTTTCAAAAGACGCCTCAAATTTTCGGTAGGAATGATGGCCAAGACAACAAATCAATTATCTTAGAGCGATACCAGTCTTTCGATTGCTTTAATGTGTGGCAAGGTGTAGAACCTTATTGAAAAATAAATAAAGTGACGTTGGTAAACAGATCCTTGATGGAAGTCAGAAGTTTGGGCTCTAGAATGGTGTCAATGTATTTTCTAATGTTCAGTGTCCCATTGATGATATGCAGGTGACCTATAACATCTGCTAATATGCATAACCAAATCATAAACCTACGTGGGTATTTCACAATTTCTTGGATGCAGTCAGGATGTAACATTTCTCCTATTCTACGTCTGCTGTAAATTGAGATAAGGTTTTTCTCGTGGAATTTTACCTCTTAATCTAACATCAGCTAATCTGCTCTTGATTGTTTTTGAACTGACAGAAACACCAGCATCATTCAGATAACTTCTGATGACCGTTGATGACGTTCTTTTATCTTGGAGAGATAATATGTTTGTTCTTCTCTGTCATCAACAGGTGTGGTGTATCTTTTTTGGCCTTTTCCTGCTTTGTTTTTTATTAAATTTTTCTCGTGACATCTTAACTAAAATTGTCAGTCTCCAGATGTTGTCAATGTGTCACCCACCTGTGTTGCAATTTTAACATAGGAACAATAGTGCACACAGGAATTTTTCAGGGGGGAGGGGGTCCGGGGACCAAAGTTCACCATTCTTGTATCATGCTCCTTTTGATTTTGTCGATTTTCGGGATCAAAACAATATAAAAAATTAATTATTGAATAAATAATTAGCATTAATTAATAAAATTAATCATTAATAACAAATATTTAGTTACATTTTTCGTGCTATATACTTATAATTATAATCAATCGGGAAAAAAATTGAGGGCTTTGGGGGGAGGACCCCCAGGACTCCCCTTGTGTGTACCCCTGAATCTGAAAGACCACTTTCTCACCAAACATCTCTTTCTAGGATATCCAATCTACTCTTTTATTTCATACAATTGCTTCTTGACTAAATATCATTGTTGTCCTGACCAGGAAACAGTTCTGATCGCAACCCTATAGAAAACTTACGGTACCGTTTGAAAATTCTTGTCCGAATGAGGTACCCATGAAACAAATAGGAATTAATTAAGGCTGTAATTGTTTCCTGGCATCATGTAATGAAAGAAGAGCTTAAAACTATTTTCAGCTCTATGAAACATCGATATGAAGCTGTAATGAAAAATAAAGGCTACCCTCCTAAGCAAGGAAAACTCAGTCCTATCATCAGTATCTAATTTATATCTATAGTTTTTGCAGCATAACTTTATTTGCGTTGTAAATATTTCAATTTTGTTTTTATTAATGCATTCAGCATTAAACTTCCTTTAAAATGATATACACGACTTTGCATTTTGTGCAACGTAATATTTTCTAAAAGCATTCAAACTTAAAAAACCACAGTTTTGGCCACCACTGTAGTTATCATTTAAATAAGAATTGGAAATTGTGAAGTATATACAAAACATTAGAAGGAATAAGAAAGGTGACGATTAAAGAATCAATATTTTCTTGACAAATTTAAATAACGCTTCACTTTACTAATAGCCGATGATTCTCTACATGGAATTTGAAAAACCATTTATTTACTCATCGGGATCTTACATGCTTGAAATACTCCAGATTAAATTTAAAAATTTCCGAACATTAAAAAATGTGTGTATGTGTTCATATCTTTTTTTAAAAAATATTTTAATTAAAAATTGATTAATTTTTTTACGGCGAATTGCAGCAATACTCTTACTAAAATACCATCAGAACTTTTAACTATGAAATTGTTTAATAGCTGCATAATTTTGAATTTCATTACTCTTATATAGATTTTGTTTTCAATACAAAATTAGTAAAATGTTCAAGATGTATAAATGTATAACACTATACAGACAAAACTTTCATACTTCCAATGTACTACAGTCCCTTAAAATTTTAACCTGGAAACGATAAACAATTTGCAAAAAATCATATATTATACACAAGGACAGTTCCTTAAAAATGTTGCAGCAACTAGCTAAATAAAGAAGGCTTATAAACAGAAAAGTTCTTTTTAACCCTCAGAACACATTTTTTGTTATTCTTTTGTATGGTGATTGTACATTTTCTCCAAGTTTCTCGGAAATAAATTCAAATTAAGACTAACATCAGAACAAGGCTCATTTATAAACGTTATAAAATGAAACATTTAATCAACATTATAAAAAACAAAGCTTTAAATTGTATATCTTAGAATAAAAGTGTTAAAAAATGTTTCAATCTCATAGCAATCAATAAAATTGTTAAAATTCTTAACCTCCTTAAAATTCTCATCAATTAATTTGTTTCCACTAATATACTTACAACGCAATTACTTAACTATTCACACAGTATCTCTCTCAACTTAAATAAAACATTCTAATCATCCCTCACAGCGAAATTCCACAGCAGAAACAAATTTAAACTATTCAGTAAGAGCTCAACAATTTCCCACCAGTTACAATTAAAAAGTTAAGAAAGTTAATTTAGATCAACCGTAGAGTTCAACCAACCAAACAGTGAACACAATTTATCAGCCAATAATTTAAAAGATTGAAACTCTGCACTAAAACTTTCTTCCTTGGGTAGCTACAAATAGTTAGATTAATTCATCAAGAGATGCACAGCAATATCGAAGCATTCTGGCAAAATGCATTACGAAAGCGATAAGATAGTTCTTTCACTTCTATTGTTCCTATAATGGTGTCTGTAATTGCAGCGTGGCAATTGGAACAAATAGCTGCTACTATTTATCTTTAGAAGAACGATCGGAACTTGGGTTTGCTTATCGACTTCATCTCTAAGAGGCTTTTTATTATTTTTCATCAACGTTCCTCTAAGGTAAACAGTCAGAAGAACGAGAGCTATAAATGAGTTGAGTTGCATTGTTACCGCCCTTTCGCTTGGGATAAATATTGAAGTGAAGAAATGTAATTGTGGGTTTAGAGAAGAGCAATAACAAAAATTGTCTTTGTTTTATTAGATCCGGAGCAAGAGCAACCGAAATTGCGACTTTTATTCGGAGAAAACAATGTATAATGTATTTTAACATAATATCTGTTTAAGTTATGGATCTAAGGGTTACAATAGCGACAGTTTCATGGTTTTTCAGCCGCGTATTTTAAAAGAATACCGTTGTTCTTTTTGCAAAGCGGTAAGGAAAAGAATTTCCAAAAGATATCCAGAAGGGCTAAAGAATACCTACCACGGAATACGATTATCAGGAATTTAAAGGGAGACGGTAGGATTTATAATTTTTTTTAATTTAACGGTTTTCACAATGTTTATGTTTGTCTCCTGTGCATTCGTATTATGTAAAACAACTTTTGTGTTCAAAACCCTAAAAAATTTACATGGCATTAACACAAGTTAATGTCCACCGCACGGGACTAATAAAGATGACCCTTGCTTTTAAAAACTTAACTTTAATTTTGCGCATAAAAGTATTAGACAAATTGCAGCAGCTTCGTGTAGCGATATCCTCTCCTTGCAAGGGACAATACAGGAACTGAACATTCCACACGGGTTATATTACTCAAACAAGTCGAAGCAAACAACTTGTTGCCATCGCGCAAAAGATAAGTACAGTAGACAGCGTTGGTAAAAGACATATGATAGTAAAACTAAATATTTTACACAAAATAAATATAAAATAGAAGTTGTAAATAATAATGAAAATTGAATACAAATTAAGAGTAGCGTATATAAATGAACATACAAAGCACATTACTAATACAGATATAATTTGAATGATAAAAAGATACAATTCCATCCAAGCATATAGAAATATTCATTGGAACTACTCTTTAGAAATAATTCGTTCTCAAAAGTTCGGAAATTTTATTTCTCCGGATTTATGTATTTATAGAAACACAGAATTTATGCAACACAACAAAATAATTGCAAGTAAAAAAAGGACCATTAATTGAGAATAATCGGTAGACATGTAACTAATAGTTGTAATTGAAAAAAGAGCATGATTTGTCTGCATTGTTGTAACAATGCAATCCCGGTTTGGCTGAAAAATAGGTTTTCGACGCCAACTTTTGTCTTTGTTTTAGCAGTTACATTGTTACAACAATAGAGACGAATCTAAGTCGGCGCCAAAAATCAGTAATTAATTTAATTTAATTTAATTAATTAATATTTGAAAAAACTGTATTAACATCAAGTGTCATCCACTACAAGTTTTAAAAGAATTATTTGAACTTGTGATTGGATGAATAGAAAATATTTTATTAACGATTGAAAATTTGAACAAGATAAACAAATATATAAATACATAGAGAGTGAGCTAATAGTAGGAATTGAAAAAGGGCTTCACTGATTGCAAACCTAGAAAAAAACATGATGTTGGTAGTTGGCAAACAAAGGGAGTTGGAAATGGAGAACAGACAACTCATCTGTTCGTTAAATAATTCATTAAAGTGTTGAATAGATTTAAAAACATCTTTTTTACAGAGCGAGGAATTTAATTCATAATATCCAGCATAATAAGAACCAAATCTTGAACGAAATAAGCAACAAAATAATCTTGATAACTATTCGTATGTAGGCTATAGCTGAATAGTTATGACAGCGAGCTTGTGTTCGGCGATGTCTCAGTCAAGGCACGTTACCATTTTGTTTGATTTTACTAAATACCCGTCGTCTGGAGGGGGCTGTTGCATGTTAAATTCGTCGAGGCTCTGATTCCTCATGTTGACGTGGTGTGAATGTGGAATGTTAACTTGGGTGTCAAATTCATGTCACCGGATCGGAGTTAAAAATTACAATACACAATGTTTTGTTGCAGATTATTGATCTTTGTGATGGGCAGAAATAGAGAGGTGGAAGCGCACGCACAATCAATTTAACAAATAAATTCTCACATTTTAGTTGGCAGAGAAAAAAAGTTTCACAGCAAGGGTTTTTTTCAAACTTTTATTGCTTAAATTATTTTCATCTTAAACAAGTGATATAATTTTTTTAAGTCAATTCTTACCTATATATATAGATCAACAAAGAAAATTTTTATTTTAGCTCCTTTTTATTAAATAGTTACAATTAATATAAATATGTATATACATATGACAGAATCACAACATTAAGTGGTAATTAATTTTTATTCATAATCATTAAATTATCTTATTGTCATCCAAAACAATCGTGTATATAAAATGTCATTTCAACTGAATGCTTTAAAATTGAGAAAAAATCCTTTTAAAGTTTTGACACAAGTCGACAAAAATAATGCCAACGTGGCCGTATTTATAATTCTTTAAATAATTAGTTTTAATCAATTAATTTTATTAATTAAAATTAAATTATTGTATTGTCCTCCAGATTAAAGTCATGCATATAAAATTTCAGCTCTATTGAGCGCTTTAAAATGTATTTTATTTGCGATTGAAAATTCCACCAAGATAAATAAATAAATAAATATTTAGAGAGTGTGAGCTAATAGTAGGAACTGAAAAATACGATGAAAGAGAAGAGAGCAAATTATTAAAAAATGAAAATCCTTACTTGAATAATTAGGTTTGTTCAAAAGATAATAATTCAAGCAACACTAATGCAGTATGACTTCTTTAAATCTTTTTCTTAATTTATTCTTTGTACTTATATCCTAAGATTTATTATAGAAAGGAAAAGGAAATAAAATTAAAGAATTAATTTCGCAAAATTTAAATTCGGCCCGAAGCTAAATATAATAAATTAAAAGATCACGGACTGCCTTTTAAATATATCACTCAATATATATATATATATATATATATATATATATATATATATATATATATATATATATATATATATATATATATATATATATTTGCTTTTTTATCAACTGAACATAGCATGCGAAAAAGTTAATATTTATTTCCTAACGTTGCTAAGATAGTTTTGCTATTTTATGGAAAAAAATTAAGACGGTGCCATTAGAAAAATTATTGTATAAATTTTCCTACAAATAATTAACACAAATATTATTAGAGTGACCGACTTAATAATATTAAACCATGCTCAAGAGAAGAGAATGTTACATAAATTTGAGTATTACACCGTACCAATGTGATTAGTTTGAGTCTAAATAGATTAAAATTCGATATACAATGATCTTAGGAGAGACAAACTGTCCTATTTGCTGTCTTTTTATAGTTATTATACTCTTGTGTTGCCAACCAAGTTATTACCACCTTGTGGAGTAAACAATGGAAGTAATTTCATGCGATGAAATTTTAACACTTTTTGTGTTTTGAATTCATTTATAAGTATCAAATCTTACGTATCATTATTTTAAAGTAACAAAGTCCCTGGGAAAAAGAGATCCAGACACTTAAAAGAAAATACCGAATATCCCAAAACATTTATTACACGTATACGGACCTCATAACCAATCCTTACCCACACATCAATATACTCCAATATTACCTATGTCTTTCTAAGAAAATGTTGATTTGAACTTTTCCCTACTTGAGATCAGAACGAAGCAGGATGAATAGGTTATTGGTGCCAGGACGACCAAGGATTCGCCAATCAGCGATTTCCATTCAAAGTGAATGGAAAGGTACCCCATAAATCCACTGGTGCACAAAAGGGGGCGTTTAGATGATTCTACCTAATTTCCAACCAAGATCCTCCACGGGTCCTTGGTCCCCAAACTTCTGATTTGTCGTCACGCGCCATAAAAGTCGTGGTGCGGGACAGTCCCAGAGAATTAATCAGTCCATTCTGGCGGATATGATTGCAGTCATCCATTTTAAAAGACCGACTTTCCACCTTCCCACTCCCAGCTGACAATTTCGCAATCCAGGCTATTAAACATCGACTCCTCCTCACCACCCTGCTTTATTACCCTCACCTGCCTGGAGGATACGAAATCGTCTGAATTCGACGACCCTCGGATAAAATGATTGTGACAAGGGGGGCTGGAGAAGATTTCCGTTTGCGATTCGGAGAGTGTTCTGAATTCGAATTGGTTGCGGGGGATGATAGGATCGTTCTCCTGAGAAGAGTGGTTGAAATCCCTGCGGATCAGCCGTCTGTCAACCCCTTTAGTGTGTTTGGTTGGTGAGAGGGGGAGCTGGTTTTGATGGAAGTGACGCGCTTGAAAGGGTATATTGGATTAGAAGAATTGAGAAGTAGATTTTTAAAGACGGTTTTGACGGGGAGGTGTTACGGTGTAAAAGTGTACGACAAGGGGTCGATGGAAAGATTTAGCGAAAGATTCGTGAGAAAAATAACATTTTACTGCAAGTGTTTAATTTGACAAGAGTTGGCTGATTATTGAACCTACTCGGAAAACTCAGAAGTTTTCATTAACAATGACAGCTTCAATTATAATTTTCAACGAAGATAACATTTTTAAATAGAGTAACAACTATTTTAAGAACGAAAATAAGAATTATTAATAATTTTACTTATAATTCAGCACAATACATGAGGTTTCACACTTTATATTTTACAGTTTTCTAATATATAATTATATATTTCTGCTGTCTTTTTTGTTACTTCATTAATATATGTACTAGCTGAAGTACTCGTTCTTCACACATGTAAAATTTAAAAATAAAATTAAACTTTATTATAGCAAACCTGATATCTGTTAAGAAGCGTAGAACCGGTGTAAGACAGTCAAACAAGAATTAAAAAAAATTTAATGATTGTTCACAATATAAATAATTTTAAAAGAACTGCAATTTTGCCTCACTTTTGCATAATGATTTTACAAAAACATGTATTTGAATGTAAGAGAAAAGATTAGCAAGTTAAAAAGATAAATATAAATGAACGAATAAAAATATAAATAAAAATTATAACAGGAAGTAATAGCAGTAGTAAGTTTTTGCTATGGGAACTAGGGAGTGAAAAACTCCATAAGAAAATTTTAAACCATAAGTAACACCTTAGCAATCAACGCAAGAGAAATTGACCACTCGCATTGTCGGGGAAAATCCCAACTAGCGACGAGGCTCACAGAACATCCGCACCAAAAATATGTATTAGCATTAATGATAACTTTCTGAAAGAAAAATCACTTTTGCTTGGAATTAAAGAAAACGAAAAAAAAACTTTTAACTAAGAAAAACGATTCTTATCAGATGACTTCGAAATACAACTGTAAACAAATCCATGTTGCCAAACCGAAAATTAAACTTTGAAAAAAGACTTTTTACGCCATGATTTATTCGAAAAACAATTGTTATTCTGCCACAAAGAATCAAAAAAGCGATTAAATACAACCATAAAAAATAATTTTAGTAAAAATATGTAACAATCCTTCAAAAACCTGCACGAAGCATACATTTTCGCAGAGTTAGTCGTGACATGATACAACGTCAAATGGACAGTTAGTTGAAAAATCACTTAAAAATTGAATTTTAAAATATCTAAAGCGAATTTCGAAAAATCTCTTCGAGGTACAAACCATCTTGACATTTAGTTTCTATTTGACAAGTTTCATATGTCTGTGCAGCTTAGTTCTTCAGAAACACGCAAACTCTTTCTTTTATTTATATTGATTATGTAAAGAAGACAGGAAATGAACAATTTTTTACCATTAAAAGTATTACACAGGAGAAAAATTTAAAAAATACTAGCATTATACTCTGTAATGAATTATTATGTAAATCGTACAGTTTGATTCACGAATAGTTTACTTTTTGAATCAGTATCTCTGTACACAGCACCAGAATCGAAGTTTAAGGGTTGAAAGTTTGAAACTCAATTTACATAAGAGTATAAAATGAAATGTGTTCGGTGACTGTATTTAAAACTATTTCTATAGTGGGTTCTTTCATTAGATTACAGATATATTTATCTTTCCTTCAAAATTCTATTTCTTGTAATTTTCCTTGGAAAAAAAGGTACACATATAAAGTTATAAATAATTTATTCATAAAGAAATTTCCAACAATATCATTGTGGAATATATCAAAAAGACAACAGAAAAAAAATGATTGAGATTGGAAAACAGCTTTGCATGAAAATTTTAAATGACAGCATTTGACATCTCTAAAAAAAAACTATTTTAGCCTCAAGTAAGCCTCGTCATAATAATGTATATGAGATGCCAGATCAAATGTGAAGTATTTACAGCTTAGTCGTACATCAAAATGATTCAGGTGGATTCCAGTAATTCTAATACGATACATTATCTAAATAATCTACCTTCATTTTCAAATTATATATAAAAATTTACGAATTAAGTAATATTTAAAGTAAGCTCACTAGTACCCCATCCCCATTTTTATTCAATGATATTAAAGAAAAGAAAATAAAGTTGTATTTAAAAAAACCCGAAAAAGCTCCTATGAACTACTTTTGAATAATTCATTATATTTTTAAAATGACTTAAATTTTTTTTTGATAATTAAAAATATAAATTTTCAAATTGATGTTTTGATAATTTGTTTATATGGATTTGCGTTGACAGTAAAAAAAGTAATATTTTATTTAAAAAAATTATTGTTGTACCCTCATTAATCATTTCTTTTGTCATAATGTCAGAGATAAACTTGGAGGAAAATGAGATTAGTTTTAATAACTCGCCTATAAAATATTTTATTTTAAAAATATTCTTGAGGTTTATATTTATAAATGTCCACAGAAAAAGGTACAATAATAAAAACAAGAGTAATATTTTATCTTAGCGCATCTTAATTATTGTCTCTCAGAATTTTTAGTCAGGAAAAGTATAATGGCACATTTTAAATTGAAATTTATAAATGAAATTATGCTGATTTCAGATTTGTTTAATTTTCTTGAACTAAAAATATTTACACAACGATTCTGAGATAATTACTTAATGGATCTTTGAAACAAAATGGGTTGAATAATATATTTTTTTAAAACAGATAAGGCTTTATTTAGTAAAGAGTGTTTTTTTTCCAGGTATAGAAATTTAAGTTGGCATTACTTTCCAAGATGGAGACCGATTTAACAGCTGTCAAGTGATTTATTTTCAGTTTGGTTTGGCAATTCATCAAAACGATCATCAAGCAAGGCGTAGATTCGTCGAATGGGCACAAAACGAGATTGCCGTTGTTCCCGATTTTCATAAGCGAATTTTGTTGAGCGATGAAGCGCACTTCTGGTTGAATGGCTACGTCAACAAACAAAACTGCCGCATTTGGAGTGAAGCTTATCCACAAGTGTATGTCGTTACATCCAGAAAAACTGACTGTTTATGGGCTGGTGGAATCCTTCTTCAAAAACGATGAAGGCCACAACGTTACAGTCAATGGTGATCGGTATAGAGCCATGATTACTAACTTTTTCATTCCTGAATTGAACAATCATGATGTCCAGGAGCTGTGGTTCCAACAAGACGGCGCAACGTGCCACAATCGATTTATTGAAAGACACGTTTGGTGACCGCCTCATTTGACGTTTTGGACCTGTGAATTGGCCTCCAAGATCTTGTGATTTAACACCGCTAGACTATTTTCTGTGGGGCTATGTAAAGTCATTAGTCTATGCGGATAAGCCACAAACGCCTGGCCATTTGGAAGACAACATTCGCCGTGTTATTGCCGATATACGGCCACAAATGTTGGAAAAAGTCATCGAAAATTGGACGTCCAGATTGGACTACATCCGAGCCAGCCGTGGCCGTCTATGCCAGAAATCATATTTAAAATGTAATGCCACAAGATTATCTTTCGAATAAAAAAATTCATGTCAATCGAATAATACATCCTTGTTTTATTGCAATTTAAACTTCTATACGTCTAAAAAAACATCCTTTACAACACTAATATATTTCAACTATCAAAATTATAAGGAACCTTATTTCTTTCATTAGTGATAATTAAACATCCCTTCCCCACCAGCACCAATAATTTTCACTTTGAAACATAAATAAAAAAAATTGAATTTCTCAAAAAATTATGAAAAATCTCCCTGTAAGAAATACAAGAATTAAGTAAGTAAGAAAACTACGAGTTGTGTGTGCCACCATTCCATTAAAAAAATGATAAATTAAAGAAAATATAATTTTCTTGTACATAAGCAGAGCTAAAAATTTGATTTTTGAATCCATTTATTTATTATAAATGTATATTTAAATCGGCTTGAAAAAGACATAAAAATGTTTCTAAAGATAAATATCCACTGCAATCCACCTTTAACTTTTTATATTGAGTTTCATATTTTTTTATTAACCTTACAAGGGAATTCCTAAAATATTTTTCACTAACCATGGCTGTTTTTCTAACGATTTGTGCATAATAAATTATGACTATTTTTTTCTTTTGATCCATGAATTATTTTGAATTTGAGAAATAGCCAGAGATTATGTAAAGCTGCTAATAAATCAGCAAAAACCAAACAACTATAGAAAATAGACAACATCATATGTTAAGAACAAATAATGTAAAATTATAAATATAATATTAATCAATATTTTTCATTTCCAAATTATGCCAACGTAAATATTATTAGTGTCCTAGTTTTTATATTTATTACAATTTTTAACACACTTCAATATAAATATCATTTTCATTCATACCATTTTTTAAAAAATACTTCTTTCAGTTCAGTGAGTTTATTCAACTTAAGAAATAGAAACGTATTACAACTAATTTCCACAGGCGCCTCTTAAAATTTAATATAATCGTTGAACATTTGAAGTAATTCTTTTTTCGACCTTAATAAGCTGGTTCCAGTACCCAAGGGGGAACTTAGGAAAGTTTTCACTTCATAATCTTTAGATTTATTCTCACTGAAAATGAATTTCGCAGAGGTTTTTAGAGCTTCAAAGCATCCTTTTAGGCTGAGGTTAGAATTAATTTTAAATAAGAACTCCAAAATTAAAGTGTGAACATATTACTTTTAGATAAGTTAACATAAAAGCAAGATACAACTTGAAATTCTTTACTGTGTGTTATTAAAATTCCTTTCGTGCGCTTAGAAAAAGAAACTACTTTTTGAATTTTCTCCATAAAATAAAACTTCTAAGATCATAAGCTGTTGGATTTTAAAAGGATTTTATTGAGATGAGAGTGTGTAATAATAAGATGAATACTGTCATCTTCTTTCGGTGGAATAATTATTTGAAAAGTAAAGAAAGCTATTAATTCATGAAAGAGATAAACACGGTAATAAATAATCCTTATTTAAAAATATATGAATATCTTAGTTAAAAGTTTATCCAATAAATAGTAATAAAATATTTGTAGAGTTATCATCTACATAAGCCAATAATAACCTCTGCACAGCGGGGATCACTTTAGTATAGTGGTCATGTTACTCGTCTACGAATCCACACAAGCGTCGCGGGTTTTATCCTCCGTATTTGCGATTCCACATATTTTTACAAATCAAGTACTTGCAGCAATACTAATAGAAAAGTTATAATGGTTCAAATTCCGTTTTCGAAATAAAAAAAAAACATTTCATGATGAAATTGCTTAACAAATGTATCATTTAATAAAATATTACCACGGAACAAAAGCAATAATTGAATCAACCATTGTAACAATTCGCTATTTTTAAATTTTATCTATTATTATTCTATCCAGATTTTTTTCTTTAAATTTAAATTTTATTTTCTGTTAATTCATCTACGTACACTTTTTTTTGTACATTTAGTACATTATAAATTTGTACATTACATTTTTGTACATTATTTTGTTCCACTTGTTCAAAAATATTTTAATTTCATAATTATTTATAATTTACTATCGTTACCCGCCCATTTCGTTGAGCATTTCATGTTGTATGATTATGCACTGTTTATAAATTACTGACATCTGAACCCTATCATTAAGTACTTGATTACATTGAAAACATTTTCTATAGCCCTTAAATCTCGATTTAAAAAGAACAGAAACTTCCAAAATTGAATTACTTATATATTTTACCATCCACCCCGTAACCCCATAAAATGTATTTCCCTAAAACCCCTTTTCATTGTATTTCTACTTAACAAAATAGCCATGCTTGCCGATTTTCAAATTTTTTTTTTGTGGGTTTAATATTTCAAAAGCAGGTATTTTTTTATATCTGTATGCCCGTAATCTACCCTTGGAAATCAATAACGGTAAAACCCCGTTCTTAACAGACATCAATGCAACAAAATAAACTTTCTTACCAAATTTCAGGTGAAAACTAGGAAAAACAGGATTTTTTTTATCTAAATGCCCTAATAATTCTCAGAACTCTCTTGGGAGTCAATTTCCACAAAACTCAGCCTTAGCGGATCTTTAATCAACAAAAGAAGCATACATACCAGATTTCAAGACAGTAGGTCTGATAGTTCAGGAGATTTTGAAATGAGTGAGTGAGTCGGTTTTCTCTTTTATGAACGTATCTTTTATACATATGTAAATGTTTTTCATAATCATTCATTTTGAATTACTTTTGTCCAGCGCATCGTACTTTTACACTAGTACTAGAGCCACATTACAATAAATAATTATATATGTTATCTTTCCAACTAAACATTGCTGCATGTTTATCATTCGATGCAATCTTTACCAATACCAGCCATTTTTTTTAAATATGCATATGTGTGTGTGTATTATATACGTATAAATATATAAAATTTTGAGAATTGAACAATTTTTTTCGAGTACTACAGAACTTGAATTTGAACTTTGTAAGAATATATTTTATTTCATGTTTATATCATTTCATTAATAAAGTAATACAAATTTAGAGAGATTTCAGTCAAAACAAATTCCATCCTTAATGCCTCGAGCATATTAAATAAATTTTAAAAATATAAAAAATTCTACACAATGAAGTCATATTTTTCATGAATAGTTTCCTTTTTGATATTTAATGTAAGATAAAAGAATTTGGACGTATAAAGCAGAAATTCTAAAGTCCAAGTCTAGACTTCAAAAGTTCTTCCATTCTATAAACTTTTCTCTATGTGTTTTGTACTGTATCTTAGGTTTCAAAAACAGCATTTGTCGTTGTTTATTTACGACGAATTCTTTCACTGTGAAATATTTTCTTCTCAACCTTCAATCAGATCTTTATTTCTTTTTTTCACAGAAAAATCCTCCAGGAGAGACAAAAATACTACATAAAGTAAAATATAAAAACTCGAAACAAAAATAAACTATAAAAAATAAAAATAAATTTTGATTCTTTTTTTCCAGCGGGAAGAAATGATCCAGATATGTCTCCTGTGTTTATGTCCGAACTGATTTTATTTTGATTTACGTCGTACTAGAAAAATCCTGTGAACTACTGGCGACGGTCTCAAATCCATTTATTGTCTCGACATATATATAGTGGCGATAAGGTTTATCTGTAGAAATAAATCAAGATAGAATCAAAAGTTCTATTGAAGCTGAACAAGATTGTAACATTTCACTTTATATAAACAGTGAGTGTGTTTTCCCTTTAATGTATGTGTAAATAATTCAAATGACCTAAGGCAGTAGTGCCCAATCTTTTATCGCCGCGGACCGGTCAACGTTTGATAATTTTACCATGGCCCATTGAGGTGGAAGGATGTTGGTTGTTTATATTTTAGAATGCTTCGATGCAATAATTTTAATTTAATTGTATTTATACGTGCCTTCAGAATAAAATACACGAACACCAAAAAATGTATATAAAGAGATTTAACATGGAAAATAAAATGATTCCAGAGAAAAATCTCACAAACTCAAATATACACATCATAGTAAATAAAATGAAAAAATGTAGTGTTCCTTGGGCGTCCCGGTATTATTTGATCCACGGACTGGGACTGGTACAGGTCCCTGGCCCGGGGTAGGGGACCACTGATCTAAAGAAACCGTTGTGTGTATTTTAACACTGTGTGTTAAATTTATTATATATGATAACATAAAGTTTAAACAATAATTTTTTCAAGAAATAAAAAGAAAACCCAAATCTACGTATTGATAGTCATGACAAATAATATGCTACCATTTTTAAAATGGTATTCCCCCGAAAAATATATTTATTTCGGTGTGATTATCAGTCATCATTATGCCTTTTATTCATTGTGCTATTTGAGGGTTTGTTACAATATAATTGCTGCCGCGTTGTATTGTTAATTTGTTGCTATGCGTGTTACATTAAGAAAATTTCATTCTGTATATAAGAAAAAAAAGACTGTGTTCTAAATCAGAAAAAGTATTCTTAAGTAACACTCTTTCCTTATTATAAATAATTTTGGATGAGGACGACATAGCTGAGCCAATATATCTATATCTCTAAACTTCCATATCACACCAACGTGAGGACTTAAAGCCTCCAAAGGTTTAACATGTTTCAGCACCTCTACACAACGTGTTTTAAGTAGTACTGCAGCTCGAACTTATGACACGCCGGTCACAAGTCTGTGACCATGCCCCACTAGGTGAGATGGATGGACATTGTATTTTTACAAGCTGCTGCTGTTGGAAGTCTCGCTGTGTCTTGCAAGGAGGTCCAACGACTTTGGGATCAGTTTAAATACGAAGATTTTAAGTTTAGAGCATGCATGTTCCAAGTCGAGGCACCACCTCAGGTTGATAGGTCCACTATCTTTTTCGTCCCAAAGGAAGCAGCTGGGACGCTGTTGGGTCCTCTCAGCTGTTGCTGATGATTTTGTTGCATGTCGAACAAATATTTCAGCTACCAAGGAGTGAAAATGAATTTACAATGAATCTATGTACCGCCTTGAACTGACAACAGAGATTTGCCAGTGAATTTATATTGGACAAGAGAACGCGTTTCCCGAACCAGACAGCAGTTGGCTTCTGTGTTTTCACAGACAAGTCCAGGTTCACACTGCAGAGCTATTAAGGGCGTTTATTGATCTAGAGGGAAAATCAGAAGAAAATTTGTGGTAAACTAATTTTATACTTCCTTCTTTTTCAAGACTTCTCTTCTGAATATGGTACTACATGACTGCTTGTATAATTGCGATGTGTTCATGTCTTTTCGGAAGTAATACAACAAAATCTGGCGGAAATGCTCCTTCTGTTCTTCCGTTTTTAAATTGGGATAAAAACGCAATTAAAGGATTAATCTACAACCACCCCTTCTCAAGCAAGTCGTGACCAAGAAAAGACGGGAATAAGAGCTTAATGGTTGGCTTGCATTGGGTTTCGTTTTACTTCCAGTTGTCTGATGCGTCGTCGTCCGTGTCGTCATCGTGGTTATCTATGCGTCTCCGGGGATTGGAAGAGATGGATAGTTAAAATCATTCTATTCTCCAAAGGAACAAACAAGGACTTCGTGGGTCACCCTCTGTCACCCAAACAGCTTGTCACCGAAGTGGTAACTCAGGAATTGAAAGCTAGATGGCAGCACAGTATAGCATTAATGGTTGATTCCATTGAGAGTCTAAGACATTTTCAACAAATCACAACAAGGGATTCAAACGGCATTAGCGCATGCGTCAACCTGATCCGCCCTCTCAAATAGAGACTGCCCACAACGTTAACGAAAATCCCTTTCAACGACAATGAAACCTACTGGAGATGCAATATCAATCACAGTAATGGCTGGAAAAACAATCTTCTCTTAGTTTCGTTCAAAAAGTACATTAATAAGAAAAACAACTCTCTTCTCTAGGAAGGGGGTATGCAATGACCTTTTCTCCAGCAAGTCTCAACCAACAAAAAAATAGGAATAAAACCGCTTAACAACTGGTCCGAATAAGTATACCTTTCATCCAGTCGTCTAATGGGGGCACAGAGTAGCTGCAAGTAGGCAGGTTGGTGGTTCAGACACTCCTGCCTAGATCAACAACTTGTTCCTGAGAAAATGAATATAATTTCTTTCTTATTTAAGGTTGAAGTCAAAACACTATAGATTTGATCCTTTAAATATGATGACAAAATAAAAGAATGCGCTAAGTCCATCCATTATCAAAATCCACAATCCCTTAATTGCCAACTTAAAAATTTGGATTAACTACATCAATATAAAATTGTTTAATCTGTTCAACATTTTGTATAATTTGCTTTTGAAGTGAAGTCAACTTTAAGAGTTATCGACTCATACCATTAGACACGCGAAAAAATTGATTTTTTGAATCGATTCAAATAAAAAATTTCGATTTTTTTATATATCATCATCGCTACCATTACCAATTTTTTTGTCTGTGTACATTCACATCGATAAAAAGATAACATTTACTATTTTTCTTACAGATATGTATTTTAAACAAAAATAACTACAAATGGTTTTCCAGAAAATATTTTTTCCAAGAGAAAACATGATTCCGAAAACACATTTCACGTTGTTCTAATATGAACTCTTTAAACTATATATATAGTTTTAGTTTACTATCAGGATATTTGTCAAATAGTCAATAAGTTCCTTCATAAAACAATAAATAAAATAATATAACTTCAGTTTTCGGATTCAAACTTGTACAAGAAAAATGAGTGAAGAAAATATGGTTTGATATATTTTGTTATAAATATACACAAAGGCAAAGAAACTACTCAAACAGTTCAGAGTTACGATGACTAGTATGAAAAATCAATGTTAAAAGGGGAAGCATCAAGCATATCTGCTTTTATATCAAAGTTTTCTTTATTGTACACTTACGCTTTCCTTTATACACTACATTTGCTAGTCTAAATCACATTTGGTTGCATTAGATCTTTTTCTCAGAAATTTATTTGAATCCCCTGTGTCTTTTAGCGCAAAAAGGAACTTAGTGCGCCTTAGAAATGTGCATTATTTATTTACAGGAATATGTTAAGGAAATTTAAAGTAAATATGTGTATGGAGTATAGTAAAATGCTGGACATATTTCCATATTGTATACGAAATAGGATTCGAAAATAAAAGTTTAGTTGGGAAATCTGGGCATGTGTTTTTGTATGAATTACTTTTTTTTAAAAAAAGTAACCCTTGGCGGTGCATACGTTGTGCCACGGATTTTCGTTAATCCCTATGAAAGGGAATTATAATTGAATCATTTTTATCTTTTGGTAAAAAGAAGCAGTTAAAAAATGAAGTAATTACTTGGTTTGGTACTGAGGCATTGATAGTTCTTGTACCGATTCATTTTTATATTATTGATTGCTATATACCAGCGTTTATCAAAGTTGGAGTATTCGCGATCCAATATTCAATCATAATTTTCATCGAGCCCCCCTCATACAATTAACGATGTATTGAATTGAATAATACTATACTTTGACTCTAAGACTACAATACGACTTTAATCTCTTAACCACACCGTCGTAGATAAACGTCTCGCTAAGACAAAACATTTACCAACGACGTAAATAAACGCATATACCATCCCGGACTTATATATACATCTTTTCGGAGTACAATCTTCTTTTGTGTGCACTGCTATCCATAAAATTATTCCAAATGCTTGGGAATGCAAATAAGGTCCTTGACATTGTTCGCGAAGAATTTACTTACTTCAGATTATTTGTTTCTTTATTTCTCCCTCCCCCAATAAATCACATACTCGCGAAAACGGTTAGCATTGGAAAGCGAATCGCGTAACTTTTAATCGGCAATAGAGGGATTCATTATAAACCGTGCAAATAATCAAGATAAGTGTAATTTTTTTGTTTTTAATTATATATATGAAAAGCCCATGGGGGGTCACTGGTATTTAATAAACTTGTTCTTAACTTAGTATTGTTAAATTAGTTATAAAATACATTCTGTAGCACCTGATACTTGTATAAGCGTAATATATCCTTATAAATGTGTATTTTATTCTGTCAGAAAGTATTTTATTTATTTACATTTAATAAATTAATAATTTTTAAAAAATAATCTTTTATTTTCAACTTTTCAATATGCTCGCGCCCCCTCGTATATTTGTCACGCCCTCCAAAGGGGGGTGCCCCACAATTTGAGAAATGCTGCTGTATACATAACGTTATAGTCTGATTTTGAATTGATGTCCTAATAGTTGTTCTATATGTTACGTGATTTGTTTCGTAAATAAAATAATGGAAAGAATATATGGTGACGCAAACATATCCCTTTTTTTAAAGTAGACTTTAACACTTGGTGGGTCTGTTGTTTTGCTATTGCCAATTGTCTAACATCAAATTGAGGCCCTCGAAATTCATCGCGGCAAAAGGCTGAAGGTGCGCGTTTTTAGTAGTGGTTTTGAGCACCATGCAGGTGACAGTACGTTTTTTGCCTCATTTCCGCCACCCAAGAGAGAACACTCTGGAGGTGGTCAGGGCATCCCACCTTTTTTCCCCACACGAGAGGATGTGCGGCTCGATGTCTATTTGGAGTACTCCCATGCCGTGAAGGCACTATACATAGGCAAACATCAATGCCTTCTCCGGGATTCAAACCGGGGTCTCCACTCAACCACAGAATCTCGTCCGCCAAATTTTAAGTCTGTAGGTCAAGTAGTTTTGGAGATTAGTTGCTTTTCTGCTGCATATACAGAGAGAGAGAGATTAGTGTACCAATATTCCAAAATTCCGAAAAGTGAAAGAATCACTGGTGTAGAGTGTTAAGTTTTGTATCCAAAAGAAACTTATATTCGTATTAATATGACATTAATTTTTTCTTAACTTTTATTTTTAATTTATTGAAAAAATCAGTAACACGGTTTATTTGATTCTATGAGATCGTATTTCGTGTTATTTTCATTAACTGCTTTAGAAGGTCTATATATACAGTTTCTGAATTTCATTATTTTTTAATAGAATTTTCCTCATCTTGTTTGTATTGGTTTCACAAGATAAAAAATTTCATTACGTAGATAATCATATTATGCATATACATATTAAATCTCGCCTTACGTAGGAAAAATATGCGAGAAATTCATTAAATTTTATTCGATAATAGCCCAAAGGTAAGCATTGCTTATAACTGAGTAGTGCATTAAGTATTAGAGTTGTGGCTGTATATGTTTCAATTGCCCATGAATTCTTATCATTGGATTAAATTTTAATTGGTACAAAAAAGCGAGATGGAGGTATTTTATTAAAATTTAATAGCATTTTACATATGTACATACATTTTGTTTAGGTTCAACCAATACATAATATAGTTTAGGGACAATAGTTTCATTGTTATAACCTATTTCTGCAGTTTAAGTGCATTATTGGTGAAAGCGCGTGTCCATGCTCACATAGCGCATATAAATAAAGTTTTTTTTCTTATACATAAGATAAATATCTATTTAATTAGCTATAAAATGATAATTTATCGATATTTCACGAAAAAAATCATGGATAAACACACACACACACATATATATATATATATGTCATGATTTTTAAGACATAATCAGATTAAAGTTAAAAAAGTGAAAAGACGACCTTTATTCTTTCATTTGCACATCTGTTCTGACACCGAGAACAGGGAGGAAAAAGCACGCCGTGGTGGTGGTTTTAAGTGGATAACACTTGAAAAACATATGGTAAGTATCGCTGCTTTGAAGAGGGTGCTTGCAAGTTAATGCTGACATATGTTGACTATTAAATCTAACGATCTGGAATTAGACATGTTTATTGGCTAGGCCATATGTTCGGAAGAAATAAATGGGTGATTAGTTTGATACTTGAAGATGGGAACTGAGAAAGATGAGTCAAGTGCTAGACAGGGAATTTAATTTTTAATCTAATTTAATTATCCTTACACACACAAACACACACACACACACACACACACACACACACACACACACACACACACACACACACACACACACACACACACACACACACACACACACACACACACACACACACACACACACACACACACACACACACACACACACACACACACACACACACACACACACACACACACACACACACACACATATATATATATAGCAATAAAATAGCATTCTATGTATTTAGGAAAAAATGGCAGCGTGTCAAAGAGTATTAAAGACAGTGTAATTAATAATGTTACGTCCTGCAGATCGATCGTTTACTTATACCGCAAACTCAAGCAACACTGAGGCTATTGGTGACGGTTCTCGCAATTTTGAAACTAAGTCAAGAGACGAGGACGATACTAAATCTGGAAAATCCCTCTAATCTTCTACACTGCATTAAATAGAGGACTTACAGCCAGGAGGTATTTAAAACATATCAATATCTAATCACAAGACTGGTCTGCAGCAGGGAGTGGGAGGACTTTTCCAGGATACGGACCATTTCTACTGTTTTAAGGTGTTGTAGCCCACCCAATTGCGTAGGTGTGGTCATTCTGTATTGAAAGTGCATGTTTTTCTTTTCTTAACATTTGTTTTCGACTTTGTACTCCTATTTTAAAATATGACTGATTACTATTTTTGCTGCAAAAGCACAAATAACTCAAAATTGTCAATTTGAATGCTTGAACAACTATGAGCGATTGCTAGCTCGTAGAGCGGGGAATATTAGCGAACCGATAAAACTGAAATCGACGTATGCTCTTAATTTGTTTGCAACAGTGTCCCGGGCCTTCGCAGAAAATGATTTCAACACGATAACTCAATCTCGTCGCAGTGTGGGTTGATGGAGGATGACTTAATAGGCAACCCCGTTCTATCGCGGGGAGAGCTGATCATTAATATGTATTCTTCCCTTCAGTTGATGTGGGGGGAGGGACTCATTTGTTTTCACCTGATATCGCAGTCATCGCTTTTTTACCTTACACTGCCAGTAAACGCGTTAAGCATTATCGTGCGCTTCCAGTGAAGGTGTATGTGTCCTCTACACGTTTATCGAATCATTTGATTAAGTAAACACAATTGCATCGATTGTAAAAAAGCCAATTCTCTAGTCTAGCAGACGTCGGTGTTTCACAAATATTTTTTTAGTGTGTACGCGTCCTTTGTCTTAGTAAAAGCGGTCACCCCAAAATGCCTTGGCTGCTCACCGGTCAATTGCGATCGACTTGATGTCCATCCCTGGCCATATAGTGTTAGTGGGATTGTAAAAAAACCCAACTTGACAGAAAAAACCCACTACGAGTTGGCAACCATGACCACTGGGCTACGACGACCACTATGAGCTGTAATGAATCCATAAAAGAAACTTACTTATCAGGTATACAAATACTTCATTTTTGTGTATGATTGCGTACCTATTGCGTAGCCCACTTGATTGATTGATTAAATATTAACGTCGCACTGTTCAGCTACACGAGGGCTTTTGGCGACGGACCACGTAATTTTGAACCATGGTTAAGTGACGTGAACGACACCTGAGCTGGCACTCCCCTCTCCTAACTACCACACCACACCAACAAGAGAATGTTTCAGCTCTCACCAGATTTAACATGCTTCGCTGCCCTACACGGCGGGTCTTTAGTGGTACTGGGCTTGAACTCGTGACAAGGTAAGCCACGGTCCGATACCTATACCACTCGGCTACGGCGGCCACATTTCGTAGCCCACATAAACCAAGATTAAAATTTAGTTGATGTTGAAATGTTTTTCTGAAAAAAAAAACTGATATGACCTGCTTGTGTGTGTATAAGTTGAATGTTTGCACTTTCTTTCCTATACATTTTTTATTTACTATTTTTTATGATTAACCTGATTACTTAAAATATTTAAAGCTTGACTAAATTTCCACCTCTCACTTTTCCTTACAAATAAGCGAATTAGGATAATTTTTTTTTAATAAAGCGTTTCAGAAGAGCGCAGAGAACAATGTTTTCTTCCTTTCAATTCATATTATTTATTTGCAAAAACATTAAAGAAAGTGTCATACCTCTCTGACTTTTCTATGCACGAGCACCTTATGCCACTGATTGTCATCAAATCTCACTTTGGCTGGTTTGAGCGCCTTCTCTACTGAGCTGGACCCAAGATGAATGACCAACAAAATTCCGCCGTCCTTCAGAGTAAGCAACAAGTGGTCTTCCCCTTTGCCAGTGTAGAGCAGAAGACCATTAGGCTGCCGAGATTTGAAGAACAGAGAGATCTGGTCGCTGGAACTGAGAACGGGTTCTGCATTCAGAGACTGGAGGTTGAACGAAAGATACTCGGCACCGCGGAAAGTTGCCTCAGCTGGGGTCCATTCTGAAAAGAAACAAAAGTAAGTTGAGGAAGTTATTTTTGTATACCAGAGTAATCTCTGAGATACTTTACAATATATATTCCAGTTATTTCCGAATGCAACATTAAAGACGGTTTCTCTCGAGGCTTTTTTTTGTACCAGTCAACTTGTTTCCTCTCAGCATACCTCTAGTGTGAAGAGGGGCAATAGTTTGGGTAAGAAAGAGCAAAATAAATAAATAAAATAAAAATAAAGCTTTCTCCATTTTCAATACACTAGTAACTGCGTGTGAAGCTGATTGATTGATTGAATATTAACGTCGCACTGTTTAGCTACACGAGGGTTTTTGGCGACGGACCACGTAATTTTGAACCATGGTCAAGTGACGTGGACGACACCTGAGCTGGCACCCCCTTCTCCTAACTACCACACCACAGCAACGGGAAGACGTTTCAGCTCTCGACAGATTTAACGTGCATCGCTGCCCTACACGGTGGGTCTTTAGTGGTACTGGGCTCGAACTCGTGACATGGCAAGCCACGATCCGATACTTATACCACTCGGCTACCGCGGCCACACTGCGTGTGAAGCGTGGAGCTCCCTGAATATTCTTTTAATAGAAGGAATTAGTGTAGAGCAGTGTTTCTCAAACTGTATAGCGCACCACCCTAGGGGGCGCGAGCATATTGAAAAGTCGAAAACAAAAGATTATTTAAAGACATCATTAATTTACTGGAAGTAAACGAACAAAATACATTCCGGCGTAACAAAAAATGAAATTAGCATTTACACTGATATAATACATTTATAAATGTATCAGTGCTGCACACATGTATTTTATAATTAATTAGACAATATCGTTAAGAACGCTTAAGTGACCCCATGGACTTGTTATAAATAAAATTTTATACAAAAATTAACACTTTTTCTTGATAATTTGTACAGTTTATAAATAATCCCTTAACTGTCGATTAAAAGTGACACGATTCGCTCCCCAATGCCACCGTTCTCCCCGTACGTATACGTATTTGATGTTTTAGAGAGAGGGTGGCAAGAAAAGAACTCAATAAAGAACTCTCCTGATGCAAGTAAACCTTTCGCAAACACTGTCAAGGTCCTTTTATTGCATTCCAAAATCTTCGGAATAATTTTTAGAGATAGTAGTGCACAGAAATATCGTACTTTAGAAAGACGTACATATACGCCCGGGGCATTTAACGCAATGGTTGGGCAAGACGTATATATACGCCAGACGCACTTTAGAGGTTAAAGTCGTGTTATGCCTTTAGCCTAAGAATATAGTATTATTAAGAATTCAATGTATTGTTGTTTGTATGGAGGGGCAGGGGAGGCGATGAAAATTATGACTGAATATTGGGACGCCAATATTAAAAGTTTGAGAAACACTGGTGCAGAGGAAACCGTAAGAGGTCATGAGTGAGTGCCATTCAGCAAAGGTAAAGGGATCCAGGCACTTTTTATTCACAAAACTAGCTACAGATAGTCTACTCAATTTATCAGGTGCGACATTAGACAACTCGTATAAAAGGGCTGTAACGGCAAAGTTTTGGATGAGGTCAAATGTTTTTATTCATAACAAGTAGGCTTTAGGACAGGGATGGCGAACCATTGGCACGCATGCCATTGATGGCACGTGTCACAATATTTTGGGCACGCCACCGATCAGACCGATGAACCGCGATTGATTCTTCAACCAAGGAATTTTCAGTGAGATTTTCTCAGTTCAATGAATTATCAGAAATGCTCAAGTTTAGTATGTACCCTAATGCAGTGCTTCTCAAACTTTCTATACTGGCGCCCCCCTTTTCAATCACAATTTTTATCGCGCCCCCCTTATACATTAATAATGTACTGGATGCAATAATAATGCACTTTTTTACGCTAAAGCAGTAATCCTTATTATAAACCGTACAAATTCATGGCATAAGTATTAAATTTTGTATATGTTGCTTTTAAGCAAAAATATAATAATAATAATAAAAATAATAATAATAAATAAATAAATAAAGTAATAGGATAATTATTATGTTATTTTTCCTTTCTCTAATTTTTAAATTGGAACATATTGCAAAATGCGGTGGCTGCTTAGAAGCCAAAATATAAATATCAGCTTTTTTAGAAAGAAATCAGAGGGTCAATTTCTAATCATAAGCATTCCTTTGAAAAATTTGCTCTGTAAGACAAGCCCATGGAAGTCGCTAATACTTATTAAACTTGTTCTTAATTTAGCATTAATTAATTAGTTATAAAATGCTCTGTGCAGCACTGATACATTAAAAGTATACCGGCTGAAGTACCCGCTCTTTGCACGAGTTCATTTATAAGAAAATAAAAATTAATGATATAATTGCTGAATTTTAAGGAGAGTAAAGCTAAGTGCGTGACAATGTTTACAAAAATGTAAAATAATTTTTTTAAATCATTGCTCAAATTATAATTAGTTTAAAGCGAACTGTAATTTTAAGCCTCACAGAATTAGCATTTAGAATTGATGTTGAATAATAAACAATAATATAAAATTCCGATGAAAAATAATTGTATTATTTTTAATATTTAAAGTGAAAAGACTTCAACGTGTTTTAACCCTGGAGCAGGCACGCACTCAATACTAATGGTCGAGTGGGTTATTGAGTCACCCCAATCCTTTTTTTATAATTATTTTTATAGTACACAATAATAATCGTAATTCCAGTGAATAATTTAATAAGGAGAAAATATACTCACCTACTTTCAAGGACATAGAAAATATTTTGGAAAAAAAGTTATCACACTGGGAACTCAGTCAAAACAAGTACCTTAAGATTGTAAATAAACGTTTGCCACTCCCAAAAAGAGAGGGAGATATGTGACAAATATATTTTAGTTTACACGTTAAGACTGTCAAAAAGGAGGAGAGTGTCAGAGGCATTGGTAACAATTAAACAGTTTTGCCAGAATTACCGATTTCGTGCACTCTTTGCTCGGCATGGCCGCTCCGGATTAAAAGTGTATTTATTACCATATGGATGTTCTAAAAAAATTATGTAAAACGTTTTTCATTATGCTTTATATGTTTGGGAATAACTCATAGAAATAAATCTTGGCCAAGTAATTCTTCAAAATGCTCTCTGTGCTTTTCCAAAAATCAAAAATATTTTACAAGAAAAAATCGCAGCAGAAATAGTTTATTTACAACTTCCCTAAATGAAAAAACAAATACACATAAAAACAGGGACGTAACTAACCGTACAAGTAAGTTCGAAGGTCAAACCGCAGCAAATACATTCTGCTGCCTACAGCTGATGACAATAATAATAATATTGATGAATTTTTTTATCTTTTTTTTTCCCTAAAATATTTTTTTTTGATTATGGGTCTGGGTTTTGTTTTTTCTCATTTTGGTTAGAAAAGAAATCGTAATAAAAAAATCTCTCATCATGGGATTACAGCAAATCAAATAAAAGGTTTTTTTATTTGGTTACAGTATCAAAGATAGCTAAAATGAGGTTTTGAAGTAGAAGCTTTTATTTTTATGACGTAATATCGCAGATGATACATATATATAAATTATATCAGTGTAAATGCGTATTTTTTTATTATGTCAGAAAGTATTTTGTTTTACCTCATTCCAGTAAAAAATTTTTTTAATCTTTTATTTTCGATATGCTCGCGGCCCCCTTGTACGTTTATCGGGCGGCGCGCCCCACAGTTTGAGAAACACTGCCCTAATGTGACATTATTTGATAAACTGAACTTGTACCAATTCGACTGGTTGGAAATTGAAGAATTTGAAATATAGCTTATTGATTTCTAGTCTAGTTCAAGATGGATTTAAAACTTTGTTTAAACAAGGAAAAGTTAGAATTGATTGAAACAGAAAGATTAACAACCAATATAAGTAAATATGCCAGTAACGAAATTCTGGAGACATTAAATTCGATTCCAGATACGTTTAACTGTTGGAAGAGGCAGGCTCATGCTATTTTAACCATATTTTCAACGACCTGTCTACGAGTCATTATTTTCAGGAATGAAAATAACATTAAAGACTCGCTTAGAAACCACTTGGCAGAGAACTCCAATTCAGCATGCATTCTGCTAAAAGCCCCATCTTACAATCCGAACATAAGTTATTTGTCATCTAATCTGCAACAGCAGAAATCACGCTAGTGTTACTTTATATATTTTGAATTACACGTATAACTAAAACTTTTACTACTATAAAGTACGCAATGTATTTTTTTTTTTTGTTTTTGTTCGTATTTAGTTTTATTATTTTCCCAATATATATATATATATATATATATATATATATATATATATATATATATATATATATATATATATATATAATCACAAGTCAAAATTATTTGAAGGCAAGTCTACACCTCCCTAAGCATTTCTTTAAAAAAAAATGGCACGTCGATCCAAAAGGTTCGTCACCCCTGCTGTAGGATACATTAAAATTATGTCAAATTTTTTTAAAAAACATAATTAAATGGACGTAGAGGAAAACGAAGGCTTTTTTAAAAAATTTGCTTTTAATTGTGAATACATATGAATAAATATGATAAGAAAAATTACAAACAGACATTTTACAAGTTACATTGTATAAATGTTACAAAAAGATGTACAAGTTTTCTATATAATTAATGAAAACCATGGAGAATGTTATACACTGTTTCCATCTAGCATCTAAATATAATGTTTATTAGCGGCGCATTGTAAAGCTACGCAAAGGCTACTGCCGACGGACCTTGTAATTTTGAATTTAAGTCAAGTGACGAGGATGACACTAGAGCTGCCGCGCCTCTTGCAGAACTACTACACAAACCCAACGGAAGGATTTTATGGCTCTTCGAATTTAACGTGCTTCAGCCTCTCTACACAGCAGGTTTTTAGAGACACTAGGGATAGAACTCATGACACGCTGACTACGAGCTCGTGACCATGACCACTAAGTGACCACATCCACTTATCTTCAGAGGACGACGCTACAGTTGTTGGGAGGTGTCAAATTTCTCAACACATAGAGAAAAATGCAAATTTCCTAGAAGAATTTGAACTTTTTACTTGTTCGACATCTCAGTTACAGCACTGAAAATTGCATTATAACCGAGAATCACTATTTTAGTGAAATGATATGTAAACTGTATGATATTTACAGCAGATATTAAAAATATTTCTCTGATAAAGTTTCAAATATAAATTCTTTTACGCTAAAATTAAATCCTAGTACTGTATTCTGGTAAACTTTAGTTGGGCTTTGTTGAAAAACATTTCTTATTTGATTTAAAGAATCATGAAATCGCAGCCACACAAAACGTAACATAAAAATTAAATAACTCAAATACAGAAATTAAATGAAGTTTTTTTTTTCTAAAAAGAAAAAAAAATAGTTCAAATAAAAACATTACACGCAAAACGAGTGGTAATTAATAGCATATTTTTTTATTCCAAAAATCAAATAACGATAAAAATTGAATACAATGAGACATATTACAGGGATTTTAGATCTGAGACTCATCACGGATTTAATTTTTATTTATTTATTTTTGCAGATAAAAGTATTTTGGAAGAAAAATAATGCAAAACATTGGAAACAATTTTTTTTCTCAAAAACAAACAAACCAGGAGAATATCATTTTAATTTCATCTTATAATTTCCTTTTTAGGTGTGCTTTCGACAGTATTAAATTATTCTCGTTAAATGCTTTGAGATAAAATTTCGGAGTATTTCATTTGAAAATTCATTAATCTTAAGATTTTAAAAATATTCATTTACAAAAAAAAAAAAAAAAAAAACTACAGTCTGTAAAAATATAACCAAGAAAATAATAAAAACTTGCGTTGTATAATTAATTATTCACAATTGAAACATATTTATAAGTATATATATATGGCTATTAACAAATTATGAGAAATTTATATATATATACATACTGTTGTGTACACACTAAACTTACGCAGCAATGGCAGTTTTACGCAGATCGTCATGAAATTGCAAAAAAGGGAATCGCGACTAGTACAATGAACATACAATTCATTTCAAAGGTGATGGCGCTTGCAAATTTCAGGAACAAAACGTCATAAGTCAGGCACGGTGAACCCTCATGGATCAACGTGCCATTTTTTCTAAAGTAGTGTTATGCGAGAGACAGATGTGCCATCAAACAATTCTAAATTTTGATTATTGGAAAAATAATAAAACTAAATATTAACATCTGAAAACTCTATTTACTACGAAAAAATACCTTTTGCACTGCATACTTATAAATGTTTTGTTACTCGAGAAATTCAAATTAAAGTTACAGTAGTGTGACTTCTGTTATTGCAAATTGGATGACAAATAACTTATATTAGGATTGTAAGATGTTACTTTTTGTAGAATGCATGCTGAATTGGAGTAATCTGGCAAACGGTTTCTTAGCAATTAATTATTTTTGCTGAGGTTCACTTTTTTTGACAAGAGGGTTTGTGATTTATTTCAAAATACCGTTTTACAGACGATGTTCTGCATACCACTGTTCCAGATTTTAAACACACGCCGCTTTGTCGCCTTCGCTAATAATGCCATGCTTCTGGGTCCACCAAAATCTCGGTTACACTTACTATCTTGCACTTTTTTGTTCTTTTACTGAATTAGCCATGTTAATTAGCAGTTAAAAATCGTAAATATAACACAGATAAACTTTAAAATACAGTTGTGTTAATGAAATTGACTATGCTATGCGTAGACAAAATTTACATAATAAGCAATTGTAGTCTACGACGTGGCCGAAGGTAGCCTAGTGGTTAGAGCATCGGACTCCTGACCAGAAGGCCTGGGTTCGATGCCCGGTGCCACCAAGTACCCTCCGAGTACACACAGAGTACGTGCTCGTTAAATCAGTGGGTCCTAAAGCCTTGTAGGCTGATCACAAGAGCAGGGGACTGGAGATTATTTCCCTTCCATTCAGTTCCATGCCAAAATTGTGGAGGTGGAGATAGGTGGTGTCGCCATCTATCGTCCCTTAGGGGAATTTCGCCGAGCTAAATCATACTGTCACATGTATGGTGTTCAATGCCTAGGCCAACAACAGGCGTACTTCTAGACCCTTGCCACGGTGAATTTCATGGGCCTCGTTCTGACTATGTTTGACAGGTGGCATTAACCACAGCACACACACAGTCTACGACATAACTAAGGCAGGACAATAGCAAACGAGTGCACTCTCCTCCACCCCGTGACCGATCACTCGCGTTTGTTCACAATACTTCATAGTGAACTTTCAAATTTTGTAACAAAATGCAAACCATTTTGATGACTGGTGTGCCAAAAATATTGTGTGGCGTGCCATCAATGGCACGTGTGCCACTGGTTCACCATCCCTGTCATAGGTGATGCGAGTGTACGAAAAACACATGATTTCAGTGAGCGCAGCTCAAGACTACAATGAGAGGAATAATGGAGGCGCAATGAAAGACAGGTGGTCTTAGAATTGTCATCTGGGGAGGCATTATACTGAACGGGCGGACTGAGCTCCACGTTTTTGACAGAGGGTTTGTAACCGGAGATCACTATTGTAAGGAGGTAATCTTTCCTCACGTGCATTTATTCCGAGTTGCTCTTAGACCAGCCTTAGTTTTTATGGATGACGATGCAAGGCCACATCGGACTGCTGATGTTCAGCAGCTACTGAAAGGTGAAGATATTACTCGAATGGATTGGTCAACGTTCTCACCGGATTTAAAACCCACAGAGCATGTGCGGGATGCTTTAGGCAGAAACCTTGCAGAACGATTACATCTTCTGGAAAACAACCAACAACTGAACCAGATGCTGATTGAGGAATGGGCACTTTTACCTCAAGAACTGTTGGACAATCTGATGCTATGGAGAGATGGAACGAAACAACCATTGCGGTAAGGGAAGAATATATCCCATACTAAGGATTACCTGCTTGTTGTTCTTTCTCTTGGACAGACAATCATATGTAATGATACTATGAGTTCAGTTGAAGCCTTTTGTTTTGTTTTGTTTGATTCCATAAAATTCATATAGCATTTTATTCATTTTTGCGTAACTATGCTTTTCGTCATCGTTAAGTACAAAATGCTGTATCTCATTTCCGAATTTCATGTCCCTCAGATGATTTCTCGAGGAGTAATGGAAAAAAAAGACATCTGTTACTTAAGTTTTGCGCACCAATGTTAATTTGTTTGTTTTATACATTTTAATAAAACGTATATAATACTTTTATAGTATTAAGTATTCAAGTCTAATTTAAAAATCTTTAACTAAAATTGTTAACCTAATATGCTTTTTAAAACAAATTACAAATTAAAAAAAGTATTCTAAATGTAATCTTAATATTTTATGAAATTAATACTTAGAGACACACCTAAATCAGATTGTTTTATGTTTTTCGTTTGGTATTTAACACATTTACGAAAATTAAACAAGTGGTACATTAATATGTATATACATATATATAATATACCCCTCGTATTAATGAATTATTTTAATTAGAATGATACATAATAAAACACGTATCAACAAAACCTGAAGCATTACAATTAATGAGTTTAAAAAACTAAAATTTCCCACATTTTATAAACAAAATATGTAAAGTTTTACAAGCTTATAAAGGTAAAGTAATTATTAACATGCCAGAGCGCTTGTTTTGTTTATTACAGTTTGGAAAATTATTCCAAGAAGTTATTAAAATACAAGACGATTTCTTTATAAGAATGGGAAATATTTAATGTAATTGAAGGTTTTATATCAACAGAAATTAAATGTGCGTAGCGCACTTAAAGGTTTATTTAAATGCTTTTAAATAATTATGTCTCGTTTCACTAATAATTATATATTTCCATTAAAATTAATTATGCAGATTGAAATATAAGTTAAAAAAACACGAGAGGGTTTCTTCCCATTTTGTTCAAAGCAATTAATGATTTGTCAATAGATAGAAGTATATAATAATGTAACCCATACATATTGCAACATTTTTTCCAAAAAAACTTACTTTCGCTCAATTTAATTGCATTTTTTATGTGTATAACTCAAACTTAGTTTGCATTTGGAACACTTTGCATGCAAACCATGCGTATTTAGTACCGTTTTGAATACAGCGTGATTTTCAGACAACACAATTATATAAATGATCATTAGCTTTTATTTAATTAATATAATTACCGTAAAATCCAGCGTATAACACGTAATTTTAATACAAAAAAAAGATCGAAATTTAAGGGTGCGCGTTATACACCGGGTATAAAACTGAGAGCTTTAAAAATAATAAAAAAAGATAAGCACTGAATGAAATTAGACTTCTACATGTATCGGAATGCTACTTATTTAAAGGAAATGACATTTCTTATGAACTTAAAGTTTTGTATTTCTACACGAATACTATTTTTTTCTAAAGCTTGAAATAGCACGAAAAGATTTCCCTTTTGAGAACGCACAAAATACAGAAAACAACAACCGGATTGGACTGTCCTTCTATATCATCTGAATAATTCTTTGCAGTAGATGATGATAAAGTGTGTACATAAGCAATTAAGGTAGACAAAGACATTTTGGAGTTTGTTCAAAGCTCGAAAAATATCATTGATGCAGATTTCGATGATGAAAATGAAATGAATAATGCTGCTCTTGTTCTCACATCATCCAAAATGAAGAACATCATATATGAAAAGTATTCAAAAGTATTTAGAAGCACCCTCCAATGTTGAAATGAATAACAAAATGGACGACATCGAAAAATGTGATGCTGAAAAAGGCAATGTAAAGAAAAATATCAGGTTATTTTCCAAAAGCTCAATAAATGCTTTGTTTTTCACCTTGAAAATTTTGTAATAAACTTCATTGGAAATGTTTTGATTTAACTGATTTTTATTGAATACACGCAAATATACATATCTGGGCAAATAAAATGTACTCTAATAAAATTGAATAGGCGTTTTCTTTCGGGCGTCTGGACTGTAAACAGTCCTCAATCCCATATCGTGAGAGTCTATAATGCTGGGCATGGCAAAAGTGGTGTTTTCCATTCTGCTGAATGATGGCGATTGGTCGAGCGATGGAATTGGCTATGGTTCTTCATCTGGGTGGAAAGTTTTTGAGTTTTTGGCTTGGCTGAGAGCTAAGAGATTGCTCTCTGATTGGATGCTGGGTACAGTGAACATTGACTCGATTGGCAGCCCTTAATTTTGTTGAACATATGATTTTTTTTTCTTTCGCTATATCCTTTAACGCGAAAATATATTTCAATCTACTCAGTTTCGTGTTAAGATATCCGACTACCTTAAAATTGTGAATTTTGCCAAAAACTGACAAACTTTTTTATGATTTTATTTTATAGGCCATTTTATTATCTTTACAAAAATACCAAGTTTAATATTTTCCGTTCACTAGAACAAAAACAACAAGTGCTTTAGTAAAAGCAGATACCATTACTTTAAGCAAGATGGCATACTTTAAAATGCGTTTTACTCGAAATGTGTTTTTCTTTAAATGCTCAAAAAAGCACAGCGATTGCTCAAAAAAATTTGAAAATAATGAGCAGAAATTTTTGTGTGTATGTTTTGTATATTAGCAGAAGTGTTTTAACCTTCAGATTTATCAATCACTTTTTATTACAAAATTTATAGTCCCTTATGTGGATCTAGTCAACTTTTTTTAAGGAATTTTTTTATAACAACTAAGATAAATGGCTCTAGTTTTTGTAAAAGTTAAAATATCTTTTATCCTGAAAACTACTTCATTAAAACAATTTTATATACGTTTTCTAATCTAAATGACACTAAATATTATAAATATTGTCCATTTATACGCTTTTTCAAAATCACGGTTCTGAACGTATATATATATATATATATATATTCGGATACCTTAATTCAAACAAAAATAAGCTACTTACCCTTACAGTATTTTTAATTATTATCTTAAAAAAGTATTTTTCCATCGAATGTTTTTTTCTGTCAATATATCATTTGCTAATATATCGGAAAGTTTGCGTAAAAAATATCCTTCATACTGAATTTTACGGTAAGCACTGTAGCTAAAATATTAACACCCAATTTTGTGATTTCTCACTAGTCACTTCACAAAAATCATTACCAACTGAAAAAACTCTTTCGACTGGTGCATTAGTTCCAGGGCAACACAACGTAAATTCAACAAGAATTATTACATTTTAATATGGAATGTGTTCATTTTTGAAATGGTTTAAGTAATTTCACCCATATTTTACCAATTTCTCAGCATGTTGATTTTCCAATTATTCTAATTTATAAAAATTTAAATGCACATTCAGTCTTCTTTCAACTTCAGACTATTGTCACCCATTTTAATATCAGGCATTTCTTACGATAAAAACTCAACGTAATTTTCTATATTTGCCCACTTTACTTGCGACAAAGTCAAAAAATACCATTGAAAACTGTTATTTCCTGTGATATTTGTTTCAGACCATTCTTCGACATTTTGGAAACCTGTTTGGTTCATCCCTGAATACAGAGATTAACAGATCGGTTTTAAAATATTGAAAAGGAGGACACTTTTCGAGGAAGGACAGAACCTATAAAAAGAGGACTATCCTCCCTAAAAGAGGACGATTGGTCACCCTATCTATATGGCAGGTCTTCATTGGAGCTAGGACTCGGATTTACGACTCGACAACGCTGGCTGCAAATTCGCAACAATGGCCACTCGACCATCGCGGTCATGATATAGTAGAACTTCGAGTTCTATTTTTATTTTGCTAGCAGTTCTCCTTTATTCCAACACGATGAAGTTTTCGACAAAATTGGAACTCAAAAACCTGAATGATATCTGAAGATTATTGTGATTCATTAGATTTATAAATAAATTGAAACAAATTCCTTTCTATATATAAATAATATGCATTAAATGAATATGTGATAAATGTTTATTAGCAATAAAACGTACGTTTCCTTGACTATTCATAAAGTTATATATAAGTTGTATATTATATAATGTCGGCCAGGTATTCCTGACAACGTCCACTCGTTTACTACGGCCACTTGCTATAAACCAAATAAGGGTAGACTATAACAAAAAATATGAAATAAGGATGCTAAACACATGCAATATGTTAAATATAAATGATTATAAATATTACGCATGTATTAGCTTTAATTATTAATGGTTTCCTACATTTTAATTAACGTAAAAAATTCCTATCCCTGCATTAAATGCTATTACAGACGTATAAAAGCTACAAAGAAATGTAAACATTAAATAAAATAAGGAATTAATGAACTGAAAGAATTACTGTTTCATAGCCTCATTAAAAAATTATAATCTCGTTATATTTATAGGGGTTTTGCACTATTGTTGGAGAAAAACAATAAAATTATTTTTAATAAATCACCAAAACCGCAAGCAAAAACTCACATCAAACATTTCAAATTACATCAAGAGGTTACAATAAATATATAAGCGTTAAATCCTAAAAATACCGTATCACAAACATTATTGGATAGAAGTTAAGTGTTCTGAAACTCCATTTCAACAGCCAGCCGGAAGCTACAACACAAGTTGAGAAAGTTAGCACTCGTGGTTAATCTCGATCCAATTTACTTTAAAGGCAAAAGCCAACAAGAAATAGAAATAACAGTGGCAATATGCTTGAAAAATAGGCTTATCCTCAACAACACAAAATCTCATTCGTCGAAGAGAGGAGGTAGCATAAAAACTTTCCAGAAAAATGGCGGATTTTTTTCTAACCTTTTATCTACGTCGCATACCTGGCAAAAAACCCCATTACCACACCTTGGTTCACACACCAAAAAAATGAGGTAATCCGAAAAAAATATATAAATGGTTCTTGCTACTCCCTCATCAATCATAAAAGCGGTAGAAAACGTGCATTGTCATTTTTTCGCCAGAGCCCCCTTCATCATTTTGTAATGCGGTTCTCAAATTTTTAGGAGGTTTTCGGTTTATGAAATGAGCAGAGGCTTCCTGTGATTCAGGAGCGGGGTTTTCAGAGGAGGAAATGTAGAAGAATATTGGGCAGTTTTATTTGACTTTCTGACAGAGAAGTATGGCTGCCACATTCTTCGTCGAATCTGTGTCATGATGCAAAAGAGAAAGAATGGTGAAACGTTAATCTATGCTCTTGGATTGCGAATATCTAGAGTTATAGAATGTTTCTTTTAGGAAATAACTAGTTATTTTTTTTCCTTTCCCATTAATGTTTTTATTTTTGAGAGATGCTCTGATATTGTCTAGGAGAAAATTTAATTCCTGATATATTAATATTTCAGACCTGTCAACTGAATGTTTGAGGATGAATGTTGCTTATTTAAAACTGAAGAACAGTTTCTAAATATTTGAGAAGATAAATACAATGCTGATTAGACATTATCTTGGTTTTCATTATTAGTTATCAAGGATGTTATTCCATTCGTTGTCCTTATGAAAATAAAGAGAGTTGTCAAATTGTTTCACGTATCTATGTATTAAGGTAATAAAACAATAATAAAATGCGTTACTTTTTGCTCTTGAATTATTGCATTCTGTATTGTTTTAAAAAGTTATATTTTTAAATTAATGTATTTTTCATACATTGGATACGCTTTAAAATTGTTTGAAAATAGATTTAACATTTGAGATATTAGTCTATAGACGTCAACAAAATATTTGAGCCAGAAAGATAGTATTTACATTGTGGAAAATTTTCAAAGTTTTTGAAAACAAAAATACGTTACTATGTGAAAAATAAACATTGTACTTATTCTTCATTATAAAATATATATCAACAGGGAGGAGAGTTAGAGAATACCAAATAGCTTAACTTTCAACATCTGAAAAACAAGACTATATATATATATAAATGAAGATTCATCAATATATAGCACATGGGAATACAATATATATCGAATGATGAATCTACGCTTTGATCTAACAAAGTAAAACCTGAAGAGGCATTAATCCATTTGCTTATGAATATTGTTTAATTAGAGACAAATGACATTCTTAAAGAAAAAAAATTCTTATTTTTTTATCATTTTTGCTATTTAATTGGGCATGTATCAATACTGTTTGGGAACATACTTAAATGTAATGAATGCCAATTTTTTTTATTTATGATTATACTTAAATGTAATGAATGCCATTTTTTTATGATTATATATGCATATATATATATATATAATGATATATTTCATTTTATGTTTGAAATTATGAAATATATCTAACTTTAATTTATAATTATTAATTAAATTATATTTAACTTTACGATCAAGATTATTGCAATATTCTCTAGGATGGGCAAATAAAAGTGGCCAGGAGAACTCAATTCCAACCACATTAGAGGAAAGGAGATAGTTCGCTAACCTGCTTATAGCAGATGTAAAAAATAATCATCATTCCTCTCTCGTAGCATCTTTGGGCTCTGGTCAGAAAGATCTGGAAGGTAGATCGAAGCTGGACTGCTGCAATCTCATCAGAAATATTCTGCTGAAGTTCTTGAAGACTTGGGGGTTGTTTATGTACACATTATACTTGAGAGTTCCTCACAAAAATAATCGCACACTGACAAATCAGTTGACCCGGGTGGCCAACAAGGACCAAGACCAGACTGACCTCTGCTAATAACTGTGTCAAGAGTGAAGATTGTGAGGATGGGATTCAAGGTTTGGCAGAATGTATGGGCAGTTTCCTCATCCTGTTTGAAGTATAACTGTAGTTATTTTCCTTCTCAGTTAATATACTGCTATAAATATATTCCAAAGGCTGGGAAAGTAACGCTTCAAATTAACCGTCCTATGAAAGAAGACGGGACCAATAATCTGGCGTGAAGACACTGCACACCACACGCGAACCGTGGTGTATGTTGGCAGTTACGCGGATTATCTGCTGCCCAGAACCTGTTATTGTGTGAGCTGACATAACTGAAGTGAAACCAGGCTTCATCAGAAATAAAGAAAAGATTCATGTCTAAGCCATTTATTATTACCTCAGTAAGCAACCTGCTGGACGCATCTCATTCACGTCCAATGGGCTCAATTCATGTTACGTCATAGTCACATGATAGTGAAAGCAAAGTGATTCTATTCTAGCCAATCAATTTAAAAACTCATGCGACGTCATAGTCACACAACAAAAACCATCTAGTATTTCCAGCTAATCAGTTCACGCACTCCGGTGTTGCCAAGTTTTGCTCTTTGCAGAAACTTAAAAAGTACATATGTATACAAAATGCATTTTATTTAAAAGTATAAACATAAAATATGAATTTTTTTAAATTTAAAAAAATCTATTTGTGTGTGTGGAAGAATTTTTTTTCCATAACATTTAAACATCTTTACCCAAAGATAAAATTTGAAATTTTATCCAAGTTTTACAAATTGAACAAAAAGTACAATTAGTTAAATGTTTGTATTGAATTCAATGGAAAACACGTTTGTTTTTATCACGTGACTTCATGAACTGAACCCATTGTATCCGCTCGTCCAGGCCAATTTTGTTTGCTTCACCCTATATTAAATTTTAAAAAGTGATGAACATGTTTTAAAAATATGTATCATAATGTAAAAACTGTAGAATGACGGTGTAACGGGTGAATTTACCATTCTCCCATTAATCCTCTTGGGTAAAATTAATCTTTTTAACTGCAATTTCAGTTAAAAACTGTCTCGGGTAAGAAGGTATTTGTGTAAATTAAAATTAATAGTTAAGTGTTTGCATTAGAGCAGGCGGTGATGGTAGAAAGTGGGTATTGAAGCGTGAATAATAAGATAAGTGTGTTTATTTCTATGATAAAATCATAGAATAAATAGTCATAGATAAAATCATCATTTAACCCAACATGGTTCCTTCCCAGATTTAATGTTTTAGTGCATTCTCTCCTTTAAATTGTCTAGTGTGATTAAGTGAAAATGATAATAAAATTGTGTTTGAATTACTATGGTTGATCTTTGCTCGAACCCCCAAATACTAGTACCCATCGGAACGTTACAACGGAGATTTAACTGTGTTAGTTGACACATACTTCAAAATAATCAAAATTTATCTTACATTTTTTTGTGTGCTTGATTTTTGATTTATTAAAACTATTTGATAGATTATCTCTATTTACTAATATATGAAACTATTTGGAAAAGCGTAATCCCAATTTTGATTTTTGTGATGCGATACAGTTGGATATCGGATGTATGTACATTTTTGTCCCATGGTTTTGATGTATGATACGTCCTCCCGTTGGTATGGTTAGGAGAGGGGGTTACCAGCTCAGGTGCCGTCCACGTCTCTTGACCATGGTTCAAAATTACGTGGTCCGTCGCCAAATGCCCTCGTGTAGCTGAACAGTGCGATGTTAATATTCACTCACTCACTTTGATGTATGATTGTAAGCTAATTCATGCTGTTGGATTGTTTATGTTTCAAATGTTGACATTTTTTAAGAAAAGGTAGTATTTTGTCCATAATTTTCATTTTATTGTATATAATTTAACATTTTTGGAAAACGTTTTAAAACTGAAGTTCAAATAATATACATCCGAAAATAAATATTTATTATTATGTAATAGAAAAAATAAGTAAGGCATAAAATCTAAAAAGAAATATGATTTCACATATAAAATAATGCACAAAATATGATTCTACATAGAAAGAAATGGAGATTCGCATCTGCCAGTTGTATGGATAAATTTAGCAGAAGGGTTGCCTGGCCTTAAAACAATGTTTAATTCTACTTTTGAACTATAACTTCTGATTTTATTTTATTTATAGCTTTGCTTTATTAAATTTATAGCATTTTAGTATAGGATAATTAATTATATAATAAAGTTATCAGAGTTTTAATAAAGTAGTTACCTATTTTTTTAAAAATTTGTTGATCGCGTTAAAATAGTTATAGGATCATAAGCAATAAGGGGATTTATGAGAAACAGCTATGAAAATCATTTATACGAATTAATATTATGCAAATGGATCTTGAAAAATGTTTAAAATGGTTAATGAAATCATTATGCAAATTAAAAGCTTATTTTTGGATTTTTCATTACATAACATCCAAATTTATCACACAATATATAAAGTAAACAAACAATAATCTTAATTAATGTTTACATCTATTATATATTAATGTGTGTATATTGTTTTAAAATTTCTACATAAATAACAATTTTTTACAATCTTCTTAAAAACATCCACTTAAAATAAAAACTATCAACCATTGCTTCCTCCTTTGACAAAATATCACAATATCAGAAAAAGTTAAAGTTAAAGAATGAATTTTAAACAATATTTATCAAAACCAAGTGTAAAACATCGACATAATAAATAGTTTTAGAGATAAAAAAAATTCAACAAAGATTATGAATCGCGTTTAGCGCATTTGTCTACTTACTCGCTTCCAAAAAGGTTTTTATAAGAAAACAAAATATAATAAACTAAAATGTTTTAACGTCAATACAAAAGGGGCTATGATAATGTATAGTATTCTCACTTAGTAGTAAGCTTTTAAAGCATAATCTACTAAGGCAAGCTACTACTTTCAACATTATATTACGTTTCGCGAAGATAAAAAGATACATTAAAAGAAAATGCGAATTAAAATGCGAAGAAAATGCTATTTTATCGTCACTTTAAGCCTTCTAAAATTATCGAAATATTTTACGATTAGAGGCAGAATCAGAAACTTTTAAAGAGCTATTTTATTTGATCTCGTGATCCCTTTGGCTATTCATAGCTGATCGAAAGCAATTTTCCAAAAGTGAAACATTTATAGAGCTCTTAACCGTTAGGGATTTAAGGATTTTATTTTCAGTGAAAAAACCTTTATAATCTCTTAGAAGGTTTTCAACACATTTGGCTTAAGTTGAGAAAATTGTTTTCCTCGCAGTTCAAATGGCACATAGAAATAGTTAAAAGCAAATACCAATAATTTATAAAACATTCCTGGTGAAAATACATTAAAGTAAATCCTAGGAATTATATTTTTTCCTGCAATTCGTTGAACTTCAATAAAAAGTAAAAAGCGTCGTCGCCATTTACTTCGTATTTACAGGCGATGTAGCAGGTTTATATTTTATATATGTAGTTTATCTTAGTTCAATTTAATTCGCTTTGCGAAAAAACCCGAGGGTGATTGGTGACGGACTTTGTAAATTTGATCCACTCTGAAGTGGCGAGTATAACACTAGAACAATTACCCACTCATCAAACTTTCACGCCACGCCAACGGGAAGACTTTGAGCCTCGACAGATTTAACATGCATTAAGTTCTTCACAAAAAGGGTTTTCAGTAGCATCAGGACTTAAACTCACAATACGACAAAGGCTAAACGGACAATCAGTTTTAGACCATGATCCCTCATCTACCACAGTTTAATGTCTTACCGCCTCGCAGCTGCCAGATCAGACTTAATATGCAGATAAAATTGCACCATTCATATCCACATGTGCACCCCTGAAATAGTGCAGGGTCCTTCCATCTGACACTACGCCGACAGCCATAGTCGGAAAACAACAGCGTGTGCAACACCTGAAAGCCAAATCTCGAGTGGAATGCGAGACATAAGAAGGGACCCCCCCGCCCCTAGAGAGCGAAGAAGTAGACCCCTTGAAACACTCGAAAAGAGGTTAGGTTTTGCCCTTCTTCATTTCCAATAAAGTATTCTGTAATATTAAACCCCTCAATAGTTTGAATAACTTGTATCTAACTTTAAATATTGCAATTAATAGCCGTAGACGTAAAAAAGCAATAATTTAATTCCTAAAGTCTGCAGTTCTTAAACTTTCGATCGCCGCGGTTTCCCTAAATATCCCTCTGACTTAATATTTTTTTATAAAAATACAATTTCTGGTAGAATTTTTTCATTGGACATTATTCAATAATCTATTCTAGTACATCTTTCGATTTTCCCAGGTGGGCTTTTAGAGTCTATAAAAGAGAAAAATCTCAACATTACATGAGAGGCTCCACGAACCCAATAGAGAGGCGCAGCGGACCGGTGCTTTTAATACGAAAAATGTTTCAGGCCCCTCAATTTTGTGTTAAACGATTTTCACTGTATATCATATACTCTCTATTAAAATATTAATAAATTTGTTTTCGTTCAATATAAATTACATGATTTTTTCCAAATACAACGAAATAAATATTAGATATACCTATAGGACATAAAACTTTGACCCCCCAAACAAAAATAACAGTTTCGAAGAGTCTTGTTAAACTTCACAAAGTCTTTAAAGAAGTCAGTGGAACTAGGGTCTTTAAGACAATTAAATTAAGTTATTACTTTTAAAAAATGAAGAAGTTGCTGATTTCATCAGCGGGGTTTGAATTTGAAGCTGATATATAACAAGTAATACTAAAAAAGTCTTAAAATTTTTATTTTAGTTACTTTTTACTAAATAATTATAATTAATATAAATATGTATATACATATGACAGAATCACAATATTAAGTGGCAAACTAGAAAGCGATTTTCCTTGCAAATTGTGATGTACCTCCCCTTGGAAGTATATCCCTCGAAGTATCAGCGTGAGCTAGAGGTGTAGGGTTAACGAAAGAACTAGGATCAAACATTATCTTAATATGACTTTATTAAGATATTCAACTTAAACTTTTAACAAATCTAATATTAATAATTAATATGAGAGAATCTACGATGACGCAATACGCAACACACAATATAATTCAGACCAATCTCAATAATCGAACCGCCTAATCTTCAAATATATTAATAAGTAATCAATCCTACCTTATATTATTCTGTAATAAACTTGTCTTTATCTACAATGGTATGTAGCTTGACGTTTAACTTCTAATCGATCACCAATATGTTTATCCACGACACGTAGAACTTAAATCTTGAACCACGAACTGCAATAACCATCAACTGCCACAACGCACGTCAATTGCCTAACATTCCTTTACATTGTCATCACGCTTACTCTAAGATCCTATATTTATCCCATATTTTGCATTTCTTCACTTCTCGTTTCTTGGATTTGGTTGGAAAAGAGTTGCCATTAATTCTGGCCCAAAGAACCCAAAGGACTTGTTAAAGAAAAGACGCGTAAGACGTCACAAAATTTCCATTTTTCATTCTATATAGGATGCTGAATTATTATTTTTTGTTTGTTACTGTTTATTTATTAATTAAATTTTAATTGTTCTAATAAAATAGTATAGTAAAAAAGAAATCCCATTCTCAGAAATTAGGCCATCCCAGATGGGATTCGAACCCACGACCTTTGATTAGAAGTCCAACGCACACTATCCATTGCGCTACAGGGACACAACTGGCGATTTTCCTTTTAATATATGGTGTTACACTATTATTTTTGTTTATTATTTATTCATTGATAAAAATAAATTAATTAATTATGAAAAACTGTATTAACATCAAGTGTCATGCACTACAAGTTTAAAAAAATGCATTTGAATTTGAGTGAATGAATAAAAAGTATTTTATTAACGATTGAAAATTTGAACAAGATATATATAATATGTATCGTAAGAGTGTGAACTTATTGTAGGAATTGAATAAAAAGTATTGAACAAAAGATACATTGTCTCTTTTTAAGCTCTTTATACCAGACAGAAGCGAATAACAAGACAAAGTGTTTTTGTTCCTTTGTCTATCTGCTGAATAAATGTTGGATTAATGGGAATCACTATCGGCTTAATTATATATTACGGAGCATTCTTTCGAAACAATTCTTATAACAATTTGTCTGTAGAGTCAAAAAGGAATGTTAGTTGTCCTTTTGTCCCCAGCAAAATTGTCTTTTTATTCCTTTTTTAATGGTAAAGAAAATTTAACCTTTCCCTTAGATAATATTCTTGAAGAGTCAAGATTAATTAAGTTGACTTGTTATTTAGATTTAATTTTTAGAACACAATCAGAATTCTGTAAAAATAGGACAGATCTAGCATACAGGAAAATTTCATACAGCTTACAAGACTATTTTGAAATTATCTCTTATTGAATGCATAAAAGCCTAATAAAATTTTTAAAAACATATGTAAAGTTACGTGTTAGGCTCAAGGTATATTTTTGTATTAAAATATTATTTTTGGTTGTAGTTGTGGCATAATGAGGTGGAAACACCTTGTTTCGTAACCATCCACATTTATTGATGACTCCGCACAGAAAAAAAGCAGCAACACAAAAAGCATGAAGCCAGCACACGTGGTTTACAGAATGTTCCCAAAAAAAGCAAGTCTTTTTTCACTACCGAGATCTAAGCTATTTATAGTTTTGGTCAGCCGGAAGCTGTTAGAATCATATGATTCCCTTTAAAAGTGTTTATAATTGATCTGAATACGAGGATGATGCACAAGATTGCATTCTACTGTCTTAGAATCCCTAATGTTTCAGGTTCTTAGGAGATAAAATTGTGGTTGTTTCCCGTTAGCCGGGTAAAATAAGAATTAATTATGTAAAGTCTTTAATTATTAGGAGTTAAAAACCCTAGAGAGAACTTTTAAGTGAGTTATTACATATATTTAGCACTAAACTCTTTATCAAATAAAGAATTTTAATTATCTACCAGAGAGAAATCCCCAGTTTTTTAAAATGCTAGCCTTTAAATTGCAATACCATGGCAGAGCGATGACACGGACAACAAATTCGCGTGAAAGGAAAAAAAAAGAGTCTGGGATATACAAATGACTAGCATTCACATGCAATTGAACGACGCAGAAGGGAGAAATGACATCACAAATTCTGCATAAAAGGAAAGCAACCTGGTGGGTTTTCCATTCGGAAATCGCATTTGAATGATCGGTTTGCGCGAAAATCATGTCATGCCTTCTATGAGGAAAACAGGAACAATCCTTTAAAATGTACGATACAGCCGTAAAATTGGTACAATAAGTCCCAGGGGGTTTTCACACCTTCTACAGCACTCAGACACAACTATCAGTGTCTAAAAGTACAAAAACAATGGGTTTATTTGCAGGCCACTACTCGCTAATGAACTCTTCTACAGCCAAAGTAATACTAACGCAATTTCAGCGAGTGACTGCTATGTTTAGTCTGGGGGGATGCCTTTTTGCTCTTTCTCGAAAAATCATCCTACGTCATAGATCGTGAAATTCATATATTTCTCCAGAGATTTCCAGAAACATTCATTTCATAGCCAAGTCACCAAAACGGTCATTAAGTTGTCAAATTTGGTCGCCAAAAAATGGCAACTTGGCTGTATCGCCAGTATTTCGCTACGTTTCCTTTGAAACATCATTATAATGTAAGGAACGACGATGATTGAGAATATTACAATTTTTATCATAAAATAAATGCAACAGAAAATAATGTTAACGTATTAAACATCCAGGTTATAAATTATGTACACTGCTTAAACGATTTATTAGACAAAATTAGTAGCAATATTTTCTTCCTGTTATGCACTATAAGTACAGAATGAATAATGCTTTTACTGCCAATCCGGTTTTACAATTTTTATGGCCAGCATTGTAATATATGAATTCAAATAGACTGTTCAGAAAATCATAAAAAAAAGAATGCTTAAATTTCCCTTCCCTCTTATTTTTGATTAATTTTACATTATTTACAAAGAGAAAAAGTAAATCCTAATGACGCTAGTGAAGTTCTTTAACATAATTAAGTAAATGGGTAAATATTATCTTTTATGTGAATTAGAAAAAATTGTGGAAATTATTAATTCGTTTTCACATTAAAAAATGACGTTTTAAGAGATAATGTATGGCAACAATTTGTAATATTTTCCTTCTTCCTTCTGCTTCTTTTACAACAATTGATTTTGCTTTTTAACTGTATAAAATAGCTTATTCCTCAGTAATTGCATTTTCAAATTTAATTGCGTGTATATGAGACCGTTTTCAGATACTTAACTAACGAAAAATTACTTTTATTTACTAGAAATAACGTTAAAAGGTAGATAATTAATAAACCTACATGCTGGGTTTAAATAATTGTAACGATTATAAGCTATTCATGCATAAATTTTTCTTTTATTTAGAAAAAAGAAATTTCCTAAAACACAGAAATTCAACACTAGTAAAAAGAAAGTAAAATATAAAGACAAGTTAATTAAAACATCAAATTACAGCCATAAATAAAACATGTATGCAAGTATAAGTTGACAGAATGGAAGGGCGAGTTTTGCTGTGACAATCGGGAAACCTGGCAAGATGGCTCATCTGAGTAACAGAGATAACTTTTGATAAATTTGCACGCGGCCGTATTGGTGATAAGAAGCTTTTTGATTGGCCGAAGTATCTGATCACTACTTTGTCTTTTATTCCACAGTTTGCAGGAGTAAAGAAATATATCAGAGTGGGATTATTACTGTAGAATAAGCTGATTTTTTTTATCGGATGGCTATTTTTCACAAAAATATTTCACGGGGAGGAAGGGCTAATGGTTCACATTAGCTTTCGATCGCTATGATCAATCAATGAATCATTGAAGTGAAAATAAAGATTTTGAATGTTTTTAAGTCTGTCCATATAAGTGAGAAAATCGGAATGAAACTGAGTTAGCTGATGTACCATATTTTTGCCTTGGCTTTAGTTCTAAATAATGAGCTTCATCGTCAATAGACTAGTGAAACTTCTAGTACAACATTAATTTGACGGGGAACTTTTTTCCCTCTTAAATGGCTGCTTTCAATGAAGTTGTCACGTATTTTGATTCAATTTTGCATTATTGTTCTTGGGAAATTTGCAGGAATCTAGCAAAATCTAAAATTAATCCTTGTATCTGAAAAAGCATAACTAAATTTAAACCGGCACTTCCGGCGCAGGGTATTTTATACCCACCGTCTAACTTTTTCAACGCTCCTTCTAAATGTTTTTTAGAAAATGGATAGTTTCTCATGTAGCTGACTTTAAGGTCATATCCATAGAGGGGCCTTAGCATGTAGGTGAATTCTAAATATATATTTTTGGGTACCGCATCTTCGGGTATGTCATACCCTGCGCGTGAATCACTGTTACAGTTCTGAATGCATTAGCATGTTTTAAATTTTCCTTATGCTATGGCGTATTATTGTTGTTTGATGAAGAAATATAATATTTAAGTAATTTAATAAATACAGTATTTATAATAGATATAGTACAACAGTATTTTCTGATGAAGAAATTCTCTTCGTGGTTATGATGAAGAAGAATCAAATGATAAAAAGTATAACAGGAAGTATGATTACATCACTGAAATTGATCTAGATTTAGAAGAGGGAGATACTGTTGAAAATAAATGTCTTATATGTAGAGACACAAAAACTTTTGGGAAAAACGTAATTTTAAAGAAGACAACTGGTACACATCTTATCCACTTTCAGATGAACTTTGCAGAAACAAAAACTATTGCTGGAACAATAAGAGAAAATAAAAAAAAAAAAAAAAGAAATTCCAAAATTTTTTAATTTAAAGAACAGAGAAGTTTACTCCGATAGGTTTAGTTTTAAAAGATGCTGATTAAAAAAAAATTGAGATTCAGTGAAAACATCGCATTCCCTCACGACGAGATTAAAGAAGTCTATAAAAAATGTACTGAATGCACTTATAAAACGAACAGAAAATCTAAATTTACTAGTGAAAAATGAAGTAAACGTATTGTGTGTGTATTCCCTACTTTTCTTCCTTTTTAACTTATGCATACAAATTTTACAGAATGTAAACACCCTTGGATATGAGAAACCCTGTGCGAGAATGTTAGGTGGTTTTTTTCACGCGAATGAGGCCGAGTTTAACAAATGAATAATAGACGTAACAATAACGAAACCAATTGAATAAAATCAGCTTCTACAGAAAACTCATGAACCATCTGAACCGACTATAAATTAAATTGGAAGACCAATATCAAACAGGTTGGCTGCAAATCAATGATTTGACGCCAATCTCTGAACCAAATATAGGCGGTTAAGAGCGTAATTCAACAAACAGAGTTTAAAGGGCATATGATCATCACATTGGGTGGTGCATGCATCAACACGTTTTGGTATTGAGCTTGTCCGCTGGACTGCATTCCGAATAAAGGAGGAACATGAGTTATTGATAAGATTGTACGCTATCAGTCGCCCTTTTGTAGATTTTGGATGGAATATTCAGTCACTGGCTTATAAGATTCAATTTTAGGTAGGTGAAATACTTCGAAATTTCGTTTGAAAAAAAGAATATAGTTGTTCAAAATGCACTAACAGATACGGAGTTTGGGTAAACGTAACACAAGGAGTTAATACGGGTTTATTTTACAGTTTTTCAAAATTCTTATAGCTACTATTTGATAGCTACATCAATGTATCGATTAGGCATTTTTGTTAAGTGTATCTCAGGTTTGTACAAATATGAGATTGTTTTTACTTTAAAGTGAATAAGAAGAATTAATGAGAAATGAGTATAATATAGGTTGTAATGAATAGCACTAAGCTCGGATTTAGGACTCGACAGAAATAACGACGGTCATAAAATGGACACCATGTCCACTCTAAAAGAGTGGTCATAGTCCTATACAAGGTCACTCTAAAAAGGCGGCCACCCTAAGAGAATCAAATGATGACCAGTCGAAAAAAAATTGAATTCTTCTTGCTAGGATAAGCTTTCTTTGTAAATCCATACCAGAATAATTTTAGCATTTTTTTAAAAAATTTCATTACATGGAGTAGTTTAGTAACATGAAATGTTTCGTAATTTGTAATTAAAGTAATTGGTTTCGTAAATTCGAAATGAAGTTTTGTAATCTATAAAGATAAAGTTAGAAAAATGACCCCTCGATTTGCAGATTTTTTCTTTTGAATAGATGAATTCCATTGTTTCAATTTTTCTCCGTTATTTTTTCCATCGTCATCTATGCCTATATATTCATTATGTAGTTCAGTTGCAATTCTTATGCAAAATTAAGACATTTATAAGGGACATATGACATTTATCCTAAATATTTAAACGTAAACTTTATACTTTTAATATATGGTTTCAAAAAAATTTTAATTGCAATATTTTTCCTCAAAAATTTGACTGATTCTTTTTTCAAAGTATTTATTTGTATTTGTTAGAAATAGACTACCATCCACAGTTAAATAAGTTTAAATTTAAGAACTTTAATGTGTATGAAATACATTTTAACAAAAATGGTGATTTTTATTTAATCTATATATATATATATATATATATATATATATATATATATATATATGATGAATTCCCAGCCCCACAAGTGTCAGTTGGGGTAAACTTCCTACCAGGACAACTCAACCCACCTCCCGCATAGGAACTTTGACTTCTACTTTCGCCGGACTTAAAGAAGACACGTGTACTAAGGACTCACTCGCTGCTGATCAACGCTGAGAGAGCTCTCGTTTTTGCCATGGCTTGGAGAGAGAGAGAGAGAGAGAGTGCAGACTTCTTTACTGAATATTGAAATAAAATATAATAGGACAAACGGCTGCCTGTTGCATTTCTCCTGTCAATCCAAGAATTTCTCCAAAACATGATATATATATATATATATATATATATATATATATATATATATTTAAATATATAAATATATATTTAAATATATAAATAATATATATATATATACATATATATTTAAATATATAAATAATATATATATATACATATATATATACATATATACATATATACATATATATATATATACATATATATATATACATATATATATATACATATATATATACATATATATATACATATATATACATATATATACATATATATATATATATATATACATATATACATATATAAATACATATATATACATATATATATATATATATATATACATATATATATACATATATATACATATATATATATATATATACATATATATACATATATATATATATATATATATATATACATATATATATACATATATATATACATATATATACATATATATATACATATATATACATATATATGTAGGAAAGTTGTATTCTTTGCGATTTCGAATAATTGGAATATTTTTAATTTCCAGTGTACTTCGAGAGAGAGATATGTAGGAGATGGTGGCCTCAAACGAACTGAATTGAATTTAGAGGCCAATCGAGGAACTCGCGGAGCGTTTGACGCCAAACGCATGAGGCATCTCAATGCCCAATTAGGGATTCGAGCGATGACGTCGAGCGCTTATAATCCCTAAGCGCGGGATCGTTTTTTTGTCTTGCTTGCCTTCACTCGCACACCGGACACGACGGAGTGAGCTCGATGCCTCTTGGCCTTCAGAAACGGCATTTCTTTAAACCTAGAAATGTTTGACGCCCCCATCTCTACAGGTGAATCCTGTTCTCTTTCCGAATTAACTTTTAATCTATTTTCTTGTAAGCAATTTAAATCTATAAATATAATCTGTTTTCTTACTTTAATAAATTGATTTGTTCTTTAAATTTGGTTCATGCTTTCTTTCGTTAAGAATTTTATCATTGCCCCTAGACACCCGTCCCACAAATTGGGAGCTCGACCGCGATGTTAAACTCGTTTCTTCTTATTAGGAATTTGCCTATATATATAGCAATAACCTTATTCATTATTTTTTCCTCGTGCTCACCTTTCAGCAACTTTTCTTTTTTTCAAAACGTCGAATCCTCACACGTCCGTCGGTGTCGATGTCAACTTCCTTTCTAATGTATTTTTTTAAAGTTTGCTTTGGAAAGAGTTCGCCAGCGATCCTGAGTGTGCGTCGTCAACAATTCCAGTGAAATTCAACTTGCATCGTTCGGGAATTTCGTTGTGATACATTCTATTTTTCCGGGCGTCGCTGCCGAGAATCAGCGAATCGCCATTTTACTTTAAAGAAAGGCCTGCCAGCGATCCTAAGTGCGTCGTCATCCATTCCAGTGAGGATCAGTTTGCATCGTTCAAGATTTTCGTCGTGATCCATTCTGTCTTTTCGAGCGTCGTCATCGAGGGTCAGCGAATCGCCAGTTAATTCCCGCCAATGATCCTAAGTGTGTCGTCATCCATTACAGTGAAGATCAACTTGCATCGTTCAAGAATTTCGTCGTGATCCATTCTGTCTTTTCGGGCGTCATCACCGAAAATCAACGAATCGCCAGGTCAGTGTGGTACTTTCTTATCAAATAACGATTGCAGACATTTACGAAACTATCGTCTGTTCATGTCATTTTAAAATTCTTTTTTTCATGTGATTAATAACTAGGAATCGTGAATATTTTATTTTCTCCTCGCATAATTTCGTTTCGTAAAAGTGTTTTGTAATAAGAGTATGTTGTCTAATTAGCGGTAGTTGTGGCTAACTAAATGATTTGATTGCGAATAGGAATGATTTGTGAAAATTGTGCATTGTTTTAGATAATATTTTTAGCAACTGGGAAATAGATATTTTGTCTATTTTTTAAAATACTTTTTACGAATATTTTGTGGTTTACTTTTAATTTATGATATATTATTAATTTTAAGGAATACTGCTTTGCTATAGATTCTTCCAGTGTGTTTTTATTGATTACATTTCGAGAAATTGAGATATTACTGTCATAATTTTTCGATTTCGTTGTATTAATATTTTTAGTGTCGATTTTAGAATTTTTTAGTATCTGTTCATTTTATTCATATACCTGTTATAATTGTATTTTATCTACGTTTTGTCTCTCCTCTTGGTTGAGTAAGGGAGCTTTTCCTGCGTTATTGTATAAACGTTTCGCGTCCGGATTAAGTATTTAGGGGAAAATTGGGCTTGGTTTAAAATTTTCAATTTGTTCATCTGAGCCGTCACTCTTGATCTTTGGTTGCAAAAATGGCATTTCTTCCCTCAAAGAAAAAGGAGCATCTAATAGAACTCGCCGAAGAGTTAGGGTTGATCGTCGAAGCGAGCTTGACTAAACCCAAGCTAAAGGATCTCATCGTGAAAAGCCCAGATTACATCGAAGATGATGTCAAGGTAATGATCGATAGCATTGTGAAGGATCGCATACGTACAGAATAAGAGAAATTGCGACGAGAAGAGCGAGAATATGAATTAGAGAAGTTGCGAATACAGGCTGAAAAGAATGCTAATACTATGAATAACCCCGAAAATGTACAAGCACCGAAAGTGATCCACGAAACTTTTCATAAGTTTAATATGAAGGACGATATTAGCTTGAACCTGACATTATTTGAACGATATGCGGAACTGACATTCTTGCCGAAGAAGGATTGGGTACAGAAGCTTATAGGACTGATTCCTATCGACATTGCTTATTTGATTGCCAGAGAGCCAGCGGATAAATGCAACGATTACAACCACGTTAAGGGGTTACTGCTAAAAAGGTTTAAGTTATCCCCGGAGAAACTTCGTCAACTCTTATTTCTCACCGAAAATCTAATGAACGAACTTGGCAAGATTTTTTCTACGAAATACAAACATACTTCGATGGATGGATTTCCGGTTCAAATGTAGAAACTTTCGACCAGCTGCGAGAACTAATTATAGCCGACCAAATAAAGAAGAGTGCACCGTACGAGCTTCGGGAGCACTTTTTAGATGAATGGTCTACTATTAACTCACCGGCCGAGATAGCAGAAAAATTTGAAGAGTATGAAAGTGTCCGAAGAACATTAAGACCGAAATTTTACAATTCATTTGCCAAGGGAAGATACGAAGCCAGCGGATCAAGCGATACTTACTTTCAAAGAACTGAATATCCCCAGGGTGGAAGTAATAGGCGTGAGAGAAAACATTTTCAATTGAACGGTACCTCCTACTCCGGGAAAAGTAAACGACTAACCTGTAGCTACTGTAAAGGACCAGGTCATTATGCCGTGGATTGTACGAAGCGCCCCAAATGTTCGAAAATTAATAACTCTACAGACTCCTCAATCCAAATCTGCTCACGAATCTCTCGAGAAAGAATTAAGACCAGAAAAATAACCATGGGGAACAAGATTATTGAAGCTCTCATTGACAGCGACAGTTCAGTTTCACTCATTCGAGAAGATGTAAGCAAAGGAATAATCGAACCTTCGAAACTCTCGAAAGACATTTCAGTATTGATCGGACTGGGGAAGTACGAAGTCAAAACAAAAGGGTCGTTCCAGATAAAGATTGAACTAGATGGAGAAGAATATTCTCTGACGTGGCATGTCGTACCTACGCCGAGTTTGGAATTTCAAGCAGTAATAGGTTCAGATATACTGGAGCAAGCCTCTGTCTGCTTCTATAAAGAAAGTGTTCAGTTCCGAAAACATGAGGATAAAAATTGTTTCCTGCAAATGCAAGTTTACGAAGCAGAAGTGGAAGACGAAATTGTAGTTCAACATGTTACCAATCCACAAATACGAAGAGAACTGTTTGAATTAATCTCCAACTATGAGCCAAAGAAGACCGAAATGACAAATGTGTGTCCATGAGAATTATCCTGAAAGACGACATACCAGTTTACCAACCTGCACGCCGCTTATCATTTTCTGAGAATCAAGATGTCAACAAGCAAATCGACGAATGGTTAGAACAAGGGATCGTAAGACCAAGCTCATCCGAATACGCGAGTCCAATTGTATTAGTTAAGAAGAAAGATGGTACCACCCGGTTGTGTGTAGATTACAGAAGACTGAACCGGAAATTAGTCAAGGATCGTTTTCCATTGCCGTTGATAGAGGATGTATTAGATAGACTACAGGGAGCCAAAGTGTACACAACGTTAGATTTAAAAATGGATTTTTCCATGTTGACGTTAATGAAGATTGCAAGCACCTCACTTCCTTCGACGAAATTGTAGTTCAACATGTTCCAGACGGACAATTCGAATTTAATAAAGTACCTTTCGGTCTAAGCACCAGCCCCAGCGTATTTCAAAGATATGTGTATAGTATCTTCAGAGAGCTCATGCGGAAAGGCATTGTAATAATTTACATGGATGATTTGGTGATTCCTGCTAAAGATGAGAAAGAAGGTTTAGAAAAACTAGGGGAAGTATTAGAGGTTGCCTCGAAGTATGGCTTAGAAATGAAGTTTAAAAAATGTCAATTCCTAAGAAGAAAAGTAGAATTTTTGGGCCACGTCGTCGAAAATGGGACAATACGTCCTTCAATTGTAAAAACAATAGCCGTCAAGAAGTTTCCGGTACCAACAACAGTCAAACAAGTGCAGAGCTTTTTAGGACTCACCGGTTACTTTCGCAAATTTATTCCAGCGTACTCTCAAATAGCGAAACCATTGAGTGACCTAACAAGGAAAGACAACCCATTTATGTTCGAGCAACCCCAAATGGAAGCATTCGAAAAGCTTAAGAAATTGTTGACTGAAAGTCCAGTATTAAGCATTTTTCAGCAAGGAAGAATTATCGAATTACATACCAATGCGAGTTAACAAGGATATGGCGCCGTTTTACTCCAAGAAGCAGAAGACGGAAAATTACATCCTGTCCAATATATGTCGCAGAAAACGACTCCAGCAGAAGAAAAATATAGTAGCTATGAACTGGAAGTTCTTGCTGTTGTCAACGCTTTAAAGAAATTTCGCACCTACCTTCTGGGAAATCATTTTAAAATCATAACGGACTGTTCAGCTTTTCAAAAGACTATGGACAATGATTTAGTTACTCGTATAGCAAGATGGACATTACTGTTAGAAGAGTATGACTACGAGACTGTACATCGTTCCGGCCAGAGAATGCAACATGTAGACGCTCTGAGCAGGTACACAGTCACCATAATTACAAGCGATACTCTCACCGCAAGACTACAAAGAGCCCAACAAGAAGACGAAAATATTCAAAATTTAAAGTCACTAATAGGAACAAATAATGCTACGGACTTTTTTATTAAAAATGAAATATTATACAAATACGTAGATGGCCGCGAATTAATAGCTGCAACAAGGGATATGCAAACCGAGCTAATCAAGTTAGCTCATGAGAAAGGGCACTTCTCATCCGCTAAAACAGAAGAAATTGTAAAACGAGAATTTTTTATACCTAATTTAAGCAAACAAGTACAAAACGTGATCATTAACTGTGTATCTTGTATTCTAGCTAACAAAAAGTGTGGGAAAAAGGAGGGATTTCTAAATCCTATTCCAAAAGAGGACGTGCCATTAAGCACTTATCATATAGATTTTATTGGACCTTGCCGTCTACCAACAAAAGATATCAACATATCCTCACAATAATTGATGCCTTTACTAAGTTTACCTGGCTTTATCCCGTAAAATCCACCACCCTAGAAGATGCACTAGATAAATTAAAGCTACAACAAAAGACTTTCGGCAATCCCAAAAGAATAATAACAGACAAGGGTTCTCCTTTTAACTCCAAAGGATTTGATGATTATTGTACCGAAGAGAAAATCCAAAATCTGCAGATCACCACCGGCGTACCCCGAGGGAACGGTCAAGTGGAGAGAATCCACCGAACTCTAATCCCCGTTTTGACCAAGTTGTCAATCGACGATCCTACAAAATGGTACAAATTCCTAGACCGACTTCAAAGAATTCTAAATAGCACCTCCAACCGAAGTACCAAATGGTCTCCATTTGAACTATTGACTGGCGTTACCATGAGAAATAAGGAAGACCTTTACCTGAGAAACTTATTAATGGAAGAGATGGTGGAAGAATTGCAGGAACAGAGAAACCAACTACGACAAGATGCGAAAAGAAATATTCAGAAGATCCAAGCAGAAAATAAAAGAACCTACGATAGGAAACGCAAGAGGGCACCCAGGTATCAGAAGGGAGACTTAGTGGCCATCCAGAGAACACAATTCGGAGCGGGTTTAAAATTAAGGCCTAAAACTTTAGGACCATACAAAGTAATCGAAGTTAGACCTAGAGATAGGTATAATTTAGAAAGAGTAGGTAACCATGAAGGTCCTAAATTAACCTCTTCTTCCGCTGATTTAGTGAAATTTTATTCACCGGATGAGAGATTGAACGTTTTTTAATTCATTGTGTACTGTGCTTCTCTTTTATTTTTATCTATTGTCATTGGTGTTTTTGTTTGCGTGAGTTGTGTTGTATTTTCTTAGATTTTTAATGTTCTAGAGCAAATTATTCGACGTTATGTCAAATCACTGGGGTCAGTGATTCCAGGATGGCCGAACTTGTAGGAAAATTGTATTCTTTGCGATTTCGAATAATTGGAATATTTTTAATTTCCAGTGTACTTCGAGAGAGAGATATGTAGGAGATGGTGGCCTCAAACGAACTGAATTGAATTTAGAGGCCAATCGAGGAACTCGCGGAGCGTTTGACGTCAAACGCATGAGGCATCTCAATGCCCAATCAGGGATTCGAGCGATGACGTCGAGCGCTTATAATCCCTAAGCGCGGGATCGTTTTTTTTTGGCTTGCTTGCCTTCACTCGCACACCGGACACGACGGAGTGAGCTCGATGCCTCTTGGCCTTCAGAAACGGCATTTCTTTAAACCTAGAAATGTTTGACGCCCCCATCTCTACAGGTGAATCCTGTTCTCTTTCCGAATTAACTTTTAATCTATTTTCTTGTAAGCAATTTTAATCTATAAATATAATCTGTTTTCTTACTTTAATAAATTGATTTGTTCTTTAAATTTGGTTCATGCTTTCTTTCGTTAAGAATTTTATCATTGCCCCTAGACACCCGTCCCACATATATACATATATATACATATATATATATACATATATATACATATATATATATACATATATATTTATATACATATATATATACATATACATATATATATATACATATATATATATACATATATATATATATATACATATATATACATATATATACATATACATATATATATACATATACATATATATACATATATATATACATATATATATATACATACATATATATATATACATATACATATATATACATATACATATATATATATACATATACATATATATATACATATATATATACATATACATATATATATATATATATACATATACATATATATATATATATATATATATATATACATATATATACATATATATATACATATACATATAACAAATTTTATATCAAATAACTTTTCGTATTTTATATGGTGCCACGAATGTGTGAGGTGGAAAGGGCATACAAGGAATTTATTTAGTGTCGATTTCTCACCATTTTCATATTCAACTGAGGATAAATATTTTATCATTAGAAATTGGTACTTATGTGTGTGTGTGTGTGATCAAAATGTAATATTATTTCCATAGAAATTAACTTTAACTTTTAGAAACAATCTAACAAGAAAATTTGAAGGGTTTGGTTATCTAAAAGATGACCGGAGCACGCAACATTGGATACTGCTTCATGCAGAATGGTGTGCCTTTTGCATAGGAACGTCAGTGTTTGTAATGCCATTGATTGAGTTTGGAGCGCGAGTCTTCGCCTATCAGTAACCGAATCGTTACCCTTGCGCATTTCATTGGCCATCTTATACACCAAATATGACTGCATGTAATTTCTGTCTTTGGGGTCATATGAAAAATTTGATGCACAAAGAGAATCTGAAAGATCTTGTTAACTTCAAACGCTCAAAATCTGACTAATTTTTAAGGTATACGACTGCGTTCGGAACCGTGATTTTAAAAAAAGCGCATAAATGGATCATTTTCAGGTTATTTAGTGTCACTTAGATTAGAATATATGAATAAAATTGTTTTAAGGACATTATGACAAAAAAATTATCTAAATACAAATTTTGGCAAAAAATTAACTTAGAATAAAACCTTTTTACAAAACGTTCTCCTTTTAAAAAGAATGCTTCTATAACAATAATATTTTGCTTATATAAATTAAGACTTCTTTTCAGAGAGTATGAACTAGGATTTTTGAAAAATTCCTATTATTTTCAGATTTACCACCTATTGAAATAATTATCGGTGTTTTTTTCTTAAAATTTATCCTCTTTGTAGTAGTAAAATATGAATAAATCCACTTCTAAGTTATATATTTCAAAAATTTTAGTTCAGCCTCTGTACAGATGCTTTAGCTATATACAGGCAAAATATTATTGTAATAGAAGCATTTTTGATAAAAAGAGAATGTTTTGAAAATTGGTCATTTTATGTTCATTTTTTGTCAAAATATTGTACTTAATCAATTTTTATTGTAATACTATTCTTAAAACAATTTTATATATATTTTCTAATCTAAATGACACTAAATATCATAAATATTATTCATTTATAAGCTTTTGCAGAATCACATTCCCGAACGTAGTCGGATACCTTAAGCATCCAAAAAGGAATGCTTGACTAACAACTTTGAGATAAGATTGCGCGATTGTATCATCTTTGAAAAGGTTTTTTTTTCACTAAATTGCTTTTCCATTAATTTCTTCCCTTTAATTGCTTTTTGAAAGAAAAGAAATCTGTTTGCAGAAGAATGGATCCCTAATTTTGTTACATGCTTTATATATAGCATACAGAAAAACAATGGAAGTGATTCATAAACAATTGTGGAAGGAGTATCATTTTGAATGCACTAATGTATTGAAAAACACAAACTGAGAAAAATCACTTTAAAGTTTATAATACTGAAAAAATAATTATAATAAGCTAAAATAAGGTTAAAATCCCACTTTAAGACATTAGGTATAGATTTTTCTTTTAAGTAATGGCCTTTTCGTTTTATTTCAACCCATACATTTTCATAAATGAGCGATTTTTAAAGAGTATTAATTTCACAACAAAATGCCAGAAAATGTTTTTAAAAAAAGCGAGAGAAAGAGTGCTTATGGCCGCATGATAGAAATGATAACTTCAAATTTTGTAATGTTACTTCAGGGATTAGTTAGGTGAATAAAAAACAAGGGGATATTAGTTTTGTCATATAAAATTATTTATCCATATGTCTGTACTCACATAAGGTAATATTTTTTGCTAAATATATAATCATATTTGTGAATTAATTGCATTCTTAGAAGGAATCAATAGGTTTATGGTAGCTGAAATAGGTTATAAATACTTTAGTTCAAAATTATATTTAAATATATAATAAAACTCCCTCAAGCGTTGCTCCGTACTTTTTTTTCGTACTTTCAATTATATCATTTGACATAATTGAATTGAATTTTGATTTTAAAAAATCTACGAAAGTCTTTTATTTGTCTTTTGAAAAATCTACATGAAAGTCTCCACTTAAAATAGTAAGCAATTTGTTCAGAAGAGTTGATCCAACTTCACAGTGTAAGCAACTAAATTTTTGTGAATGAATTCGATAATTTTTTCTACATTTTGATTTGGTGAAATATAAATAGTAACCATTAGAATTATTTGTTCATTTTTTGTTCTACATTTCGCTGCACAAATTTCTCCGATACATGACTCATTAAACCCAAATAATTCAGTACTATTGATACGAATAGTATTGTTATATACAATTCAGTAGTATTGTTACCATTGTTACGACCGTTACATCCCCGAGCGTAACAATGCTTGGATTTTTAAAACGTATCATTTAAGTTTATTCTTCAGCAAAACGCGCCTAAAGCAGTTATCACTAAAAAAAAATCCTGTAGTTACAAAAATTTTAATTTTTTTTTCTTCACATAGCATTGTAGTATGACATTTGTATGAAAAACATATGAGGAATAAGAACTAAAATTAGAACTGCCTAAATTGGTTATTTACATTTTTCAAATGGAGTTTTATCAAACTTCTAACTTTCCGACATGCAAAAGTGATATATCAATCGAAAGATAATAATGCAAAGAATAAGATTAAATAAAAATTTTTAAAAAATGACAGCTCGTTCATTTTGGGGTACCAAGTCCCTTTAAACGGATTAATTATTTTAAGTGGGGTATTATAATTTATATGTATAAACATATTCTTTGATACAGTTATTATATATCATACATATATCTTTAATTCTTCTTGATTAAAAAATTATATGTCTTATTACTTAAACTCATAAAAAATTCTATATTATAAGCCGACAGCAAACAACAAGTACACAAAGAGTATACGAAATTATGATTATTATTTTTTCCCTTAATAAAATTTCCTTAAATTATGAGCCGTTTGCAAGTAACAAACTAAAAAGGGCATATAGAGGTTATTTTTAGTTCGCTTATGCCTAATTATCTTTTCCCCTTATGAACTTTCCTAAATTTTTAAAATGACAGTAAAAGTCCATAAATTGTACGTCGAATCTTATAAGTGATTTACTACTCAAATTTAGATGTATTTTAATATTTACTTTCATGACATCAACTAAAACAAGTGATGCAAAATGTTTTCATTTTTAATTTAGTAATATAATACCACACTCCCTCTAAGCACATGATTTTTTTAATCTGACTATTAATTTTAAACAGCGATAAAAAGAATAAAAATTAATAACTTCAATAATAAGCTTGCTTATAGAAAAAAGAATCCCAATATCTCAATTTCCAAAAGAAAATATCGTAATATAGAGGCAATTTTAAGTAAAGATAAATCTCTTATATATATATAAATAAGACTATCGGGATTAAAGATAACATCGCTTAATTTTCTTTTATTTTAAAACACTAACGTCTTTTATCCTAAGCTAAAACTCTGTTTAAACATATTTATTTAAGTAATAAAAGCCACCCTCAACAAACTTCTTTAATCGTACCCAAATGTAGTCAAAAAACCCACCAACGCTGCTTTATTATTGTCCACCTCAAACCAACATCTCCCTCCCTTCTTTCAAATATTTGAGCTCCTTTCTTCTTCCCAAGAAAAAAAAATTCCCTCTGCTGAATAAAAACACAGAAGTAGGGAAAAGTACTCTTTTTTTCCCTCTACTTAGAGGGAAAAATAAATTGTGTTAAAGCTATCCAAATATAGGATGAAAATTCTATAAGCTCTCAACCATAGAATTTTACTTGCAGATACACTCAAACATGAACCAGAAAGACCCTACAGAGGCCTATGGGGTTTTTAACAGTCACGAGGGAATCGGATGATACAAGACTTAGCCATCCCTTTTGCGTTTCACATACGTATTCAGAAGGATATGCGGTATCCATAAAAGCTCTCTTGATAAAATCGTCTGCGTTCTGGGTATTTTTATTCTTCTCAACAAAGAGCTCCAAAGTCTAGAAGAACAAGCCTGAGGGGCCAGTTAGATGATTTATGCTATGGGAATGAAGCTTTCTGTTTGATTATTTTTTGAAGGGTGTAATATTTTAATAATAAATTTCTGAGAGTGAAAGTGTGGCGTTTCCTGTGGCTCATTATGAAAATGAAATTTAGAGTTGTGCAGAATTGAAATTTAGAATTGAAATATAAATTCACGCACAAATTTCTCTTTTTTTTATCTTTTTGCTCTAAGTAATAAATAAAATTATGATTTTACTGCTTAATATAAATCAAAGCATGAAAAAAGTATGCTTAGAATTATTATTATATTTTTTGTGCTTTTAGAGTTTCATCTAAAGAACTTTGCTTAGGGAAAAAAGAACTTTACTTGAAAAAAAATACAGTTCACCTTTCTTCCCTAATGTTTGTGTTTTCCATCACTGTGGAAAAAATTAAACCTTAAGCAAATTAAAAGACTGAATGTACGAAATCGAGAGGTATAGCCAATACATACAGAACAAGTAATATTAAAAAACTAAGTCAATTCCTACTTTTAATGGATGTGTGAATCGAAAGTATTTTATTAACTATTCAAAATTTGAACAAGATATATATATATATGAACTAATAGAGAGTGAACTAATAGTAGGAAGTGAAGAAAGAGCATAATTTTTACAACTATGCACAACTTGTTTGGCTAGTTTGCCTGAAAAACCGCTTTTCGACGCAAATTTCTGTTACTATTTTAACAGTTACTTTGTTACAACGATGGAAAAGAAACTAAGTTGGTTCGAAAACAGGTAATTAATTAAATTAAATTAAATTAAATTGATATTTAAAAAAAACTGTACTAACATCAAGTGTCATCCACTGCAAGTTTTAAAAAATTATTCGAACTTGATTGGATGAATAGAAAGCATTTTATTAATGATTGAAAATTTGAACAAGATATATATATATATATATATATATATATATATATATATATAGCAGTAAATAAATTAAAAAGAAGACTAATAAATCCTAAAACTTCTTAAGAACAAACCGAAAAACCCAAAAACATGGAACCATTACAAACCAAAAAAGAGAAATATAGCTAGAGTGGAAAAAACTATTATGGCTTTCCCAGCTGTCACTGGTTTAGGACAGTGAAACAGTGTTAAACAGTGTTTTGCGAGAGATCTCAACCTTCCCCTTCAGCGGAAATTTTCGACATAATAGCATAGGAGATAAACCAAGGCAAAGGCCCAAAAACCCACGTGGGTGAGTATAACATCAATAGAATAGAATTGGAAAATTAAATTACTATAGGAATCCGGACGAAATAGACAAATATAAATATGTATAAACAAAAATATTTGCAATAGAGGTTAATAATTATAATGACCATAAGTAATAATAATGAAAATGTGCGAAAAATGTTACCCGATGTATTCCGATTCCAAGAGTATACTAACACCAAGCACAAAAAACCAACATAACTAAAAATAATGGTGCCATTTATGTATATTTTAGTAACTAAACTTATTATAAGAAAATTAAGAATAATATGCTATAAACTAAATGGAACTGAATATATTAAAATAATAATAATTAAATAGCTATAATTTTGAAGACATATATTTATATATAAAATTAGCTGGATAATTATAGTCTAGACAACTAGGTCTTTATATATGTATATATATATATATATATATATATATATATATATATATATATATATATATGGAGAAAGTGAGGTAATAGTAGAAATTGAAAAAACGGTTGTCCGATATTTGAATTCCGCACTGTTTAAGTAAACAGATAAAATAAAAGCCAACAAATAAATTAACAGAAAAAATCAATTCAAATACAATCACGCGACAATGAAATATATTTACATACATAAATAACACAAAAATAATTAAACACAGAAATTTATCCTCAGTTCAAAATCGAACACACACACACACACAATAGCTTGGAAATCTAATCTTTAAAAGTTCTTTGTATAAATGATATTTTGCGGAGGGTTTTTTGTTTGTTTTCTTAAATTCTTAATCAGTCAATAATGATCTGTTTTTAAATATACATTTCTTTATTTTACTATTAATTTACTTCCATTTAGACGTCAGATGCTCTACATCTGGATTAATTATCATACCTGAATCATCGTGTCATTTACAAATAATATTGTTGGAATTTTTTCTTTTGAAAAAAGATTTACAAATACTAAATAACAGCCAAGTAACGAGAAAGAGAATTGTACCAATATCTTTTTTAATAAACTTTTAAGCTTCACCATGTGTGTGTGGCCACGTTACACACTTTATTAAGGTATGTAATGTATTCTAGGTAACTCAATTTCTAAAAAACTAAAATAACTCCATTCCTAATATCTAAAATTAATTTGATTATACATATAAAATGTTTGCTAGAATTTACTTTAGATGGAGAAATATAATTGTTTAATTATAAGATTTGCATCTGCTAATTGATGCGTAACATTAATAATCACTAATATTGGACTTTTCAATACCTATGCAAAAGATTTTTATGGGTGATTCTAGATTATTTATTATATATCATTACTTAAATTTTTTAACAAAAAGGTTTTGAAGTTGATATTTGATTCAACTATATTAAGCATTAAGTTATAAACCACTAAAATTAAACAACACAATTTAAATGAACAAAGTAAATCGAATATTTGGTACTTACGTATTATCGCAACAATCGACAAATCTATTAATAACTTGACAAGTGGGTAACCCCGACTTCTTATGCATCGGTCGCGCTGAATTGGCAACCATGGGCTCGCGCGCGCGTTTCATATGTCGCCAGTTGGTTACGATAATACGTAAGCACTGAATATTTATGTAAATATTGCAATTATTTCTCATTGGTGCGAGATTAGTAAAATTTTAGATTTTTAAAAGTAGTTCTTGAGAGAATAAAGAATCTTTCTATTAAATTTACCATTATATAATACTATTATTCAAACTTGTATAAAAATACAATTAAATGAAATACATAGATGAAGAGTATTGGATATACTTGCTGATATCTTTGTTACAGAAATATCAAATTGTTTTAAAACTTTATTTGAATGGAAAGGTAAAATTTATGACTAAGGTAGAGAATTTTATTTGAAAAATAAATTCTATTTTTTATTTCGTTTTATTAAGCCACCACTGTTGCAAAGATATTCCTAACAGTCTCTATGAGATGAGTAGACAGAATGTACCCATGTATCATAATTAAATAAAATTATTGAAAAGGTTTGATTTAGAAAAAAATATGAAAACTCTTATTAGACCTGAAATTCTAATTTGAAAAGGTTGAAAAGCTAAAAAAAGTTGTTTCAATTTTACAGCTCTGAAAGCAGAAATTAACTGTATATCAACAAGTTCAAAATAAGGTAGATAATTACTCTTAGTATATAAGTTCGTGGAAAAGGTTTTATATTATCATCAACAATGGGGTGTAATAAGTTATAATGCGAATGTTTCCCCGAATTCAATATATAACATTACAACAATAGCGATGCTGTTATAATGTTTACTTTCCATAATATGTTTCAATGTCTCTTTTGAAATAAGGTCTTCCCAATTATTAATTTAAATATTTATTTTACGTATAGAAGGATTGTTCTGAAAGAGCATTTAGACGATGAAATAACCTAATTTTCTCTGCATCTAATTTTTATATTTAGCATTTTTAGGTGAACTGACTTCGATGATAAGCACATACAAATAATACTTTCGCACATACAAATCATTTTACCTACTATTCTTTTATATGATTTTGTGCGAATGTTATTTTTGTATTTTTACTACAAATAATAAGAATTTGTTTTACATGCGATTAAAACACACAACAATTTGGAAAAAATATTACTGATAGCGTCAGAATGATACTAATTAAAACGACACATGTCGAAGTTACACTCGATCTATAGGTGAAAAGCCGTTGCAATTTTTAATCAAGGTCAAATGACGATAACGATACCTGAGCAGGTACCCCTCCCTCCAAACTTTCACTCTATGCTAACGTCAGTAATTTGAGTATCAACCAATTTATCGTGTATCAACCGCACTAGAAGACGATTGATTTTGTTTTTAAAATACCGTAAAATCCGGCGTATAACGCGCAAGTTTAGCACGCAAAAAATGATTGAAATTTACTAGGGTGCGTTATATGCCAGGAAAAAAAATTGAGAAGTTTAAAAATAAAAAGAAAATGAGCAAAGAAAAAAAATTAGACTTCTACATATATCGAAATACTGTTTACTTAAAAGAAATATCATCCCTTACAGTTCCTTGGTTCACACCTAGGAGAGCCCCCACCCTTGGCGCGAATTACTTTGGTTGGCGATAATTTCGCCGTCATGGTAACCTTGCTTTTAAATACAACATATGGCAACCCTAACTTTTTCTAGAATTTTCGTCATTTGTGGGCGCGCATTTCAAATTTCATTTTGTTGTTGGGCACCGGGTTGAAAGTATGGCTGCGCTTGTCAGTGAATACACGTTAGAATTTTTTACGTTATTGGATGCTAGAGGCAAGAAAGAATTGATTGAGAATGGTGTATGAAAGAAGGATTAATTGCTTCAAGTTATGAATGTCTTAAATGTAATGAGCAAATGGGATTAAATGAACGAAAGAGTGTTGTTTTGGATGGATTTGAATGGAGATGTCGAAAAAAGGTGTGAATACGCATGATGTTTGCAGAAGTATAAGAAAGAATTCGTGGTTTTCCAATAGTAAGTTAATCGGCAATAAAACGTTTTCTCCGTAATCACACCAGCCACGCAGAAGGCATGTTCGACCATTACCTCGCTGAGTATTTATGGCGGCGCTCTCGCGATTACTCACTCAGCGACGAGACTTTTCAGAATTTTTAAAAGCAGTTGTTACACTTTACCCTCCACTTGGGAAGGATCAACCATAAGAAAGTAAGTGCTGTTGTTATATTTTTTTATCTTAAATGTTAAATTTCTGTATTGTTTACATGTATTTTCATTGCGCATCCATCTTATACTGCTATATTTACTTGTCACCGTTGTCGGGTTTGCTTGGCGCCATTTCGTTTTCGCTTGGCGCTTTTTCCGGTTTGGCGCCAATGGTGGGGGCTCTCCTAGGAGTTTACCCAGTTCCTTAAAGGGTTTGTTGTTCTAATATATATATATGTACTATTTTTTTCTAAAGCTTGGAATAATAGAACGAATAAATGACTTCTAAAGATGAGAAAATTACGCACAGGCATTTCAGGTTTCTTCGTAAAAAATGGTGGCGTTATACGGTGAATCTACCTAAAAGTTTAAAAATGCATCTTGAAAGTATAGGCACGCGTTATACGCCAGATTTTACGGTAAGTCGCTCTCTGAAGCATTACGAGGGCTATTGGCAACAGGCTTCCTAATTTTGAACCATGGTGAAATGCAAGGTCAGCATCTGATTTGGAAACCTTCTCTCCAAACCTCCCCACTACTCCAACGGAAGTCTAGACATATGTAACATGCATCAGTCCTTCTACACGGTGGGTCTTTTCTCACGTGACGGATTTTTAGTGGCATCTGAACACGAACGCATGAATCGACAGAAAAACTCCGGGCAGCTAATTGGTAAAAATGATACATCAATGAATTTTAAAAAAATAATGAATTAGATATTAATAAATTAGATTAGACGGACTTTTTTTTATTAAAAATTGGGTTGGGAGTAATAAGTTTTTATATTGCATGAGTTTTCCAGATCAAGTTTACCCGTTAAAAAAGGCAAATTGTAATTTTATATTGTACGAAAAAGAGTTGTATAATTATTTTAAATATTTAAACAATTCAAGAATGTTTCAGAACTTTTCTAATGAAGTATAAAATTAAAAATATTTTTTGAAATATATACTTATTTATAAACAATTCTGAGAAGCATTCTTTTGCATTGTTCCCGTAAACACTTTTGATAACCTTATTTACTTCAAGTATAAGTGTAGACAATTATGGATGCAAAATTTAATTCCGCATTTATATTAAACGAATTTTAATTTTGTTTCAACGAAAAAAAATAGTTGAACACAAAAATAAAACGTACAAATAGTAATTTTGTAGCTACATTTAACAAAGTAGTTCTTTTAAACAACGAGATAAACATAGCGGATGCATAAGTACAATTATTCAAAATGTGGTACAAAATTGCAGAGAAGTAAACCTTGTCATAAGTGTAACAAGAAACGGTATTATATATTCTCGAAACAGTAAGACTTTATAATTAAAAATATTTTTTAATTATAGTATTCTTAAAATGTTTAAATAATTCTTTCGGATCCCGCTACGTACTAAAAACTGTTTTAAACCAAATAAATTTTTAAAAAGATATAAAAAAACACTGTAAATAAAACAACAAACAAGAAGATAGAGCATTGTTAAATTACCCCGTTTTATTTGTAACATAAATGTTCTGGTAGTTTGGTTTCAAATAAACTGAAAAATATTTTAGTTAAGTTTAGTTTTACTGAAAAAGAATGCATTTTATTAAATATAATTTTCACTTTCTGAATGGACGAAAGAAAATAAATTAAATATGGTACAATTTCATTATAATATATTAAATAACGTCGTGTTTAATTAAGTAAACCTTAGAGCCTATGTGATGCAAAGCATAACTAAAACTAAGTAATTATTTTTTTCAAAACTTTCTAATGCTGAACGTATGTTACATTTATTTTATGAATGTATATTGTTACGAATTTTGTGTAAATAGTGAATATAAGTTGTATTTGGATGTTTAATACATTTATATTACTTTATGTTATATTTATTTTATGTTAAAATTGTATTATTCACAAGCAATGCCGCACCTTATGTTATAATGGCGATTCAATGACAACTTGGAGAAATCTTGGCGGTAGAGCCAAGTTGGCATCATATTTGGTGACCAAGTTGGCCACCAATTTGGCGATTTTGGCGACTATTTGGGCGTCATTGGCGACCATGTTGGCGAGTTTGGGACCCTCTGGAATTCTAGAAAGTAGTGGATCTCGCCACTAAGTTCACGCTTTATGACGCGTGCGGATTTTGCTGGAAGTTTCCTTTGGGTTTATAAACAGAGCAATGCCAGCCACAGTGAGCCAGTCTTGATTTCAACCAGGGAAGAATGAACATTGTTTTGACTAGCGATTAGCTCAGCTGTGCTTGTGAATAATCTTTTACATAAGTATATTTTTAAACACTGGCAACTGTGTTTGAATGCTTTTGAAGGTGTGAAGACCTTCGGAGATTTACTCTGTTAACTTTGCTGCTGAATCCTGTATTTAAAGGATTGAACTTTTGATAATAAATTCGCATCGCTCTTAAAAAACTGTTTAATTTCTTTGTGATTGTTTTGCTTAAAATCCTTGAATCCGGATCTACGTAACAATATATATATACATGTATGAGAAGATTATTGTTTTCGACTTACAGTAATTTAATATATATAGTATAATATTATTCTTTATATATTTATACATTTCCATTATTTTAATTAATAAATAGATTTTGATAAAAATGTATTGAAAATGATATTGTGAATCTTTTTGTAAATTCATTGAAAAAAAATACATTTTAAAGAATATAAAACTTAAAGCAATCAAAGAAGAGAGTTATAATGTAAAAATTATTCAAGGGAAAAAAAGTTCAATAATTAGTGCTTAAAGTTGCTTATAATTTAGCTTATGCTTTTACCTGTATATACTAATTACCTTAAATGATACATTTTATGAGAGCCATATTTTTATATTCGGATTAAATCAAAATATATATTTAAAAAAAGGATGGAATTCTAAATTGCTTTCTAAATGCATTTAATTATTCTATTTTAATATATGCACGGTGGAATGTCAGCAGAATTTTCTATTTTTCCAATCGCATAACTTGGCAATTTAAAACTTGCGTTAATAATTAACCTTTTTTTATTTAATATTACAAAATGCTGCAGTTTTTAACAAAATACCTGAAGTATTTGAAAGAACTGTTTTGAAATCACGTTCATTTGCAAAAATTACAAGCAAATTAAAATTTAAAATATGTAGTATCAAATTAATTATCCCTAAAAGAATTGCTATTTCGCTTAATTTTAATGAAGTATAAAAATCTAAGCGGATACAATTACTGAAAAACATTAACTTAATTAATATAGACTTCATGATATGTGCTTAAATAATAATTATAAATTAAAAATTAAACGCTAATGAGCAAGAAACTTTATACATTAAGCAGACTTTAAGATATTAAATTTCAGAGTAATTATAAATTATTCCATTGGGAAATTTAAAGTAATTCTAAAATATTAAATATTATAGTTTATAGAACAATAATTAATTTTCAAAGATTTAAAGTATCCTTTTTGAGACACTGACAATTTATGTGCATGCTTGTCTGTGCAATTTGGGTAAAAAATTGTTTATTACATTCCTGTCAGCATTCTATTAGTAATTAAATTATAAATTAAAGCTATAATGGAAATATTTTTTTTCTATCATCAAATGAGTTTCAGATGCTAAATTTTATTTCCTGCTGAAAATATCCTTGATTGCATATTGCATCCGATAATAAAATGTATTTAAAAAAAAGTTTTATGTAATAAAAGTGAAAGGGAGTTTATCTAAAGCTGACATTGCATATTTAATTGCTTTTATTTGGCGTAGATTTTTTCCTTCAAAAATTTATCCAAAATTTGGAACTTGTACATAAATCCACTTGACAATAAGAAAAAAAAATCATGTACATTTCAAACATGTCACCATGAGAGCGAAAATATTGCTTATCGTTTAAAACGAGTGGAATATGTACCAAACAAATTTCTGTACGGTAAAATACAAATTGCGTTACTTTTTTACCCGATAGCACATCCCCCCCCATTAATTTGTTGCCTTGTTTTCTATCTGAACTGTCTTACTTTCTTAGCCTTTTTATTTTACTTGAAAAATGAGGGAGAAAAGTAGTTCGTATACAGCAAGTGCTACGTTTTTGTGCTAGATTAAAAACTCGACGTATGATGGTCATATGTGCGTTCAGTCTCCTAATAAGCGAATGTCAATTTTAAGAACTATTCGGAAACTCTGATTCTGACACTAATTTTGAAGGATTTGTGACTTTTTTAAATACTTTTATAACATAGGTTCTCTATACTACACAAAAGCAATGCTAATGGAAATAATTTTTAAAAATAAAATTTTTTTTCTTAAACTGCTTTTTTTCTGTCATTGTTGTTGCTGCTAATGCTACCTGTCTGACGTTTCTGAGCCACCCATCGAGTATAAAGGTCAGCAATGCTGACTACTAGTTCCTAGGGCCTGGGATCAAATCCAGAGAATGCATTGATGTTTGTAAATCAGTGCTTCTCAAACTTTCATACTGGAGCCCCCCCTTTTCAATCACAATTTTTATCGTGCCCCCTTATACGTTAATAATGTACCGAATGCAATAATAATGCGCTTTTTTTATGCTAAAGCTACAATACGTGATCTTAATTATAAACCATACAAATTAATAACACTAGTCAGTGCTTCTCAAACTTTCAATACTGGCGACCCAATTTTCAATCATAATTTTTATCGCCTCCCTTATATAATAATAATAATAATATATTGAATGCACTAATAGTGTACTTTGATGCTAAAGCTATAATATGTTCTTAATTATAAACCGTACAAATTAATAAGATATGTATTGAATTTTGTATACGTTTCTCTTAAGTAATATATATTTTAAGTAAATTAATTTTAAGTAATAGGTTAATTACTATGTTATTTTTCTTTCTATAACTTTTAAATAGAAACAGATTGCAAAATGGTACTTAATTAAAGATTTATTTCCTTTATCATCCATTTCTAAAAGTACAAATGTCATAAATAATAGTCTAATTTATGTTGCTCTCTATCATATCCATCACATCTGGCATTCTCGAGAACGTTCACGTAAGTCTGGGCAACCTAACGGACGTCTGCACAAAACATGTAAAAATGCAGTACCTCGAACAATTCCAGCCTTTCTTGGCCTAGTTGATTAGCTACCGAATCTCTCTTGAATGTACATTTCATGATTCACGCATTAATTGTAATTCACGGTATTAAGTATTTAAGGCAGTGAATTAAAACAAAATCATAGATATATTTTTAAATCGCAGTGAGCATTCGACAATAATAAAGCATCAACAAGTACACAGACGAGGGCAAATTGATAGCAAGTTACGAATGGGTTTAGAATCCATTTCAAATACTTCAGAAGGGCTCTCAACCGCCGAAAAAGATATCACATCCAGTGACGAAATTAAAGGGCAATTTAGTAATAATCACTCTTTGAATTCTGGATAGAGGTGGATGCTGAATTTTCTGCACTGAAAACAAAATTTCGTATACTATTACCATTTTCAACATCATACCTTTGTGAATCCAAATTTTCTGCGATGGCTACTTTGAAGACAAAATACTGAGATTTTAGCTAAATATCAAAAAATAACTCAGAGTGTCAATTTCTAATTTTTAGCCTTTGAAAAACTTTGCTCTGCAAGAGAAGCCCATGGAAGTGACTAATAATTATTGAACTTGTTCTTATACTGGCTGAAGAATCCACTCTTAACACAAGTTTATTTTTTTAAAAATGATACTACATTATTCTCGATATAATAGCTTAATTATAAGGAGAGTAAAACCAAATGCATGACAATGTATACAAAAATGTAAAATGATTTTTTGAAATGAATGCTCATATTATTAATGGTTTTGAACGAGCTGTAATTTTAAGCCTCGCAGAATTAGCATTTAGAATTAATGTTAAATAATAAAAAAGAATATAAAATTCCTCTGAATAACAATTGTGTTGTTTTTAATATTTAAAGCGAGAAAACTTCAAAATGTTGTAGCCCGGGATCAGGTGTGCACTCGATAGTAACGTTAATGGTCGCGTGGATTGACTCACCCCAATTCTTTTTCTATAATTATTTTTCATTTACACGATAAAAATCACAATTCCAGTGAATAATTTAACTAAGAGAAAATAAACTTACCTATTTTATGGATTTTTCAATGATAATATGAGAAAAAAATCGAATAAAACTGAACTAAATTGTTCCAAATGGGCGTGACCTTAATAAAGGACACAAATCATAGACGCCTTTCACTATTACAGGAAATTATTTGCAAGCAAAACTGTCACAATTTGTTCACGTTATTGTAGATTTAATATCCTTTGATGGCCGACAAATATCCTGTTGAACTTTTTCTTGCTTGTGTCTTTTTGACAGGGCGAAGTGCATCTTGCGGTACACTTATGGACTTCATATTTTTCTTGATGGAGTTCTTAATGTAGCTACTAAAAATTTTCCTTTTCGTGTCCATTTCTTTTCTCAAATTTACTTTCACTATCATGATTGATATGTATTATTTCAGCAAGTGTTTCCCTTGTTTGATCAGTTTCAATTTCCTTTCAGAAAGATCACAGATGCCCATTTCTTTTTTATATTCTGCTCATTTACATTTATAAACCATAATCAGTCGTACAACATCACAATTAAAACCACTAATTTATTCATAAGGGAAAATGCAGAATGTTCAAGAAAATATTTTTGAACAAAAGCGATCGCGCTGGAAACTCGATCAAAACAAGTACCTTAAGATTCTAAAAAATGTTTGCCACTCCCAAAGAAGAAGATATGTGATCAATTAATTTTAGTTCCCTGCTGAAGGATTCTCTGTCAAGATCATTGGTAACAAATAGTTTTTCCAGAATTAACGATTTCGTGATTCTGGGATGACTATGCGCAACGCTTCCGTGTTTATAGTGTATTCAATATAAAAATGGAAAGAAGTTCAAAAAAAGAATTGTGTAAAACGTTTTTCATAATGTATTATATGTTTCAGAATACTCATAGAAATAAATCATGTCCAAATAAACATTCAAAGTGTTCAATATGCTTATCCATATATCATAAAACTCTCTCACGTTGAAAAAACGCAACAGAAGTATATAATTTACAACTTCTCTAAAAAAAGGGATGCAGATAACCATAACAGTAAGTTCGTAGGTCAGCAAAAGCAATATTTTAGGCTAAAAGAAACGTAATAAAAAATCTCTCATCGTAGGATTACAGCAAAGCAAACAAAATATTTTTCTTTATTTAGTTATAGGATCAAAGATAGCTAATTAGCGTTCAAAGTAGATTCTTTTATTTTTGATGACGTTTTTTCACCAGATGATATACGTAAATCATATCAATGTAAATCTGAATTTTTTTTTATTACGTCAGAAATTATTTTGTTTTACTTCATTCCAGAAAATTAATTTTTTAACCTTTTATTTTCGATATGCTCACGCCCCTCCCCTCAAATGGTTATCGCACCCCCCTAGGGGGCGCGCCCCACAGTTTGAGAAACACTGTTCTAAATGTACCGGGTGGGCAAAAAAAGTCCGTAAAAACTTTAAAGAATTTATAAAACCCGGAAAATTAAAATAAAAAATGGTTTGCAGGTTTAGCATCGATAATTTACGGGATTTTTTTGAAGATAATAAAAATAATTCAAAAAATAGCCGATAGGTGGTGTTTTATTTTAGGTATAAAACCCACCTTACAAATGCTTCTCTCTACGGTAGGGGTGGGCAGACTTTTCCAGGGTGAGGGTTACTTCTAATTTTTCAAGGTGTTGCGGTCACCTTGTATCTATGGCACACACAAGGGGAGGAAAGGCTCGACGGGTGTAGACCCTCTTCTACAGTCCATGATTTTTCTTCCAATCGATTATATTCTCATGTATATAGTACCCGCGTAAAATTTAATTAAGTATTTGTTATTAATAATTTTTTTTATAAACTAATGCTAGCTATTTATTAAATAATTTGTTTCTTACTGTTCTTTGTTCCTGACAATCTACAAAATGAAAAAAAAAATGTTTGGCTGCATATTGCGATAGGATATGAGATTGGTAGACATTCGACCCTGGACCACCCCACCGCGCTTCCATTTGGAAAATTTACGAGGGAGCCCACTTCCCAGTACCATAGGTGTGGCGAGGTAAGGAAAATGTCAACAATATTTTTTAAACTTAATAATAAATACGGAATATGTACTTACCTACGTAAATAAAATAAAAAAACTCACTTGTTTGAAACCGTGTTTAATGCAAAAAGCAAAATACACAAACATAATAATAATAGCCACAATTATAATAAGATCTAATGATGCAGTTATAAGCAAATTCAAAATATATTAAAAAAATAAAACGTTTTCATTTAAAATTAGTTCTCGTAATTATACCTCTAGTCTAAAAGATTTAGTCGGTGTACTGTACGACAATCCTTAATATTTCCGTATATAATTACCAACTGTTAATCTTCAGATGGTCACCCCGAATTGTCTTGGCGGTCCACCTATCGATCGCGATCGACTTAATGCCCACCCGGGCCTTACGGTACTCGACTGTAAAAGTTCATAGCAAAACTTTAATTTGCATGAATACTGATTAAGAACTCCATGAAGAATGTTGCGTATCGAGGTTAGTGGCAAGCCCAAGCGTCCGGTCAGCTTCCCGAGCATTGCTAGTCCTGAGTCATCAGTATTTATAATCGTCCGTCCCATTTGCATATTTCCAACTAAGTCGCTCGTACCAGCGCCACCTATCGGCTGTTTTTGATTTTTTTTCTTAAAAAAAACCCGTGTGATTTATCGATGCTACACGCGCAAATCGTTTTTTATTTTGTTTAATTTTCCAGGTTTTAAAATTTTTTAAAGTTTAGACGGAATTTTTGCCCACCCGGTATAATGCCTGAGTGGCATGGGGTATTTTAAATAGCCGTTTGAGCCACAAGTCCTCTCGTGAGGCTGGTGGAAGGGGAAGAGAAGTGAGAGATCCATGATTACCTCCAGGGTCCCTCCAGCGTCAGAAAGGTAGCCTTAGCTACAACAAAATATTTTTTCTGAGATTAGGGGATCCGTATATATAAACCAACCTCTTTACTTTAACTTCTTCAAAAATATTCTAAAAATTCTTGCCTTGTAAACGGGAATATACGGTACATCTTAAAGTTTATTTTCGATATTTCCAAGTAAAATTACAGAAAATACTGAATTAATTCTACATTTTATCTGTCTTTCTATTTGTTAACTAAATTTCAGATGAAATAAAAATCAAACGTACATAATGATATTCATAAATTTTCTAAAAGGCACTTTTCGGATTATTTCTTCCTAGAATATCCTTCCATTAATAGGAAAATACGTATCTAGAATAAACTAATAGACTTTCTGTTATGATTCTGGGTATAAAATTTGCTTTCAATTCGGAACGCATTTGTCTTCTAATGCTAAAGTTCCTTTTCTTGTTCAACCTTAATATGTTTGATGAGAGAGAAACAACACTCGCTTGGAAGATTTCGAGCCTGTTTTAATATCTTAAAATGAGAAAATATTAAACAGGTTTTGAATTATTTATTTCAGTTGCTGTTATTAAAATGAACGGCGCGTTATTAAAAAGTCATAGAAGGATTATTTTAAGTTTATTTTCAAAAATTCTAGTTTAAAGTTCAGTTATTTAACCTTTTATATCCATTAATGCACAGCACAGCAAAAAATAAATACGTAACTGTGAAATTGATAAAATGTGAAAAATAAAGTTTTGATTTATACACAAAATGCACATGAAGACAGTAATAGGTAAATGTATTAAAGAAAAGAATTACCCACAAAAAAATGAATATTTGCTTTTCGCAAATTATATATCAACGTGCTATTTTGGTGATTAAGAAAATGATGTTTAAAGCCGGAAAAAGCAAAATAAAACTTACACTAATAAGGCATGCCACTACTGAGTACCTTTACACAATCTTTATAATGATTATCTATTCTCTTAATCAGTTGATAAACCATAGCAAACGTAGAGAATAGTCATTATTACCATTTGGGCATTCAAATTCTTATCCTGTTGGCGTACACCTTATTTTCTCAAAATCGTTACACATTAGGATCCTATTTTAGCTCACAACTTTATTTATCTCTTACTTGGCAATTTATTATCCTCATATAGGGCAGAAAAGCAGTACAGAAAAATGAGCTGTTGGTGCAGTTTGGCACAGTATTTTGCATCGTTTTCTAAGTGTGAGCGCTAAAAGAGGATTTTGCCCATTTGTGATCTAATTCTGGGGCAAATCTGGATTCGTTCATGAACAGGACGTTTGTACTCATTTTAGTGAGGCAATCTAATTTATATGTTTTTGGTAATACATTAATCTTCCTTCTCTCGATTGAACATAACAAACACTTAATACTCAGGCGTACAACCTTAAAACCTTTGCATTTTGAAAGATATTGTTTTTCTACTGTTGCAACTATATGGATGTAAAAGTTGTGGAGATAGATAGTCGAATCTGCTTGTCAACTATAGCAATATACTGCTCATCAAAGAAGGCGATTTACTTAAATTTGTTTCTCCAATTGATAAATTACGAACAAAAAGCATTTAAGTAAAAAACAATTCCTTTGATTTGCTACTTTGCTTTAATGAATCCGTGAGATTTTCAGTTCTCGCAGCATAAGATTTGTTTTTCATTCATGACAACTTAAATATCATCAAAGTTCCTCCCATAAAAACTTATAAACCCTTCGCATCAGCGTTAAAAAAATCTTCTCAAACTCCTCAGAATGTTGGCATCCTCAACAAATGTCTAATTCGCATGTATTCACACAGTCAATTGTGATCCGCTTTATAGTACAATAGTTTCATACATCTATCTGCATTCGTAGCGCATTTTAAACCTCTCAAATTTAAATATGCTCTCAAACATATTGAAAAATTGTGTTGTATGCTCAAATTTTGGAACCCAGTATATTTTAAACATATTTCATACATATACAATGAAACCTAACAAACGTTACAAAAGGTATATTCGTAACAAAGTGAATTGAAATTTTATAAATTGGTCGCACTAGAATTGTTGAATGATAGCATATTTTACACTACATTTTTCAAGAAAATAATTCGCCGCTTTAATACATTGTATTTTGGGTACATATTTTCGTGATTTCAAGCACATATTCTCGGCAAAATTTTATTTCGACATTGCACAAACGTTGGAATTTCAAATGCGCTTAAGAATTCAGATTCAAAAATTAAATTAATCATTATTAAAAGCTACAATAAAAATATGGAAAAAATAGTGTTGAATGAAAATAAAATTAATTTTTTATTCCTTGCTGAAAACTTTTTAGTTCTATAATTACTTTAGTTATTAAGTTTTATTGTCTTTTAGCTTTTATAACTTACTTTCTTTTAAAAACAAAAGTAAATACAAAATGAAAAGCAAATGGATATTAAAAAGAATAAAGATAAGCAAAGGTATTAAAGTGAATAAACATTTTTCAACTTTAAAGCACTTAATAGCTTTTTTCTCATTACGTAAATGTGCATTTCAATACTTTGCAGAAAAAACTGTAATTTCTTTCAACTTGAAAATAGGAAGTGACTTTATTGTTTCTAAATTCACTCAATTCATAAAAGTTAATAGATACAAAGGTACTTTGTTATCAAACAAATTTTTAATTTAAATATTCTAGAGTCTAATGAATGTTTTTTACTGTTGCTTTGTTTTTCTCGCACCCTTTTGGAATATTTTTGCTTTTAACAGTTCTTTTAATAAGTAAATAAGAGAGAATAAAAATTTCTGTAAATTAATTTCGACTCGAGGTAATGAAGTTAATTAATTGTTCTTAGTTCTTTTTTTCTGGAAATGTTAACTACGAGAAAATGAAGAAATACCTGAGTTTAAAACTTTTAATTGTTATTTTTTTCAAATTTATTTTTAACGCCAATTTGCAATGAATGCGATTGACTTAAAAAAGAAAATGAAAGCTTAATTATGACTTCAAAAAAGTATTTATTTATCCCTTCAGATATTATTTTACTAAACTGTTAAGTAGTTTGTATTCATGAAGCAACGCAAATTAAAACTCCTAACTAAAATACCTTGCCGATATTATAAAAGTGCCTTCATAAAACTTTACAATGTTTCTGAGTAAAATCAAAAATAAAACAGCTGAAATTTCATTTTTAAATGGCATGTTTGTGGAGTTTTTCATTTTATTACTTTTTTATCAAGTTGCTTTTTTATCTTTTACTATTTCATAAAAATATTTATCGATAACTCATTTTGAACATAAAAATATTTTATTTTACATTACTTAAACTTTTGCTAGATTTACATACTTTTATATATACTTTTATTCTATATATAAAATCAAACACTAATGAATGCAATAGCATTCTAAATTGCTAGTAGGAAAATTTACTTATTAAACAAAATTTAATAAGATGCTAGAAAATAAAGATGTTACAAAAAATGAAATATCCTAATTTTGATTCTAAAGCAATATATTTTTCCCTTTAATAGACCACGCGCGCGATTGACAATCTAAAAATTTCTCTTAATTTCTAAAACTGCCTTAAATTTCATTGATAGGCATAAAATTTATAATATTTTCTCATCGACTTATGAACTACTCGCAATAACGACCATAAACAGATATAAACAGTAGATAAAGAAAGATGACTAGATGATAGGGTCAACTACACTGATCTTTGTTCGATTGGTATGCGATCCTACACAGAAGTTTACTTTACAGGGTGTCCTAAAAATAACCCCCAAACATTAGCACATAAAAAATTTCCTGACTATTACTAACTGTATTGCTTTCGACAAAAATACAAAACATGAAGTAAGAGGTCACAACCGGTGCAATAAAAAACACCATTTTGAACACATCAACAGCAATATATGCTAATATTTATAATTTTAGATGTTCTAAGCGTCCATCGGGCACATCGAGGCAGGTTTGAGAAAGCCATTGAAGGGATCAGTACACTCGTTGTACCAGTGCGGTATCAACTGAAGTACAAGCAGCATACAGACGAGCATTTAAGAAGAGTTGGAAACCTCTCTATATATACTGACAATGTTAAATTGGCTATATTCAATGTACCTTTTCTCCAGATCTGTTATATGTACATTCTTGAAATTTTTCATACAATTAAAGTACACCTTTTTCATTCTACTGAAATGAGTGTCCAGCTAATTTTGATTTTTTTAATAATTTATGAAATATTTCATCAAACATTGTGAAATTTGACCCATTTTTCACATAAAAAAATTTGTAAAAAATAAATTTTTGAGTTTTTTACAAAAAGCTCGCTTTAGTATTTATTAGACATGATTATAAATATATTGTAAAATATTTACATACCTGTGAACAGTAGTTTCTGAGAAAAGGTACATCGAACATCAAAATTTACAGGTTGAGATAAATTGATTTGAATGCATACAGTGAGGCTTCTAATCGGCTAGGAAATAAAAAAGGCCCAATTTACAATAAACGATAAATGTTATGATTTATATCAGACGTTCAACTTTTAAGCAAAAACTAAGTACTTCGTTTACATTTTTCGAAATTCTAATGGGTGTGGCCCAGTTTTAACGATTATTTAAAAATAGGTTTTAAGGGCTTCTAATTACCGTGGAGGTTAAAGTAAGAAATTTTTAAAAAGGTTAAAATCTATACAAATTTAAAGTGTAAAAATCTCAAATTGTCAAAATAATTAACTTTCCAACACTCCTTAAGTCCGTTCAGGTAGTCACTATGTATCGATACACCAATTCTTTGAAATCGACCCATAGGGGGAAAAATCTAACGATGTGAGATCTGGTGATCGTGGTGGTTATGGAATTAGATCCATCATCCGACCTAGTGCCCGGATATGCCATATCCAGCCAACCACGTACAAGAGCACAGAAATGCGCCAAAGTCCCATCCTGAACCATCATGCATCATTATTCATTCATCGTCATTTAAGGTGTATTTTTTATAAACTATGGATCATACAGGCAGAATGCTTATGACATTTTTTATGTACTCCCAACGAATGCCGTCCATCCGTTATAGTAGTTAGTGGTGCTGACTGCTGTGCCGTAAGGCCAGGGTTCGAATGTCTGCAAATGTATAATGACTTTGAGGTATGGGGTACTCTAAATAGCCATATAATCGCAAACCCTCTCGTGGTTTTGGTGGAAGGGGAAAAGAAGAGGGGGTGACCTCTTTCCACCTCCAGGGTGTTTTCCTTCAAAATTTGGAGGGAACTGAGCAAAATCGTACTATCACCTGAATGATTTTCAAAACTATGGCTAACAACAAGCATACATCTAGCCTTTTGCCGCGATGAATTTCGTGGGATTTGATCTGACACCATCAGGTAGGTGGCATGAGCAATAAAAACTCCCAACAAAGAATCAGCCTGGGCAGAGTTTGAGTACTTTTTATGAGGCATCCCTATATATTATATTATTTGTTACTGTGACCAGCCGCCCAGACAGTATGTTGGATATGACGCTCGACTTGTAACCGAGTATGTTCGAATCCCGAGTAAGGCATGGTTGTATCTTCTTATGGAAATGAAGTCATACTATATCCCGTCTTGAAGGGAAAGCAGCCCACCCCTTCTGTTATATGCTGGGATAATCTTTTGTAATAAATGTCTATATTCTTCTGTTTGTATTGTATGTTTCTATTATTCCATCACGACAACATCAACACAACATTACAGTGACCCCCGAAACTAAGACTCATGTAAAAAGGTTGAAAAAAGGAATTAAAGTACACTGAACTTAATTGGTCAGAAAATTATATAAATCATTTATTGAAATCTATAATTTGGTCACTTCCATGCTGCCAAATTTCTTTTTCAAACTATTGTATCTAGTTGATAAGATTTCCTTCTTAGAAATAAATTCAGACAGAGCCTTGATGTTACGTCGTTCAAAAATTGATTTTAAAATTTTAAAGAAATAAAATTCACACACACACATTTAACTTCAAAATGTTGAGCGGAATACAAAAACAATTCACACCTGCAGCCATATTCATCTTTTCTCTTATAGTGTGAGGTTTCACCCTTCATAAAAGCTAAAATTTCCCCCCTCATCTCAAAAGGGACATATTTTTTCCCCACTAAGAAAGATTCAAAGTATGAAAGATTGAATGAAAAGAAATGTATTGAAAAATAATCTGAAATTCTATAAATAGCTATAAAGTGCGATATTTTCAATTCATTTAGATTTGTTTTATTCGGTTAATAAGAATCTTATAAAATAAGTCTCACATAGAAAACATGTAAGTCAAAAACCTATGATGTAGACAGATATCGGTTTTTCCAAACAAGGGAAAATTTAATTTACACATAAAAACATTTTTATGTGTTATTTGCTGTCATAAAATAATAATCCTCCATAAAATACATTAAATAATCCTCCGTATTCAAGATCACACTTTTTCTAACGGAGAATGAATTCAAAATCAATATAGTCACATGTAGATGAACAGATTGGCAATACAATGTAGTCGGTTACATATAGTTACGAATTTTGTAATAGCTATCATGTGTTGTCTTTCATTAACAACACAAGAGATCAAGTTTTTTCTGAAATTTGGATCCTGACAGACAGCTGATCATCCACCCGACATTTACCAAATAAGCCATCTACCGATGACAGCACCAGCAGGAGTATACTACAACTTTTTCAACAGCTTTCAGATCGGCACCCTATCCATCTACAGTGGGTCCCTTCTCATGTAGACCTGCCCGGGAACGAAGTAGCGGACGACCTGGCGAAGGCGACTACCAGCGATCCTGGGGATCCGGAAGACCACATGGCTATTGAATTACTTACCTGTCGACACCCATGGTATATCTTCCGCTACCATTCAAGGGTTATTGAACCTTTTCGAGGTGCATGAATTTTGAGGGTGGCAACAGAAGCTTCCCAATTTGCACCAAATGTAACATCAGTCCTTTTTTCCTCAGCACATTCTGCAATGTCTGAGGTTTTCCTGTGAGGAGGTTGTTGCTTCCCCCCTGCTGTTCCTAGACTTTGCACAGATTTATGGACTCATGGATCTCGTCTAGTTTCACTAGACCAGATGGAGATGATTAGTCCCAACATCACCACCACCACGAATTTTGTGTAATGAATTTTTAAAATAGTGTAAATAATTTATATCTGGATGTGCAATACGTTGATATTAATTACTTTATGTTGTATTTATTTTATGTTAAAATTGTAATATTCGCAAGTAACCCATTTCTTACATTATAATGGCGATTCAATGGAAACTTGGCGAAATTTTGGTTTAGAGTCAAGTTGGAATCAATTTTGGCGACCTTGTTTACGACTGTTCTGGTGACTTGGCGATACCATTTTTGGCGAGTTCGAAACCCTATGGGTTCTTTTCGAAATTCATGAGAAATCTAGAAATATCACGACCTATGACACCAGCGGATTTTTTGAGTAAAAAATCCATGAGACCTATAAATAGGGTGTCTCTTACCGAAATTGAGTCAGTATTGTCTTGACTAACGGTTAGTTGGTATTGATTTGAGACGTGAAGAATCGATAAGCGCGATTAGTGATTACTTTGGCTGTTTAATAGGACAAACAAGTGTTTCTGAACAATATTTAATTATACTTGTATTTTAGACTTTGATATTTGTGTCTGAGTGCCGTAGAAGGTATGATTTACTATGCGAATTACAGTATACTCTAAGGATTGTTTTTTTACAATAAATTTCGCTCCTGAAGAACTGTCTTACTCTTTGCGACTAATTGTATAAAATCCTCGAACCCTGATCTATGTAACAATGTTTTTCACCAACGATTTATTTGTTTGCTAATAGCATATATAACCGTATAACCAGGAGTACAAGATCAAAGCTCATTCTGGAATTTTAAAGTCGTTTTAAAATTGATATCGATTACACAAGAAAAATGGCTTTCCGATATTTTCCTTGGATGAATACGTACATGTCTGAGCAAAATGCTTAAAAAATATCATTTTTATTCATAAAATGCATTTGACGGACTTTCTTTATACGCAGCATAAGGTACAAGAGTGCATACAAATTAGTTTAAGTGTAGTGAATTTTTCAAAACTGTAACATAAATATTCTAGTTTCATTAGAACATTTTCTTGCAGACATGAATTAATATTTAACAAAACTCGGAAAACATTTTGAAATCAATTTTCCTAGCTGAATATTCTTATCAATAAATTATTAAATTTTTTTAGTTAATTCGCCATTTTTTTTTTCTAAATGAATTCATATCTAGATACAAGTGGAATTCACATCCCGAAATCATTTTTGGCTCAAAATACATGTTAAAGCAGATCAATTTTTATTTTTAGAATTTCGAAATCTATCTATGTGAAAAAGATGTTCGATGGTTTACAGAAGGGGGAAATAAAAATTTATAAAAAATGTATGTTAAGTACTATAACAATAAGACACTAAAGCTTAGATATTGGAGCTTTTTTTTTTAGAAAAAAGTCAAAGTAATTTAAAACTGAAAGAGAGAGGCCTTTTTATACTTTTTTTAAAATGTGTTTAGATGAGAGTACCATTACTCAATAGTTATGAGAGCAAAGCACACTTCAGCTACAAAAAGATTATTTCGCATAATTTATTTTTTTCAACCCCCTACAAGTTGAAAGAACATTGCACATGGACGGAAGAAAGTGGATTATGAAATGTAGCAATAAATATTATACTACTCAGCACTCACGTATCAATAATCATCAATATTGGTTATTTATATCAGCGTTTCTTTTTATCAATGCGCCCCTAGGGGACATGATAACTTTACGAGGAGGATGCGAGCGTGTTGAAAAGTCGAAAACAAAATATTATTTAAAAAAGGATTAATTTACGGTAAGTAAACAAACAAAATGTATTCTGACATAATAAAAAATAAAATACACACATTTGCACTGATATAAAAACCTTATAAATATATCAGTACTGTACAATGTACTTTATAATTAATTTAACAATACCAAGTTAAGACAAAGTTTAATAGTTACCGGTGACCCCAGTGTCATACATAAAGTTATACAATGTCTCCGTTTTCTACGTAGGAGCACGTATGTGATGTGTTGGGGGAGGGGAAGAAAATACATAATTGTAGGATTTAACGTATTAGAGAATTACATATATTCTCTGATCAGTGAGGTTACAAGCTCACCAATAGATGGAGCCACCAGCGAATATATGTATCCCCCCCGTAATGAGGGGTTTTAGGGGAGAAAACGATCGCGACGCGGAACGAGACAGACGCGAGATAAGAGACTCCGGTTTTACAGGCGAGAAGCCACGTTTTTCGGTCAACGTGGAGGTCAGTAGGCTTAGCGACAATTGAGAGTATGCTTCGTGAAATAACTCATAAAGTTTTAATTGTAAATAATCTAATGTTTCATTAAACAGTAATTTCATTCTAATCTGCTTATTTCTTTGATATATCAAGATCCCGAACATTACTTACCCCTAGACACCCCTACATAAATAAATAAAAGAAATCCTCTGGTATAAGACAATCCTTCGCAGAAACTGTCAATGTTCTTTTATTGCATGGCAAAGCCTTCGGAATAATTTTATGGATAGCAGTGTACAGAAAAGATCGTACTTCGGAAAGACGTATATATACGTCCGAGGAATTTATCGCACCGGTTGAGCGAGACGTATACATATGCCGGTAGCACCTAAGAGATTAAAGTCTTATTGTAGCTTTCGCGTCAAAGTATAGTACAATTGAATTTCTGCATTGCTATTTGTATGGATGGATGGACTGATTGATTGATTGATTGAATATTAACGTCGCACTGTTCAGCTACACGAGGGCTTTTGGCGACGGACCACGTAATTTTGAACCATGGTCAAGTGACGTGGATGACACCTGAGCTGGCACCCCCTCTCCTAAGCTATTTGTATGGAAGGGGGGTGCGATGAAAATTATGATAGAATATTGGGTCGCAAAAATATTGAAAGTTTGAGAAGCACTGGTTTATACTGTTAAAAATTAATTACTTTGAGTCTAAAAGCATCTAACCAAAATTAAATCTTCTTTCGGTTTTTTATCGAAAATGTTATTCTTTTGTGTGGCAATATTAAATATTGAGCTTATTTTCTTAAGACATATTTTCTCCTAATCTCTATAAAATAGAATATCTTTTCTGCATTGGTAGGTTCGAATTAAAAAAAAATTCCTCCATATATATAGCCGCGATCAACCCTAATACATATATTTCACAAAAATTCCCATTTTGATGTATGATTTTGTCCCTATTTGAAAAGAAATTCCTGCATTCAAATCTAAAAGTTTACCTATAGATTTCTATGGGGCAAAATCTGTATAAGGTGATCAATCTTGAATGCTGTACATCTGAAATAACTTCTCTTTCGGTCTGTATCGTCTTGCAGATGTCACATTACTTGCTCGAATAACACATTCAAAAGTCTAATGTGAAACGAGTAGCGACAAAAAAATTCAGAGTCATTTATCATGCCGATGATCGAGAAAATATATTTAAATGTTTTGTGTTAAATAAAATATTGTGGGTATAAAATATTAACTTTCTCTTTTTCAAAATATGTGTGAAATATTATGCTTGGGATTTTAACATGTTTCCAAAAATAATTACTTATTGCCTGATTTTTTTAAATGTTTTTTTATGAATTATTTTACATTTTTCCTCAGAGACGATTCAAAAACTCATGAAAGAATATTAAATTAGTGGGATTTTGTTCGTCAAAAATTAATAAACAAACGTACATAACATTTAATATAAATATTCACAATATTATGAATCACATGCAAATAAATTTTTATGAGAATATTTTACACGAATTAGGTTATAAAGGTTATTATGTGATTTTTATACATTTTAAGAAGTCATTATATAGTATGTATATGATGTATAAAAAATTAGCCTAATTAAAAAAGAAAACATTGCAGAGCTCTCTAATTGATTTTAATTAGAAAATTTGAAATTCCAAATATCTGTGGAACATAAATGATTGTGTAAAAAAAAGTAATTATATGTTTGATTTTTAGAATCAGTTTAATAATTTCTTACGAATTCTTCAAAAATAAAATGCGAGAACAGACAATTTAATAACAGAACATGTGATACATGATTTCTGAATATTGCACTTTCAATTTTTTTCTCTGGTATATTAATTTTTAAACTTTAATTTTACAAATAAATATTTATTCTAACCCTTTCATGATGTTGTTGCCAATATAAAGTTAGAGCAAATGTTTTTGAAAATGTGTTAAATCATACAGAATTACTTAAAAAAAATTATGTGTAAGCTAACATTTGGATCTTAAATTTTTACTATGAAGTTAATAGTTTTTTTTAAGTGAGAAATTTTTTATATGTTTCTTAGGAACACTTTATAACATAAAAAGGGATAATACTGCACAATATAATTCTATCAGTGAATTCACATAAGTGATATAAAATCTTGAATAAGTATTCACGCGATAAGTAACATTCATTAAATGTAATAACTTGTTTCCCTTAATTTCGATTATATTTTTCCACAATTCCTACTATTAGCTCACACTCTCTATATATTTATTTATTTGTCTTCGTGGAATTTTCAATCGTTAATAAAATACATTTTAAAGCGCTCAATTGAGCTGAAATTTTATATACATGATTATTTTGGATGACAATACAGTAATTTTTAATTATAATTAATAAAAATTAATTGATTAAAACTAATTATTTAAAGAAGAATTATAAATACAGCCACGTTGGCATCATTTTGGTGACTTAGCGATCCTTTTGACGACTTGTGTCAAAGCTTGAAAATATTTTTTCTCACGTTTTAAAGCATTAAGCTGAACTGAAGTTTTATATACACGATTGTTTTAGATGACAATACGATACATTAATGATAATTAATAAAAATGAATTTCCACTTAATATTGCAATTCTGTCGTAGCTAAAATAAAATTTTTCTTGATTTAATTTATTTTTTTTATATTACTTGCTTTGTTTTTTATTACATTTACTTTTATAATCTTGCTTTTTTCCTGTCAAAAAGGATGAAAACTTGAAGTCTGAACGCCCATACAGGGATGCAATATATATATACAGTCGAACCTCTATATTGCGAATTTTTCTACATAGCGAACTTTTTCCTGGAAACAAAAACATTTCACGGTTTTTTTGTAAAATAACCTCCAAATAGCGAAGTGCATTTTTTATATAACGAACTTTTTCTCTTGTGATTCCATTTTTTCTCCCTATTTTTGAAATAGTTCTGAACATTTCGAGTTATTCTCTCTTTTAGCACATTTTATAGTGGTCATAAACCTTGTTCTGGTTTTATTGAAAGCCTAACTCACCGAGTGCAATATAATTCTGGACATTTCATCCAAGAAGGGCAACCTTCAGCCCCCACTGCCCAGTTCATTGGAAACACCTTCGATATTTCCTTTCACTTTCAGTAAAGTCTCATGTCCTCGAACTAGTCTTCATTCATTTGTAGTATTGGTCCGTCGTACTGGTAACTTCGTTTCTTGTGGCTCGAAAATGTCAAAATGTAAGGACTGGAGCATCAAAGAAAAAAATTTAATTTTCCAGGAAGTGGATAAAGGCGTCAAGGAACCTTTCTTGCAATTTTTCTTTCTTTCTTTTTTTTGATAGGTAAGATATATAAAATAAATATATATTAATGTACAAAAAGGTGTGAATAATTCGTTTTTTTAATAAAAATTGTTTATGAATTTAAAATTTGTTTTATGTGGTTTATAAAGAAAATTGAAAGATGAACCTCTATATAATGAACTTTCCTTATAACGAACTTCTTTTCGAGATTTAGCGATTTCATTATATAGAGGCCCGACTGTATATACATCAATTGATATTCTACATTGAATTTTACTATGACTTACGGAAGGAAATATAAACTATTTTCTACAGCACTATTGCTGAGCATTATTATGCGCAGAGTTTGCTACTACACTTGCACAAAACTTCCTCCATCAACAGTAATACACGTTTATGGCACTGTTAAAGCAACTGCTGAGAAAAAAAATGCCGACATTTCTTGTAAGAGAGATGCCACAAGCCATATTCCAGCGACTATGTCCTCATTTGACTCATATTGGATCCTCACAGACTAAGAGTTTTATATGTTCTCATAAAAAAATACGGTCTCGATGCCTGTTACGATGTAGTAAGGCAATCGTCAATAACGCAGCAAGTAAGCATTTGATAGGTTTTCTTTCGCGTATTTTGTATAATTCTAACGTACTCTTTTATCTACACATTCCTATGCAAAATATATTTGCTGCCAAAATTTGAATTTCGTCTCATGAATTCTGAATCGCCTTTTAAGTTGAATATTTTAATGCCATACGCTGCTTAACAGGAGCAAAAATCTGAATCCAGTTGGTTTTTGAAGAAACATGTAATATAAAAAAAATTGTTAAGTCAATTCTTACTTAGATCAACAAAGAAAAATTTTATCTTAGCTACTTTTTATTAAATAGTTACAATTAATATAAATATGTATATACAGTTGACAGAATCACAACATTAACTAGTAATTAATTTTTATTAATTATCATTATAGTACCGTATTGTCATCCAAAACAATCGTGTATATAAAATTTCAGTTCAACTGAATGCTTTAAAACGTGAAAAAAAAAAACCTTTTCAAATTTTGACACAAGTCGCCAAAAGGATCTCTAAGTCGCCAAAAATGATGCCTACGTGGCTGTATTTGTAATTTTTTAAATAATTAGTTTTAATCAATTAATTTTTATTAATTATAATTAAAGTATTGTATAGTAATCCAAAATAAAATCATGTATATAAAATTTCAGTCCAATGAGCTCTTTAAAATGTATTTTATTAACGATTGAAAATTCCACAAAGATAAATAAATAAATAAATAAATAGAGTGCGTCAGCTATATAATAGTAGGAATTGAAAAAAAGATTACAGTTAACTTATCTAGAATTGAAAAAATCAGTATGATTATCCCAAAGTGTTATAAAACAATATTTTTTACATACGGATATAATTTGTAACCAACTAAAACAATAAATCTAATTATAGAATTTACTCATATTAATCAAATTTATTATAAGTTTATTTAATTTAAGTAAACTAATTTGAATTATTTTGAAATAAGTGTTTTATTACTATTCAATTAATTTATAATTTTTAAAGATTCAAATTACCACCAATGACTAAAATAAATTAAATTTTGAATTCATGCAACTATAGTTTGATTAATTTTAATTCAATCAATTTAACCAATTCAATTTTTAATTAATTGTAACACAATTTAATATAAAATTACATATTGATGTAAGATTCACTTGATGCCGTTTCGACATACACCACGGTTTTTCGTGAATTCTATCTAAGCACTATTTCTTGATTGAACTTAAAAGGATTTTATTTTCCAATTAATTACTATATGAATATTCCAATACTCTAAAGCCTTTTGTTATTTGATCCCATATCTGTACCCAATTTAGTTTCAAACAATGGTATATGTAGGGTGTGTGCCTAGCATCCAAAATCATCACCAGACATTATTAAATGTGATTGCATAAAAAATTATTTAAAAGGAGAATATGTATGAATATTAAACGGATAAGAATCTTAACTTTTCGAAAAAAAAGAAGAAGAAATCAGTAAATAACACTATCGACTATGCTCCTGATTAAAAATATATAGAGAGTGTTGCAAGAGGTTGTAAATTGAATTTTATGTGACGTCTACTGCAAAATAATTTACCAATCAATATATCGCGTTTTTGTCACAAGACAGGATACACTTCAGAATTCTCAAATTGACGCTGAAGCTGGGAGAACAGTGGAAGTAAACTTGAAATTTTGAGGGTGAAACACGCCGTACCATAAGTCATTATTTATTCGCCACTGTATTCCTTACGAATTTCATAAGGGAAAAACCGTTGCAAAAGCAGGTCAATCAATTTGTTCTGTTCGCAGTAGGGGGATGATCGTTTAGTAAGACACATTCAATTTCTGGTTCCGACGTTATAAAGATGGCGATCTTTACGTCAGTGTTTGAGAAAGCAGCAATGCTCCACAGCAGGCAAAGTATAAGGATTTACAATCACAATGCAACACTGCATACATGATATTGCTGTGAATTTTTGTTACATTCTATATACTCGTATTGTTACATTCATAATATTGTTGTACATAATTGTTACATTCATAATATTGTTGTACATAATTGTTAAATTCATAATACTGTTGTACATAATTGTTACATTCATAATATTGTTGTACATAATTGTTACATTCATAATATTGCTGTACATTATTGTTACATTCATAATATTGCTGTACATTATTGCTACATTCTATATATTTTTATTGTACTGGCGTGATGAAATTATGATTGAAAATTGGGGGTCACAAGCATTCAAAGTTTGAGAAGCACAGCAATAAATTATAATTCATATTTTCTTTACCTCAAAAATATTCCCAGGGCCTCATCTAGAATCCATAATACATAGATCTGCAATCTATGTTGCTTCTACTGTGATCAAAGATAAATACACGCGAACCGAAAAATGGAAAAAGTATGATAAAAGAAATAATAAATTCGCAGCGCTCCAAAATTCGTCTTTTGTGGAGAGAACTGAGTATCACAGTAAAAGCGAAAGAATGAAAATAAAGTATAGAAAGAATGAAAAAAAAATTGCAACGACAAGATTATTGGATTAGAAATCAAACTGAAGAGTATAAAAAAATGAAGCATTGGAGGATATTTTTTCGGGTCAAACTATTCCTGAGGTAATAAAAAAAATCCACTTCAAATATTTTGAAAAAGTACCCTTAAAAGTTTAAAAAAAGTGCTCAACAAAGAAGAACAATGAAAAACTAGAAAAGAACTGTTTGCGTAGAACCAGTTCCTGGCAACTGGCCAATAATAAAGACACGTGACTTTTTGTAGGAGAAAAGAAACTCATTCAGAAACTTGAAATAAAAACTTCAGGGATTTTATATATATATATATATATATATATATATATATATATACGTGAAAAAAAGATATAGAAATTAACTTATTATTTTTACCAGGTAAAAAAGTGCCAATATCAAAAACCTTTCTTTAAATCTTTTTTTTGTCTCAGTGAATGTTTTTAGAGAGGTAAGTGAGAGTTAATTCTTCTGTTACTTTTTTAAAAAAAATTCCACTAAGCTAATACACTAAGTGTTTTACAAAAACAAGAGGATTTTTTTTCTCTCAGTATAAATCTGTTCCACTATACATCATTTATAAAAAAAACCGATAGTTCAAAGTTTTTTTGGGCGAAAATGATTTGTTTAATGTTGGATTCATTTATTGTATTTATGTCTAATACACTAAAATGCCAAGTTATATTAATGACAGGTTGGAGTTTAATGTCCCTGACAAAAAAAAAGAAGAATGTTGAACAAACCGACAAGTTATTGCTCTTTCAACACGATACAACTTCGCCAGTATAAATTTTATGCAATTGGTTCATTTAATATCACCGAATAATTTTTTTATTTTCTGATTTAAATACAATGATTTCTATTAAATTGTGAGGGTCACATTTATTGTTTATAGCTTTATTCAATATTAAATTTTTTTCCATCATAAGATTTCCAGAAGTACACAAGCAACATACTTGAAATTTTCTACGCGTGTTTCTTTTGTTGAGTATAGATCCACTAACAACTGGTTTTACGGATATCGAAAGACAAAGTCACAGTTTTTGAGTTATCAGACTTACAGACTTGTTTTTCTATCAGGTAGACATGTTTTCTTTAGGTATACATGTTTTTCTGGCTGAATGGAGAGTCCCTAAAAAGGATATTTGCAGAGATTGACTCCGTAGAACGGGAATGAATGAGAGGTTTTAGTTCCGTTTTAGAAATTCAAATGCAATCATTTTTAAATCAAGACGCGAGCGCAACAAAAATGATTCTGAATACAATCGAAGGGTTAATGCTAGTATACTTGTATACGACATATCATAACTGTATACCAGCGTTTCTCAAACTGTGGGGTGCGCCACTCTAAAGGGGCGTAATAACCCAACGTGGGGGGCGAGAGCATATCGAAAAGTCGAAAATAAAAAATTTAAAATCATTATCAATTTACTAAAAGGCAGCAAAACAAAAAAACGTTCTGACATAATAAAAAATGAAATTCATATTCACATGGAGATAAGATACTTATAAATGTATTAGAACGACAAAAATATTTGATAATTAATTTATCAATACTAAATTGAAAACAAGTTTAGTAATTACTAATAACTTCCATGGGCTTGTCATATGGAAAATTATGTACAAAATATAATACTTATCTTGATAGTTTGTACAGTTTATAATTAAAGTCACACTGCAGCTTTAACTTCGAAGTACATTATTGTTGTATTCCATACATAGTTGCTATACGAGGGGGTCGTGATGGAAATTATGACTTAAAATTGGGTCGCAAATATTGAATGTTTGTGAAGTACTGTTGTATACGGTAATTCAAGGAGTTATAATGGTTCCTAATCTCCTTTTGCAATACATTTCAAAAAAGGCATTCGTCAACTCTTTCTCTAGATACCAAAATTTCTTTAAATACATGAATCTGATGGTTTACTATATCGCCTACATACTTGATTAGTGAAAGGTTGTAAAAAAAAATAAATGTGAAACTTTATAGATATTTTATCATATCAGTTATTTGAAATACGCTAAAAGTTATTTAAAAATGGACAACACGGGATATTTAGAGTCAAACAAGTAATATAAAAAAATAAAAAATTAAGTCAATTCCTGCTTAGATCAACAAAGAAAATTTTTATTTTAGCTGCTTTTATTAGTTACAATTATTATAATTGTGTATATACATCTGACAGAATCACAACATTAAGTGGTAAATAGTTTTTATTAATTATTATTAAAGTATCGTATTGTCATATCCAAAACAAGCGTGTATATAAAATTTTAGTTCAACTGAATGTTTTGAAACGTGAGAAAAAAACCTTTACATGTTTTGACACAAATCGCCAAAATGGTCGCCAAGTCGCCAAAAATGATGCCAAAGTGGCTGTATTTGTAATTATTTAAATAATTAGTTTTAATCAAAATTAATTTTTATTAAAAATTTGTATATTGTCATCCAAATAATCATGTGTATAAAATTTCAGCTGAATTGAGCGCTTTAAAATGTATTAATAATGTATAATGTCTCCAAATTTCCACTGAACGAGAACGAGAGGATTGGAGCCTTATCAGATTAAACATGCATCAACCCCTATACACCGCAGGTCTTCAGTGCTTTATATTTCGAGCCCCCAACTTGACAACTCTGGCCAAGAGTTCGCCATCATGGCAACTTGGTTACCGCGGCAACGTAATCAACTTTGAACGGACAATATTGAATCATTTATAGTTTCGTGTTAAAATACTTTGTAAAAACATGGGCTGATTTTTCGCTTTTTCTGCAAATGAACGCCAACTGTTCTTGATTTTAAGTTGTATTGTATACAGTAAAAATCGCTTAGCTTGAAACTGAAGGGAATGAAATATTTTTTCTTTTTAAGGATATTGCAAAAAAATCATATATATCAACTAAATTAAGTTTATTCGTTTATTTTATTTGCATAGAAATATATGTATATAAATATATTTAATAAAAATAAAGGAAACAAAAACATTCACAAGAACTTAATTTTTTGAAAAAAAAAATATTTATTGAGTTTTTGGAATATAATCTGATACTTTATTTCTTTGCAATTTTTTCAGTATCAAATTATCAGCATTTTGTTCGATATCGTTCACTTTGTTATTCATTTCTCCGTTGGAATGTGCGTCTAATAACTGCGCATACTTTTTATGATGTTCCTCATTTCGGATGATGTGGGAACAAGAGCAGCATTATTCATTTCATTTTTACCGTTGGAATCTACATTCATGATATTTTTTGTGCTTTGAAAAGACTCCAAAATGCATTTGATTTCCATAATTGGGGCTGTACACACATTATCATCATCTACTGCGAAGAATTCTTTCGGTAATATAAGACAGTCAAATCTGGCTGGTGTTTTCCGTATGTTGTTCATTCCCAGAAGGGAAATCTTTTCGCGTTAAGTGATTTTCGTTTCGTGTTAAATGCATGAAAATATATAGTAGTGTGTGTCGAGACCATTGTAGTGTTTCGTGTTAACCTATATTTCATCTTAAGCGCTTTAGCGTTAAATTTATTTCACAGTAATTATTTCAATAACTGATAAAACATCTTTATTTTAGGTTTCGAATAGAGAGTAAGGAGCGGAAAATTACTGCATATGACCATAAAAGGAAACGAAAAGGATTGGAATTAAAAGGTTAGATAATTATTTCTGAGAAATTACTAGATGTTTCCTTTTATACGCGTATATATGTAAGATGAAGGAGAAGAATAAATATTAAGCAGGAAGAATAATTTCGGTTAAGTTATAACTTAATTATCCTTATATATATATATATATATATATATACACTGGTGTGCAAAAATTAAAGACGAGACGGTTTTTTCAATATAACTTTGTACAAAAGCTTTCCAAATCAACACATTTAATACCGTAAGATCCCCAATACGTAAGGACATGTGTAATGTAAGCAACACTTACTAAAAGAGAAATCAGATGGATAAAAAGAAACTTAATTGAAAAAGTAGCATGGAGCGCAATGCGACTGAAGGCCGAAACATCCCTGTGATGGGTGTCCAGCAAGAAACAACCGGTCTTAAGTAGGGGATACGATCTCCCCTGACTGCTAGGCAGGTTTCACAGCGTCTGCCCATGCTGAGAATGAGGGTGTCAATGTGTTGTTGAGGCATTGCTGCCCATTCGTCTTGCAGCGCCAATCGAAGCTCCCGAATCGTTACTGGTGGTAAGGTACGAGCTGCCAAGCGTCTGCCTAGAAAGTTCCATACATGCTCGATGGGATTGAGATCTGGAGATCGTGCCGGCCAATCCATACGTTCAATATCCTCACACTCTAAGAGCGGTTCGCCAGCTACTGTGCGATGACATGGTGCATTGTCGTCCATGAAAAGGAATTGCAGACCCATAGCGCCTATAAAAAGAGGCACATATGGAAGAAGAATCTCGTTACAATAATGGGTCCCGTTGACTGAACCTGCGTCGAAGATGTGAAGCTCTGTACGACTACCAAGCACGATGCCTCCCCAAACGAGAACACCGCGACCTCCATACCTGTCCCTTTCAATGATGTTCGAGGGATGATTGCGGCTTCCCCGCTCTCTCCAGATGAGTATGCGATGAGAATCGCTACTCAAACTGAATCTGCTCTCATCTGTAAAGAGTACTCGTCCCCATTCATTGTCTCTCCAATTCTGGTGTTCCCGGCACCACAGAGAACGCCTTCTCCAATGGGCAGGCGATAAAGGTACACACCGTACAGGGCGTCGTGCAAACAGACCACCACCATGCAGTCTCCTGGCCACGGTAAAACGCGATATCGGTCGTCCAGTCGCCTATGTCGTGTGTCTAGCGATTTCTCCTTCTGTCTGCCGCCTGTTTCTTCTGACCTCTAAGACAATGTACTGGTCATCTGCGGGTGTGGTTCCTCGTGGACGACCACTACTGAACCCCCGGATAGCTGTTCCTGTAGTTTGAAATTGTCTCCAAAGTCGTGATACGATGCTGTGAGCAATTCCGAACTCTGCAGCCACACTTGTCACACTGCGGCCTTCCTCCAACTTCTTCCAATGATTCGACATCGGGTAAAAGCATCCAGATGTCGTTTAACAGATTGATTATTCACCATTTCTCGCTGAGGTAGCCACTCGGTGTGATTCTAACTGCTATACGGCGTGCAATCTCTTTGCCAGAAATACTGATCTTACACCGACAACATGCTTTATACTACTCAGACACTCCCCCATTACGTCTGTGACAAATCTATACGGAACTTTATCACTAACCTTCTGAGTCGTCCTTTTTAGCTACCTATTTTCAATCAACTCCAAAAAGCGGACAGGATTCCTTGTTATGCAGATTAGATAAAGTATTTAAGTCAAACGAAATAGTAAAGTTAGAGCAGTAGGAGATAGAGATTGAAGCAGAAAGTTATAGTGAAGTTAAATTGAAGATTTCTTGTTGGAAATAATTTACTCTCAAGAAGAGTTGAGATTCCGTTGGTAATTATTGATTTATAATTAAAGTCTCATTAAAGTTTTAGGAGTGAGATCAAAGTTAAATGTTCAATAGGAACATTAATAAATATAAATCTGGGATCTCTTATCGTGGTAACCTCTGCGTGATCGTTATTTAATTGTTAATTAATTGGATCATTAATTTATTAATTTAATTTAAAGGATATTACCTTTAAAACCTCATAATACTAGTTAGATATATTTGTTAATAAGTCTTTGATTCTATTTGGATAAGATAACCAAATAAAGAAAGTTGTTTATAAAAATGGCTACTGGTTCTTACATGACTCCTATTTATTCTCGTTCTCAAAGTGAGGTCCAAGGAGACCTTCACACGTCTACCTGCATATCTGCGCATGTGCTACCATACATCACCTTACTTAATCTCCTGATTGGTCTTTCTGTCCACTCTGCCTCTTCGTTCAGCTGATATGCTAATTTTTCGTCTTCGTCCTTAATTTTTGCATACCAGTGTATATATATAAATATATATATATTCTTGTTAATGTAACAATAGCCATGAGGCTATTTTGAAGCCGAAGTCTTATTTTTTTAAAGATTAGTTCAATATTCTTTACATGTATATTTTTCTGCACTTGTTAAAGCATGCGAATTCAAATCGTATACTGTAAAGAGCACAAAATATTCGAATGCTGAAATGTTCGCCGAAGTGCTATGTACTTATAAAAGAGTGCAGAATATAAAATCTTTCAAACGTCGTCAAAAAGAATCTTTCTATCGTACGAGCGTCCACATTAACAAGTTACTCGAATCTCTAAAAATATTTCCAAAAGAACTTTTCTCGGAACCATTCAAATCTTTACTGTTACAAAACAAAATTCAATTCTTTCTTAGGTAAAAATTTACATAAGTCCACAACCCTTGCTTTTCCCCCTGTTTTCTTATCGGGAGGGCAAACCATGTTAATACATTTTTCTCGGACAAAATTGGATCTATTTTTTGAGAACGCATTCTAAAAATTTTGACAGAATGTGAACACAAAAGTGCAGAGTGCAAATACATATGACGTGAAGGTTTATCTTACAAGTGGGTTTGTGTCAAAGATGAAAAGCGAGTGGTTGTCATGGGAACGGTTTGTCACATACGAGGTGAACAAGATAAGTGAGACATTGTATGTAAACTCTCCACTGGTACTGTTCACTTTGCTAAATTTAGAATGGATTTGAATTTTCTTTTCATAGATGAAGTCTTTATAGAGTTAGAAATGCGAAAATTTGAAAACTGTGTAAAATTCTAAGCGCACACCTCTTACTAACATTAAATGGAAAAATCACTTACAGAAATCTAAGATTTGCTTGACGCTATTTCAAAGTTGTTGCCTCTTTGAGTAAATTGATTCATTTTAATACTATTTAATAGAAAAATTCCGTTTTACAAGAAGACTGACTTGTATGGATACAATACATTTTCTTTTAATATTCATACACAAAAAGAAACAAAAAGACAGTTTAGAAACAATTAAATTTGTAACCCTTAATCCAACTGTGCCCGAAACCAAAACTGTCATTTTCGCCCATTTGGAATCTACTACATTTTCATTTTACAAGCAACTTAAAAATACTTTTTATAGTGTAAATCCCCTAAAAGATTAGTAAAGTGGATAAACCAAACTGTTACTAAAAAATTTCCTTTTCGTTAGTTTTTAAACTTTGTACTCAAAAATTGTAAATAATTTTTTTTAGAAAAAAAAATTGGACTAATTAAATGTATCTTAACTGAAAATATACCATGAGTAATATTTAAGATAAACTAATTTATTCCAAATATTTCACATTTATTAATACAGAAAATCATGAAAATATTTATTTCTTTAAAAATTGTTAAAAATAACTATGCCTTAACCTTTTTTATATGGCCATGGGAATTATACTTCCAACCAATAGTATTAATTTTTAAATGTCGATGGGAAATTATTTCCTTACCTATAATTTGTGTTGCTAGCACGGAAACTGATTTCTAGATTTTTAAGTCTTAAACGCAAAGAACAAACCGTAATTTTACAGAGAAGCAAGAAATAAAAAACTGTGTTACGTCTGACGTACGTTTGACTTAATTTGGTGACCATATGCCAACTTTACGAAAACATACAGACGTGCCGTTTGTTCTCTGCTAAAGACCATGAGAAGAGAACAATATATGTTTAAACAACTTATAAAGTCCCACTATGTGTGAATTCCCGTTTTCTGTGAAATTTTGATCGAAAGTAATGTGTATAAACTCTTAAAATTTTTGGATACATAATACAGGGTAAGTCAAAATGAATATAGAGCGATTGCATTTAATGGAAAAAATTATCGATAAGATTTATACAGAATGTAGAGAGAACATCAAACTCTTGTATACATACGTTATAAAGGGTGTTTTTTTAGAGGTATAGAATTTTAAATTGCAATAAAACAACGAATTATTATTCGATTGACATGAAATTTTTTCATTCGAAAGATAATCTTGTGGCATTACATTTTAAATATGATTTCTGGCATAGGACTGCCGCGGCTGGCTCGGATGTAGCCCAATCTGGCCTTCATCGTTTTTGAAGAAGTACGGACCAATGATTCCACCAGCCTATAAAGCGAACCAAACAGTCAGTTTTTCTGGATGTAACGGTGTTTCGACATACACTTGTGGATTAGCTTCACTCCAAATGCGGCAGTTTTGTTTGTTGACGTAGCCATTCAACCAGAAGTGCGCTTCATCGCTAAACAAAATTCGCTTATGAAAATCGGGAATACGTATTCCGCACAGAACCATTATTTTCGAAATAAAATTGCATAATTTGAAAGCGTTGTGCAGGCGTGAGTCTATTCATGATGAATGCCAAACCAAACTGCGAATAAATCACTTGACAGCTGTTAAATCGGTCGCCATCTTGGAAAGTAATGCAATCTTAAACTTCTATACCTGAAAAAAAACACTCTTTAGATGTTTTATGTGACTTATCTTGATCACACGGACAATTTCAATGCCCGGGGTGGCGAACCTTTACATATCAACGTGCCATTTTTTTCTACAGTAAGTAGTAATGTTTTAGTTATACGTTTATTCAAATTAAAGTAACATTAGTGTGAGAATTCTGTTGTTGCAGATTGGATGGCAAATAACTTATATTAAGATTGTAAGATGTTACTTTTAGTAGAAAGGATGTTGAGTTGCAGTCAGTTTTTCATTGGTTTCTAAGTAATTAATTATTTTTTCTGTGGTTCACTTTTTTGACAACAGGATTTGTAATCTGTTTCAAAATGCCGTTTTAAAGACGATGTTCTGCATACCACTGTTCCAGAACATAAAACATACACCGCTTTGACGCCTTTTCTAATCATGCCGTATTTCTATAGAATCACCAAGTTTAAAATTCTTTGTTACACTTACTAACTTGCACTTTTTTTTTTTTTGCTGAACTAGCCATGTTAAATAACAGTTAAAAATTGTAAATATAATGCAAGCAAACTTTAAAATATAGTTGTGTCAACGAAATTGACTATGCTAAGCGTAGACAAATTTTACATCATAGGAAACTGCAGTCCACGACGTAACTAAAGCAAGGCAATAACAAATGAGTGTGCTCCCCGCTGCCCCGCGACTGATCACTCACCATTGTTCATAATACTGCATAGTGAACTTTGTTATTTTCAAATAAAATGCCAATGATTTTGATGGCTGGCGTACCCAAATTTTTGTGTCGCGTGTCATTGATGGCACGCGTGCCACAGGATCATCATCCATGATCTAGGCGGTACCCTATTTCACGGCATACATACTGAAGCATTTGTGCAGTCACCAAAGCATACAATGAGTTCATGAATTGTTTTGGGAATGAGAAGCTGATACACCATGTCTTGCACATAGCCCAGTGCTTCTCAAACTTTCAATACTGGCGCCCCCCTTTTCGATCACAATTTTTATCGCGCCCCCTTATACACTAATAATGTACTGAATACAATAATAATGAACTTTGATGCTAAAGCTACAATAGAATATCTTAATTATAAACCATACAAATTAGTAGCATAAGTATTAAATTTTGTATATTACTTTTAAGTAATAAATATTTAAAATAATAGGATAATTATTATGTGTTATTTTTCCTTTCTCTAATTTTTAAATTGAACATATTGCAAAATGTGGTGGCTGCGTAGAAGACAAAATATAGATATCTGCTAAATATAGAAAAAGAATTCAGAGGGTCAATTTCTAATCATAAGCATTCCTTATAAAAACTTCGCTTTGTAAGACAAGCCCATGGAAGTCGTTAATACTTATTAAACTTGTTCTTAATTTAGTATTAATTAACTAGTTATAAACTACTATGGGGCACTGATACATTAAAAGTACCCGCTTGCACGAGTTCATTTATAAGAAAATAAAACATTATTGAAATAATCGCTGAATTTTGTAACTAGAGTAAAGCCAAGCGCGCGACAATGTTTACAAAAATGTAAAATGATTTCTTTTTAAAATGATTGCTCAAAGTATAATTAGTTTAAAGCAAACTATAATTTTAAGCCTTACAGAATTATCATTTAGAATTGATGTTGAATAATGAACAATAATATAAAATTCAGATGAAGAATAATTGTATTAGTTTTTAATATTTAAAGCGAAAAGACTTCAACATGTTTTAACCCTGTAGCAGACGCGCACTCGATACTAATGGTCCAGCGGGGTTATTGAGTCACCCCAATCCTTTTTTTATATTATTTTTATAGTACACAATAAAAATCGTAATTCCAGTGAATAATTTAATTACGAGAAAATAAACTTACCTCCTTTCAATGATTTTCAATTTTTCTTTGGTAACAAATAAACAGTTTTGCCAGAATTAACGATTGCGTAATCAGTGTGTCCCCCGCGTGACCACTTCCGTGTAAAAAGTGTATTCATTATGATAATATATATGTTACTAATAAAAAAATTTCTAAAACGTTTTTCGTTGTGCTTTATATATTTTAGAATATTCTTAAATATATATATATTATATATACTCTCTCCATGGTTTTCCAAATATCATAAAACTCTTTTCATGGAAAAAAGCGCAACAGAGAAATGCATTACTTACAACTTCCCTAAATGAGAAACAAACACATAAGAGAGGGGTCATAACTAACTGTACCAATAACTTAGAACGTCAAACAGATTACACCTATAATGTGGAGTATTCCAAAAATAATGACAGTGATGAATTTTTTATGTTCCTAAATTTTTTCGTTCTGGGTCTGGGATTGGTTTTTTCTCTGAATGAGTAGTATGTTAGGATTAAAAAGGAAGCGTAATAAAAAATCTCTCATCATGGGATTACAGCAAATCAAATAAAAGTTTTTTGTTTGGTTATAGGATCAAAGATAGCTAATTAGGTATTGAAGGAGTTTTTATTTTTGATGACTTAATATCGCGCGCCTATAAATTATATCAGAGTAAAAGTGCATTTTTTATTATGTCTGAAAGCATTTTGTTTTAATTCATTCCAGTAAATTAAATATTTTTAAATCTTTTATTTTCGATATGCTCGCGCCCTCTCGTAAGGTTATCGCGCCCCCAGGGGGGCGTGCCCCACAGTTTGAGAAACACAGATATAACCCCGTGAAAAAATCTCACTAACTAGTGGTCTCGGTGACGAAGAGCTGAAGACATCATCGGCATCTCCCCTTCGACAAATGCAACGCTTTGGTAGATGTTGGTTGAAAAATATGCGAGCCTCTGTACCCCGGGGGTTCCATCTTGCTGATAGGTGGAATCAAAGTCTGGCTGTGGCATTAACCATAACTGAAGCATGTCAAGGTCAAATATTTGACGGAACACTTCATTTACAGAAGAAAAAAAAGGACCGTACAGTTAACGTTTCCCTTGTCAATATGTCCAAGGGAAGTCACATAGAACCTATATGACGTATGTATAAAAATTTTTGAAGTTCCCTCTACATTCTGTGTAAATCTTATCGATAAATTCTTTTCCATTAAATAGTCATAGTCGTTTGTAATGGCTATATTCATTTTAACTTACCCATTATATCTAATTTATAATTCTTTTAGTAGATTTTAACATCTGTAAATTATATTTTATAAATTTCATGTAATGTGATATAATCAGAAATGAAAAACATAATATGTCGTTTCTTTGCATAATTCACTCTAGTCAGTGAAAAACACACACACACACACTTCCCACTCCCCCTCCCCCCCAAAAATAGTCTTAAAATTCTAATTCACTTTAGGTAATACACTACATGAATTTCTCCTTATAAATCAGTTTCAATCCCAAAAATATTATGACATAAAATTACTAGAAAAATTATACCTATAAAGGGTTAAAGTAATTTGATTTTTGTATTTAATTTTTATTTCATATTTCATTATAATTCAAATTTAAGCATGAATAATTAGATATTTACTACGAATAGTTGTTTACATTTTATTACAAATAGTACACCATTTGGCATAATTAGATACATATTTCAGCATTAATTGTACTTATCAACAATAGTTATAGAACTAAAAGACGCTTCATAAATATTTATCACCAAAAGATGTATTGCTAATCGTTAAAGGGCAAAAACAATGAACATTGACAACATTCTATCAGAAAACATTAAGCAAAATCTTCATATGAATCCTCTATATCTTTTATCTATTAATATAAAGAAGATGCCTTTGTTCCAAAAGTCTTCCTTTTAAACGGCTTTACCGAGATTTGCTTAAGGAGCACAATAATTAATAAAGCAGCATGCGAGGAAAGTTATATCGAAATTCTTTGAAATGAAAGGCACCAGACGATGATAAAATAACTAATTCATCACCACTCCAGTCACGAAAGTGAATTATTAACTCAATCGAACACTCAGCAGATTGGAAGCACTTTCTTTCCTTTTTAACCGCTGGTGTCACTATGTCCCCAGTAGCTATCAGAAATCTCAGAAGGTAAATAGACACACATACACACCATTAAGTTCAACAAATTTACCCTTATTATGAAGTTATTCAATGCTGTGCTTCGCATTATGTAAGTATTGATCTATTTTTTAAATGTATATTTATTTTTAGAGTAGAGATAATTGTTTATCCTCAATATATAAGTATTGCTAAATGCTTCTAACAATCGAAGGGGTTGTTTTCACCAGACAGATTCTAACATTGTTAAAAACAAATCAAGTACAAAACTATTTTTGTTAGTATGTTTCTTTAAATAACAATCGTGTAATATAAATCATGATTATTACATATATCATAAAAATTTATACAAGAAAGTCAATGTTTAAAGTAATATATTACAGTAAATTATATTAAATTTTTTATTTAAATTTTATATTAAATTGATGTTCGTTTTTTCAATAAATAAATATGATTTTTTTTATATTCTTGATGAAGAAAAGAAGTATGTGTAAAAAATTTTAAAAAAGTATATATCTTTGTAAAATGAATATTCAAATGTCTCAAAAATAACTTTTATAGAAAATAAAAGCTAAAACTTTATTTACAATAGTCACAGCCCAGCATTGCACGGTATTTTCCGAATCTATAACTTATTCATCTTTTTTTTCAGTATAAAGAAATTTTCCCTTCCCCTCTCGGCGTCAAGACTCCATAGTTATTTAAAAACGTATGTTACTAAAATTTCCTTTTTCAAAATTTCTTCTAAATTTTTCCTCTTTAAAAGTTTTTTTCCCTCCGTTCTATTTTCAGACCAAAAGAGTGAGGAGAGGAACTTTGCAGGCAATTAAAAAAAAGTTAATATGTAATTTTCGAATGTATTAATTGTTTTACTGAGGACTTGTTGTTTTTTAAAAGAATCATAAGAATTAAGTCTTTAAATAAGAAATGTATAACTCAAATGATAAATTGAGTTTGATTGACATTAATCGCTAGTTTGAATTTTTAATTTTTAATTTCATGATTTAATTATTTTTTGATTCGTAATAATTTACGCTGATTTTCAAACTCAAAAGCAATCTTAAATTGATTTAAATACTTTAATGGGCTTATTTTAGTTAAAAAAATAACTACTATTTTCATCATTTTTTTTTCTATTTAACATATAACAGGCTCAATACGGATACTGTTTCCACTATTCTAACCTGCATTTATCTACAACGCGTTTTTAATAATATCATTCGATCTATTTTAAATTAAGTTTTAGAAGCACTCTACCAGTTGGTTTTAAAGTTTCAAAAATAAAATTTGAAATTAAGTATATATATAAACCAATTCAAAATTTTCCCTTTATCATTTTAAGTACTATTTTATACAGTGGTGGCAAAAGTCCTGAACACACTCATTTGTTTGCGTAATTTTTGTGTTTGACTTCATTTTTCGTTATGAAATTATCACACTATCTCAAATATTGGTATTGATTTTAATGTATTTTTCATGCTGATTTCAAATCTGTTTGTAGATTTCATGTAAAGTAAATAGTTTCATTGATACGTTGAAAAAACCATGACAAGAAAGCACAAGGTCCCTGTAAGAATGAGTGAGTGTGTTTTTCACCAATGAAATGCTCCGTTATTTCAACCAATCAGAGAGCAGTAACGATAAAGGGTTGAAAGAAAAAGATGAAACGTGGTTTATTGAATTGAATGCAGTTGTGTGCTTGTGGAAAATAGTGTATTGAAAGCAATTTAAAGTGTGTTTGTGGAAAATATTGGAATTATGGCTAAATTTTCATATCTGCCTGAGAATAAAACGTACAAAATAATGCTTTGAAGGAAGAAGGTTATTCTATGCGCCAAATTGCTGTTAAAGTACCATGTGACCTTTTTACTGTTGTGAGAACTTTGAAAAGATTTTCTGAAACAAATTTTATTGCGGACAGGGGGCGATCAGGACGACCAAGAAAAACATCTTTACGTGAAGACAGGTTATTGCACAGAATTTCCCTTTCAAACAGAAAGCTTAATTCCTCGAAAATTTTGAAACAATGGACTTTGACATCAAATGTGAGTGTGTGCCCAAGAACTGTTAGAAGAAGACTGCTGGAAATTGGGTTACGAGGCTGTAAAGCGCGCCCAATACCATTACTGACTGAATTTCAATGCAAGAGGTGATTGACGTGGGCAAGGGAACATTCATTATGGTCTATTAAAGACTGGGAAAAGATAATATTTAGTGACGAGAGTCAGTTTTGTATTTCTGGCAACAAAAGTAGTGCCTATGTAAGACGACGCACTCATGAGGAATTCAGCCCTCAGTGTCTGAATCCCACAGTAAAGTACCCGACAAAAGTGAAGGTATGGGGTATGCATGTCTTCTCATGGTGTTGGAAGACTTCACATCGTTAGCGGAACAGTGAAAGCCATGGATTACATTGAAATACTACAAAATAAATTGCTACTAACTGCGAGAGATCTTTTTGGGAATCAGTCATGAATTTTTCAGGACGATAACGCCCCTTGTCATCGTGCAAAGGTAGTCCAGAAATGGTTGAAAGACCATACTGTGAATAGAATGAACTGGCCAGGACAGTCTCCCGACCTTAATCCGATAGAGAACTTATGGTTTAAAATTGGTTATGAAATTTCAAAGAAAAAACTTTTACAAACATTCGTGAATTAATTGAAGCTTTAATATTTTCAATCAGCCATATTGTCACGAAAGATCTTCTTTTGAAATTGGTGCATTCCATGCTAAAAAGATGTAGAGCCGTAATTAAAGCAAACGGCTGGTCCATAAAATATTGATTTTCTAACATGTGACAACAATGTAATTTTCAAAGCTTATTAAATACACCGTATTTGTCAATTTTCGTGTTATTTTCTTTCATATTATGTTATTCTATATTGTTTTATTCTGCACATATTTCACATTATTGTGTTCTGGCAGCTTTACTACAAAAAATATTTTAGTCATTAAGAAACAAGTAGTAGATTTGAAATCAGCATACAATATACATTAAAATCAAACACAATATTTAAGATAGTGTGATAATTTCACAACGAAAAATGAAGTCAAACACAAAAATTACGCTAAAAAATGAGTGTGTTTAGGACTTTTTGCCACCACTGTGCATCAATGTCTTTCTGCAAAAGAACAAGTCCTTTGTTGGAAAGAGATTGGTTTTGGTTTTCTTTCTTAATACAAGTATATATAGCCTCTAAGGAAAATTGAAGTCTTTAAACTTTAAAATTTCATTTTAACATTTACTACCATCACGTCTTTCATTTCTTACTAAACCTTTTAGAATGAATAACATGTTTTAGAGAAATTGTTCGTTTACTGATAAAAACAACGCCTTTAAAAAGAAGCTTGATATTTCGGCATTTTTTTTCTCTTTCTCCCTCTCTTAAATGAAGAATCTCTAGAGGTTATTCATTTTATCTCTACATTGTTTTTCAGAGTTTAAGAAATTAGCAGAATGAAGTGTTTTTTAATTAGAAAAGCTTAGGTCATTAACAATTATTAAAAGCTTTGTGCCCGTTTTCCTCTTAATTTTCCATTGCGTTAAAACTAAGGCCCCGGGAAAAATATAGGAAGCCCATGTTTGAATAATTAATTGTTTCCTAAGCCTTACAACGAAGAGAAAACAAAACACGCGAAAGAAAAACTGAATAAAACATGACGTTTTATAAACATGTTTCTCAAAAATCCATTTCTGAAAGAAACTAATTACAATTTATTCACACAATTCATTAACTATGTGCTTCGTTAAAGGTAAAAAAATAGTAATTAAATTTAACAAAAGGCGAACATTTTCTTTGCACAAAATACCATGCATTATAACATATTAAATTATCATCCATTTTTATTATTATTTATATCAGGTATTTATTATAATTAATCAAGACATAAATTAACAAAGATCAGTTGGATATTTTAAACCGAATCGTAGTAATATTTAATACTAACTCTTCAATTACTTACTCAAATAAATTTTTATTGTGATCTTATAAGAAAACACAGCGATATAAGTAGTATTTCTTTCAATATAAATATAATCAAATATGTGTTGAATAATCTTTTTTTTTCCTTTTTAAGTCATAAATTTATCTTAATTAACTAATAATTAATATTACATGATTATTTAAGTTAATATTTCATCGACGTACAATTTAATACATTTTAAATATAATATTAATTAATTTATTTAAAAAACCCGTCAGAACACATCGCAAATGTTTAAGATTTTAATGTAATATATTTCCCAAATGGGACTGATATGCTCAAATTATGTTCTTTTCTTTATTTATATATTTATGTTAAGAAATTTGTTCAATATAGAAGAACTTATTTAAATAAGAAAAACCGTTGAAATCCTGCATCTTCTTTCAGATTTATTTCTTTATCTGATGTATATATCTATATATAAAAATCTTCTGTGCGTTTGTTTGTCACTAAACTCCTCCTAAACGGCTGGACCGATTTCGATGAAATTTTTTGTGTGGGTTCGAGTAAATTCGAGAATGGTTTAGATTCCCAATTCGGTCCGATATCGCAATTAGTTAAAAAGATATTAATTAAGAACATTCAAAAAATACAACTCAACATTCAACTTCATTGTTGTAACTACACTATTGTTATAAACAAGTAATATAAAAAAAAATTTAATCGATTCCTACTTAGATCAACCAAGAAAAATTTATTTTAGCTAATTTTTATTAAATAGTTACAATTAATATAAATATGTATATACATATGACAGAATCACAACATTAAATGGTAATTAAATTTTATTAATTATCATCAAAGTATCGTATTGTCATCAAAACAATCGTGTATATAAAATTTCCTTTCAGCTGAATGCTTTAACACGCGAGAAAAAACCTTTTCAAATTTTGACATAAGTCGCCAAAAGGGTCGCTAAGTCGCCAACGTGGCTGTATTTGTAATTTTTTAAATAATTAATTTTAATGAATTAATTTTTATTAATTATAACTAAATTATTGTATTGTCATCCGAAATAATCATGTACATTAAAGCTCAATTAAGCGCTTTAAAATGTATTTTATTAACGATTGAAAATTCCACCAAGATAAATAAATAAATAAACAAACAAATAAAATATGTATAGAGATCCTGAGCTAATAGTAGTAATTGAAAATATGTAAGTTTCAGCCAAACTGGCCCAAACCCGGTCTTTATTACGAAAATGCAGACGATTCACGCTTTTTAGCGTTTTTAATTAATATCTTTTCAAATAATCTTTATATATGTAATTCTTTTGTACGTGTGTATGTAAGTGAACTCCTACTAAACGGCTGGTTTAGAACGGCGATTTTGATGAAAGTTTTTGTCTGTTCCAGTGGACTCGAGAATGGTTTAGATTTATAATTCGGCTTAGAAATGTTTATTTAATTAATTTTTTTATTTATAAATTGTTGATCTCGGAATGTTTTACATTGGATCCGGCAGACTGCGCTACGATCGCAGTATCGAATATTCAAAAATCTTTTATTATAATTCAAGTTGGTCCAGATAGTTTGTGCTGTGATCATTTCAGGAAAATATTTTGTCATTTCGTGTTATTATTTTGTTGAAATAAATCGTGCGTTAATTAAATCATTACATTCAGATGTAATTAGTGTTTGAAATTTTACTCAATTTTACTCAAAACGGTCCAGATTGTTAAAGCTTATTCATAAAAATTTGGAATTTTTGAATTTAAGATGTGTGTACTGGACAACGTCTGTCGAGTCCTCTAGTATATATATATATATATATATATATATATATATATATATATATATATATATATATATATATATATATATATCTTGTTCAAATTTTCAATTGTAAATTAAATATTTTCTATTCATGAATTCAAGTTCAAATACATTTTTTAAACTTGTAGTGAATGACACTTGAAGTTAATATAGTGTTTTCAAATATTAATTCATTAATTAAACTTAATGAATATATAATAGTCCAACACCTTATATAAAAATAAAAAACGCTCGTTGTGCCCTGTAGAACAATGGATAGCGCGTTGAGCTTCTAATCCAACGGTCGTGAGTTCGAATTCTACATGGGATGGCCTACTTTCTGAGAATGTGATTTAGGAATGAATAAATAGTAATAAACAAATGAAATAGTCCAATATCTTTCTTTTTTGCCACTTAATATTGTGATTCTGTCATATGTATATACTTATTTATATTAATTGTAATTATTTAATAAAAAGTAACTAAAATAAAAATTTTCTTTGTTTGTTTTTTTATATTACATGGGTTTTTAATTCAACTTTCAGCAAATAGATTTGACCCATCCCTTGATATATATACCAGGGATGGCGAACCAGTGGCACGCGTGTCATTGATGGTACGCAGCACAATATTTTGGGCACGCCACCGATCAAAACGGTTTGCATTTTAGTTCAGAAACTATATAATTAAAAAGAACCCCAAACTTAAAAAAAATTTCAATGATTAAAATGTACATGAGAAACCCCAGACAAAAAATATAGTTATTGAAGAAATTATTTCCATAATTGATTCTTCAATCAGGAATTTTAAGTGAGATTTTTTCAGTTCAAAGAATTGTCAAAAACGCTCAAGTTTATTATGTACCCTCATGTGACATCATTTGATAAACGGAACTGGCCCAAATTCGATCTTGGAAATTAAAGAATTTAAAATGCAATTGATTTCTGGTCTAGTTCAATATGGATTCAAAAATTTATTGAAACAAGGAAAAAGTTGGAATTGATTGACACAGAAAAATTAACAAGCAATATATAAATAATACACTAGTAACGAAATTTTGGAAACATGGAAATAGATTCCAGACACATTTAACTGTTTGTAGAAGCATACTCATGCTATTTTAACTATATTTTCATCGACTTATGCCTACGAGTCATTATTTTCAAGATGAATAACATTAAAGACTCGTTTAGAAACTGTTTAGAGGATGACTCCAATTCAGCATGCATTCTGCTAAAGGTGTAACATCTTACAATCCTAATATAAGTTATTTGTCATCTATATATATACTCTACAACAGACGTCACACTAATGTTACTTAAATTTAATTACACGTATAACTGAAACATTTACTACTATACAGTGCAAAACGTATTTTTTTCGTAGTAAATAAAGAATTTTGTGAAGTTAGCATTTAGTTTATTATTATTATTATTATTTCCCCAATCACAAATTAAAATCATTTGATGGCACGTCTATACCTCATTAAGCATTTCTTTAGAAAAAATGGCACGTTGATTCATAAAGGTTCGCAACCCCTGATATATACAGTGGGCCACAAAAGTGTTCGTACACTTGCAATTTCTTATAAAATTTAATGTTTTCTACTAATAAAAATTAATGTATTGAAATTAAATTTTTTTATAATATCTGCAGCATGTTCTTAACGGAATGACATAATCAACTTTTTTTAAAAAAATTAATAATCAAAAGACTACTAAAAATTACGCCACGAAAGTCTTTTTACGCTAAACAAAAATCTCAGCTTGTGAAGATCCCCTTGGATCTCACTTTGAGAACGAGAATAATTTGGAGTCAGATAAGAGCCAGTAGCCATTTTTTGTAAATAACTTTATTTGGTTATCTTTCCCCAAATAGAATCAAAACTTTTAATAACAAATAATTCAAATTAGCTATATGAGGTTTAAAAGGGACTTTCCTTTAAATTAACTAAATATTTAATGATCAATTAATTAACAATTAGAATATCGATCACGCAGAGATTACCACGATAAGAGATCCCAAAATTATATTCAATAATATTCCTATTGAACATTTAACTTTAATCTCACTCCTAATATAAAGCTTTAATGAGACTTTAAACATAAATCAATATTTACCACACTGAATTTCAACTCTTCTTGAGATTAATTTATCCAACTAGAAATCTTCAATAATAAATCTCTAACTTATCTATTATACCTTTCTGCTTCAATCTCTCTCTCCTACTTCTTTTTACTTTACTATTCCGTTTGACTTAAATACTTTATCTAATCTGCATAACAAGGAATCATGTCCTCTTTCTGGAGCTGATTGGAAATAGGTAGGGGAATTAAATTTCCCTAAAAAAGACATCTCAGAAGGTTAGTGAGAAAGTTCCGTATAGGTTTGTCACAAACTTAGTTTTAAATATTGTATTTCTTTCTTAACTTAGTACTTAGTAGGATATCTTTTAGTATCCACAACAACTTTTAAGCGTCTTGGTATAGATTTAATCAGATTTTGCAATTTCTGCATCGATTTGCCTCCATTCTTCTGTGATTAGTGCTTTTACTTCACATTTTGTGTTTGTCATGTTTTCTTTTTTTACATCAAAATCTCACCAAATATGTTCTACTGGGCTAATTAAGTCATTTAGGATTTGTTTTCATAATTTGGTGACAGTTATAGAGATACCACAGGAGAGCAGTGCACTTGGCGTCATTATCCTGTTAAGAAATGTAGTCGTTTCTAATATCAAATTTTGGGTCGATAATTTAAAATTTCCCTTTTAAATATTTAAATAGAGCTCATGATTCACAATACCGTCAAAAAATACCAAATTACCTAATTCTGAGGCCCATTTACAACCCCACACCAGAACACCTTCATTTCAATGCTGAAGCATGGATGTGGAGGAGTTCTTGTTCCACGTAAATTCATGGGATTAAACTCCTTATTCTTTTATTTACAACAAGTTATTATAGGCCCATTGGAACCACAAATGTTGAATTATCTGTCATCCCAATCAATTTGCCGTTAATTTTTAATTTTCTGAAACTTAATCCCAAGAATCTAATTGGATCAATAAAACATGGAGAAAGAGTTCTTGCGTGGGGGTCTAACTCGGCCACAGAATTAGATAATTTGGTGTTTTTTGTTGATATTGTGAATCATCAGCTCTATTTAAATATTTTAAAGGGAAATTTTAAATTATCCACCCAAAATTTGGATATTAGAAACGACTTCATTTTTTAACAGGATAATGATGCCAATCGCACTGCTCTCAATGCACGTCTCGTGTGTCTAACTGTCACCAAATTATGAAAACAAATCCTAAATGACTTTATTGAGCCCAGTAGAACATATTTGGTGAGACTTTGATGTAAAAAAAAGAAAACATGACAAATAAACACAAAATGTGAAGTAAAAACAATAGTCACAGAAGAATGGAGGAAAGTCGATGCAGAAATTAAAAAAAAACTGATTAAATCTATATTACGTCGCTTAAAAGTTGTTGTGGACATTAAAATATATCCTACTAAGTACTAAATTAAGAAAGAAATGCAATATTTAAAGCTAAGTTGAGATTTTTGTTAAGTGTACGAAGACTTTTGTGGCGTAATTTTTTAGTAGCTTTTTGATTATTAATTTTTTTTAAAAAAATTTATACTATTTTTTAAAAAAAATTAATTATGTCTTTACATTAAGAACAAGTTGCAGATATCATAAAAAATTACAATTGCAATGCATTAATTTTTATTAGACGAAAACATTAAATTTAATAAGAAATTGCAAGTGTATGAACACTTTTGGGGCCCACTGTATATAAACTGAAGACTTATGAATAAGGAAACATTTTTCTTTTCACCACCATCGACAATTATTATTTTGATGGTCTAAAAAAGTAAAAAGTTTCTTTATACAGCATACATATTTTTAAGCCTCAAAAGTTTCTCAACATTATAAGCATTTATTTGATGTTAATGAAAACATGGTATGTGCTAAAATGTTGTATCTTGGCATGTTAATGAATAAATGTGCAGGCTAATGTACGATTAGAAGAGCTTCAGGTCATAACGCATGCGTAACCAGAAAGTGTTTACAAATGGATCAGTTGCTATTATGCGCTGCAACGACCTCTTTACCAATAACTCTCAAAACAACAAAAAGAGGAATAAGAGCACTTAATGACTCAACCGAAAACGGGTTCCATTTCGTCCCAGTCGTCCAATGTGTGGTCTCCTCCAGTGTGGGTAGTTCCTCCTGTCCTCTACCATGTCTTCATGGATGACCACAAACTTCCAACAAAATGGTGACTCGGGAATCAAACACTAGATGGTAGCACAGCTTTACGCTATAGATTGATTAATGCATTCATTACATAGAGAGTGTAAAACATTCTCAATGGATCACGATTGCAGATTCAAACACCCCTGGCACAAGCGTCAACCTGACCCGCTACCTCAGCAAGATACTGCCCCAACGTCAACGAAAATATATTCCAATGACACTCAGACCTACCAGAGATACATATCAATTGCAGCAATGCAAAAACAGCCTTCTCTAAATATCACTCAAAAGGTCGATCAACAGCAAAAACAGCTTTCTTTTCTGGGAAGGAGGTATGCAGCGATTTCTTCTCCAGGAAGTCGTATACAACAAAAAGATAGTAATAAAAACGCTTGACGACTGACCCTAGAAGGAATTCCTATTCATCCCAATCGTCTAACGCAGCAATATTCAACATGCGGCCCACTGAGACTTTTTAAGTGAGCCGATCATTGGCCCATCGCTCTGAAAAATTCAATTACTAAAAAAAAATGGTGGGAAATTCCTTGTTAAGAAATCAAATATAAGAATTTTAATTTTGTTGTCGATGTCCCCTATGGTTGCGAATTGATATTTTTTTCTGATTATTGATTATAGACAACAGTGGAGTAGCGATCATTTTATGAGTGGAAGTAATTTTTAACTATCTTTCGTATCTTGTAAGCGAAAAATATTCGAAGAAAATAGGTTGTTTCAAGATTATTGGGAAGTTGACTATTCTGTAGTGAAAAACAAGCATAGATCAGTAATTGTTTGATTTGTCACGAAAGTGTATTTAAAAAATACCAGTAAACAGGAATCTCGTTCAATGACACTTTTCCTCGAAGATTTCTTTCAATAAGTGATAAATAGGCTTTCTTGAATAGTCTTTAAAACGTGTTTTGTTAGTGGTAATGTCACAGTGGTAACAAAGACCCTATGAAATTTTCTATATTATTGGTTATCATATGAAACCGTTTACTGATGTAGAAATTGTGAAGGAGTGATTCTCTTAAATGCTTCCAATTTTACAAAGATAACAAGTATAAGAAATAATAATTAAAAAAAGAAAAATAGGAGTTTTAATATTTTGATCAATTTTCCACATTTTAAATTTTCTGTTATCTTGGTCTTAAAGCATTTATCTCCCTCACCCCCTCCATTAATTTTCATGTTGTTGTCCGCGTGTAATAGTCATCAATGTATGCGGCCCGCGTAAAAAAACTAACATATGTATGTGGTCCGGCAGAAAAAAAGGTTGAGTACCCCTGGTCTAACGTGTGCATGGCGGAGCTGTAGACCGGCAGGTTGGGGTGCAAAGTAGGGTTTCTAGATCTGTCGATGGATGGGTAATTAAAAACTTCTACCATGTCAAGGTCATCATGGACGACCTACCAGCTTCCACCGCAACGCTTATAGCTTTAGTTCGTATTTAGTTAAATATACAAATTTTGAACGCTCTAACACCTAGATACAGATTCCCGCCCAGTATATTTCCCCATTTCACAGAATGTGTGCAGTTGGGTTATAGGAAACAGGGTGATCAAATGGAAGAAACTGTCTCAGCTTGGAACGTAAAAGAGTAGTTATTTTTAAAAAGTTGACAGGAATGACTGAACTACATTGATACGCATCAAGAATAAAGAGGATGAACTTGAGAAAGAACCGAATATAAGAGCAGAAAGACCGGTACACTGCTCTTACAGTTCCGATTTGTTAATTTCAGAGATCCAGCGTTTTAATTGGACAGCAGTTATTGTAAGGACCATTCATTAAGCGGTAAGGTTAGTGGAATCTGACCTTACGTAGTTTGTTGCGCAAAATTTCCTGTCCTGCTTTCATCAACTCTCATGTTTACTAAGATACCGGCGTTTTCGACAAGAATGTGTGAAAACATTTTAGAGTGGCGTTTCTCAAACTGTGGGGATCTCCCCTTAGAGGAGGGGGTGTAGTAGCTCTCCGTGGGAGGGCGCGAGCATATCAAAATTTAAAAATAAAAGATTTAAAATAATTATCAATTTACTGAAAGAAAGCGAAACAAAATGCGTTCTGATACGCACACAAAAAAAATATTACACATTCATTGTGATATAAGATTCTTAATAAATGCATCAGTACGGTAAAAAAAGGATTTGATAATCAATTAATCAATACTAAATTAGAAACAAGTGTTATAATTACAAGTAAATTCTATGGGCTTGTCATATACAAAATTATATACAAAATATAATATATATCTTGATAATTTATGCTGTCGAAATGAAAATTATGAGAGAAAATTCGGTAGCAAATATTGAAAGTTTGAAAAGCACTGTTTTAGAATATAAAGTCCCTCTTCGACCAGAGTTCCGATGACTGACATAAATCGTTTCTAGTGACGTACAGCTGGAGTCGACTGTCAATCAACAAACAAGTTAAACCTCGAGAGTTATGATCTGAGATTATAATTTATTTAACATCTGGTTCATTTGTTTTTCAAATGTGATACTCTAAGAGTTCGTTGATACATTGATAATGATACATAAGCGTCAATGAAATGCTCTTATTTTTCGATATCTGTGTTCTGGAAAAGCTTTCTTTTACTTACTTAGGTAAAAAGCAAATAATTCACAAAGAAAAAAATTCTCCGTGCAACAAACTGTAGTTTTACCAAATGATTCTCATTTGCCATTGTTTGTTTTTTTATTAGTGCCATATAGGAAGCTTGAATTGATCATGATTGTTATTGTCTGAGATAACAGAATCTCTGCGTTCGAGATTTGTATTTGTTCGATGTCAGTATATTCCAGTTTGTAGGTCTCCAGAGTTTCACCGAAAGAAAGTTAGATATGTTTTGTGTTCTCATCTCTTGGTGGTTGTTGCTTTTCCTTAAATCCTAATTTCTATGGGTCAGTTAGGCGATCATATCCAATGATTTTATGTTTCCAGTAATTAGTCTAAGTCCATCTTTTAGTTAATTTTGTTTATTGGACGAAACACATAGAAGACATGACACACAAAGAACATTACGTAAACAAAAAACTGCCTCTATAAGCCAAACAAAATATACATACTCTTAGCTGACTAGCATCGCCATCTAAATTAAGGGGACTTGGCACCCTTTGAGCAAATTTCTTTATTTACGTATTTAAAAATTATATTTTAGCATTTTATACAATGTTTCTATTCAAGAAAATGATACCAGATGAAAATTTTCATATATTATTCACACAATTTTAAAAATTAAAATTTTTTGAAGAAAATTGGAAAAATTTAAAATCCTACTCCTTTTGTAAAAATTAATTTTTTGACCTGAAATTTTTTATAATATTCTTATGGATGTTCTCAACAACTTTAGGGATCGATTTTAGAATAACTTTATTCGTTTTCGAGAAAAAAAATAAAATGTTGATATACAGGCTAAAAATCAACGAAAAAGCCAACATGTCTTACATTTTATTTTTTTTTTTTTTTAAAAAAGTATTCAGTTTATAGCAAAACGGATCCATAATTTTATTACATACTTTATTTTTAACACGCAGGAAAAAAATTGAAGTGATTGGTAAATAATTGTCGAAGGAGTAGCATTTTGAATGCACTAAGGTTTCGAAAAACACAAACTGAGAAAAACCAGTTTAAAGTTTATAATTTTGAAAAAAATAAATATTATAAGCTTAATTAAACTTAAAATACCACTTTTAAGATATTAGATATATGTTTTTCTTTAAAATAATTGCATTTTCATATTTTTTCAACCCACACATTTTTATAAATGATCAACTTTTAGAGAGTACTAATTGCACAAGAAAATTCCAAGAAAAACGTTAAAATAATTTTTTATCTGTCACGACAGAAATTTTATCCGTTTTTTTTCCTTTAATATTAAAGTATTACATTTGTATGAAAAATATATCAGGAATAAGAACTGAAATTATAAAAATTTTAATATAAAATGCCTTAATTTAAAAATTTTACATGCACACATTTCACAAAGAAAAAAAATGATTGTATACATTGCCTCGGAAATATTCTGCTTTATATATTGCACATTCTTTTTTTAATGTTATTATTTCTCTTTATAAATTAGATTTTTTTTATCAAAACGCTTCTTTTAGCTTTTTTTCTAAAAAGGGGCGTGGCTGAATCGCCTAATTTGTTTTCAAATGAAGTTTTATTCAACTTCTAACTTTACGACATGCACAAGTGATATATCAATCGAAAGATAATAATGCAAAGAATAAGATTAAATGAAAATAAAAAAAACGATATGTTTGGGATTTTAGGGGTACCAAGTCCCCTTAAAGAATTTAATTTACAACAGTGGTTTTTTAAGCCTCTTTGCTAATGCTCGAGTTTCTTTTACAAAGTCTAACAACTCAGTCTTTATCAACCTACGCATTATCTATAGAAACAAGAAACGAAAATCAATTAAGGAAATTCTACTGACTTTTTCACAATGAGAAGTATTTAAAATCAAGTGTTATATAAATTCGGATTTTTTTAATCTGCGTTAATAATACATTTGTACACTAATACAATAAAATACTTATTAGGTTTACATTTGAAGATGTCAATCGTTTCATTTGAATAAAGATTTGTTTATAACACAATTTTTTTAAATTTATATAATAAGACACTTATTAATTATATGTCACTATCCTATACTCATAAAACCTCAGAGAAATAGAAGCTTTTTTATTACAAATATTTATTCAGTTTATTCGACACCATTTGGGTTGCTTCACAAATCCGACATATTTGTTGTTAGAATCTTGATGTTTTTTGTTTTTTTTAAATTTTTGTTTATGTTCTTTAGATTTAAACTTCGCAATTAGAGCAATGGCGCTATGACAATGGTGAATTAGATAACTGTAAGAAATTGACAAAAAATAACAAAATTTCTGTATTTTTTCAAAATTTTAAATGTAATGTTCGAGTGGAGGATATCTTTCATTTGGATCTCCTCCTCTCTCTTTCCCCCTTTACTTATTTAGACAAAATGCAACTTTTCCATTGTATAAAAATAGAAAGTAAAATGTTTTTTGGTTAATTCCTACTGGGTAACAGTCGCACCATGTTCTTCTGATGGACTTCCTGAGATTTGATGAGCAGGTAGTAGGGATCGCATTAGGATCTCTTCAGTCTGATTGGATAGTTAAAGAAAGATTTAACAAGAAGTCTCTTTCGACCGTTTACTCATGGAATCAGTATGAAACAAACTAGAAGCTTATATAGGAGATACAAGTAGATCAAATCTTTTATTGATTATTTCGTTGTATATTTGCATATCGCTTAAATAATGCATTTAATTTATTTGAAATTTTAATAGCTTCTTTTTCTATACTTTTACATTACATCTACATTTTTTTTAAAAAAAAATCTGTATATTTCTTTATTGTAGAGGCATTTTTTTGGATTTATGAGTGTCTTAACGTGTATTTTAATTCTAAAAAATACTGAAATGGAATTTTTGATTCCTTAGTTTGCTAAAAGGCTGATTTATTTATAAGTAAATATTTTAATGTTACAAGAAATTTGCTAAGAGTTATAGAAGTATTAGAATTTAGATATTTTGAAACTTTTTTCGTCGGTCATTTCTTATTTTGTATAAAAATTACGTGTGACTGAGTGTTTTATTAATGTTGCAGTATAAAGCAACATGAAGGCCATTGGTGAAGGGAATCATAATTTTGATTTACTGTGAAGTGAAGAGAACGACACCTGAGCTGGAATCCCCTCTACAAACTACCACACTATGCCAATGGGAAGACTTTGAGCCTCAATAGATTTAACATGCATTAGCCCCTCTACACGGTGGACCTTTTGGGGCACTTGGATTTGAAATGACATACCAGCAACTAGCCCGTACCCATAACTGGGATATCGCGGCTAAACAGAAGTTACGAACCAAAAATTCTATATTGTATTGCTATAAATATCTTTATTGCCCTTTAAAAATCCAGTAAAATCCATTGTCATATTATAATACGACAATGTACAGATAGAATTAGGAAGTTGCAACATTAGATGGTTTCAGCTTCAAGATATTACAATAATCAATACATTCTATGTGATTTAAATATTATTATTAATAAACAAATCAATTGTATTTTGTTGTTTTCTCGATATACGTAACATCTATATATATGGGGGTATTAATTAAATTATAATTTACTTAGTTTTCTTTTTATATATTCTTTCTGGTGCAATTTCCTTCCTCCAGTAACTAGATCCTTTTAATTTTGTTCACGTTTTTCATCTTTTTAGACATCTAAATTCGCTACACACAGAATCTTTTGATTTACCCTTCTAAATTTATTCCCAACCTCAATTTGTCGAATTGATTAAGACTTCTTTCTTTTTGACCACAGAAGGAATGAATGAACGTTGCAAAATTTATGCTCACCCACAGTTGCAATTTCTTCCTATAACTACACCAGCCACCAATCTCTCTGATCATTAAATTCAGAACCACATAAACTTTAGTCGTAAACCTGAATAATTTCTACCACCCCTAAGTAATTCCAAGATACCTTTTATTTATTTTTTTTACTTTTTACGATCTACCAAGAACAACTATACTCTAACCAGGAGAACTTATCTAGAGGCTCTGCAAGTGGTCCAATCTGATAAGTCCAGCAGCAAATGGAAACCTCCTAAACTCCAGTGAGAAAAGGTCTGAGCCTATAAAAACCTATTTTATCTGGGGGAAACCTGGTTTCTTTTATTATTTAGCTCGACAAGTCCTCGTCTCTGCAGAATGCTTTCAACACAAGTGCTAAAGTTGCTAGAGGCTACAAGAAAAAAAAAAAAGGGAAGGAGTAATAAGACAGGAAGCTTTATTTCCTGGCGTTTGTTTCAACGAAAGAGCTTTTACTGTTACTCTCAAGATGTCCATAGAGATAATAGAAGGGTGCATACGTTATTCGGTGGAGGGATGTGCATATTTGCCTCTTAATTAGATAGGGCCCCAAAATTGCAGAGATAATGTAGATGAGAATTTAAAAACGTCTCTCTCTCTCTCTCTGCATATATATTCGAGAATGAAATTAAGGTTTTAAGCAAACTGATTTAGATGAAATTTGATTTGAAAGTAAACAGAAAAGAGAGAAATGTGAGGATTAAATATCTGGAGAAGGATATGAATAGCTAATTTGGAAGCGGAATGTCCTTTTCTGCGTTTCGTATTTTTGAATTTGTGTTATTTTAATGGAAAAGAAGTTCACGAGTGTAAAAATTTAATTAAATTTTATGTTAGGGAAGTATATGTGAAGCGAGAGAGAGTGAAGTAAGGAAATAACTTTTACTGTTGTGATAAAGAGAAATTAAGGTATAATTATACTTCACAAAAAATCTGCTTGAAAATGAAAAATTGAATGGATATTTACGCATCAGAAATATTTAAACGACTATTACAGAAAAATAATATAAACAAAAATAATGGTATTATTTAACCATACCATAAATGCTAGAGAATATAGCATAGCATGCTGAATGTGATAAAAAGAAACCTTTTTATTTATTTATTATTTACCATTGTCCACATATCTTTTAAATCATGCTAGCATGAGTTGATTCAATCATTAAGCTTTTATTTCTTGCATTCACTATTCCCTGAACAAGAATCTTAGGACAATTTATGAAAGTGGAAGTAAAAATTACAATGATAGAAATTACTTTAACCAATAATATCTAACGTAATTTTCAAATATTTTGCCCGATATTATCCTAAATATTCCCACAAATTTAATTAATAAAAATATATCACCTATTTCAGCTAAGAAAATAGTGAGATGCGGAACTTATTGATGAAAATTGGAAGAGAGAAATTGGCATGGTAAACCGTTACTGAAGAATTTGTGAAATAAATGAAGATTCTGTGAATGCAACTATTATTAGGTTTTATTTTCAAACAGAAGGGATGAGACGAATTTTTTAGTTAAAAATACGAGATTTTGTTGCATTTTCAAATTCACAGAGTTTAATTAATAAGTTATACACTTATGTGCAATCTCTTTCAATATTAACAAGCAGCCCAACTCCCAAAGCTTGAGCTCCGAGCATACCGTACTTAAACGGACTAAAGTCAACGTGGAAGTAGAATTAGAAATCATAGCAAATCATAAATACAAATTTACTTCAAAGCTATTTATTGATTAGGCAACTTAAGCTCATGACAAGTGAGTGAGTGATTGAATATTAACGTCGCACTGTTCAGCTACACGAGGGCTTTTGGCGACGGACCACGTAATTTTGAACCATGGTCAAGTGACGTGGACGACACCTGAGCTGGCACCCCCTCTCTCTAACTACCACACCACACCACACCAACGGGAAAGCTCATGACAAGAAGATTAATACTAGAAATTTAATAGCAAGGAATTAAACTATTTATTTGATATAACTAGACGGGATGCTAACCAATTGACACAACCCTTATAACCATCCTCACCGTCTTGATCAAACTTTGAAGATGCTTCTTCAAAATGACAAATTGGAAACAATGGAAACACAATCTTCATTATTATCTAAATGGTGTATCCATAATATAATTTTCTATACTATTTATATTTAGTTCCACTTTAAATCTTTTGTATAACATTTGTATATCACGTTTGTTTTGTAAGAAGATAGCTGTTAATACCTTTCATTAAGTTTAATGAAAGAAAAACCTCAAGGCAGAAACCTAGCTGGATAGAGTATTACAACGGTTTGTAATCTATAGCGGTCAGAAAAGTAAAAGCGTTTATACCAAATGCATAAGTGTAAATACTGATAAGGTTTTATTTTATATATCTGCTTTCATACAATCTATAAATCCATAATGTTGTTATTTTAAATTAATTCGGTTACCTTTGAAATATTTAAAGAAAACTAAACTATTAAATTCTTAAGATCATTTTTATTTCATTTCTTTAAAAAAGTAAGTAATTTAAATTTCATTATAGAACGGGAAAACCTTGTTATTCAATAACGTGATAAAAGTGCGTATTTCAGAGAAGAAAATCTTCTATGGAAAATCCTAAGATATAAATTCTATTTATAGAAGAATCTATGGTAGAAAGCCTCATGAAAAGGAGCTGATTTCAGAATTTGAACGAATCACATTGAAATGTTTGAGACTTTTGCAACAAAAACAGAAAATGCTAAAAATTTCTTTCAATGAAATGGAAGCAGATAGTACTGAGAAGAATGTATTTAAACATCATAAAATGATGCCGTTCTTCTGTCTGCTGAAAACTGCTGTTTTGTTTGTGTATATGGCTTTTAACAAAAAATAGCACTATTATTCTTCACATCTCTATCCATATAAAAAAGATTTCTTGATACTGTATATATAAGGTATAGTTCGTAAAAATGTGTCGTAAAAATTTGAATTTAATTAAAAATGAGAACCACGAACGATGTTCCTAGATGCCTCTCCCCCCGCCTACCTTCCAGTACTTTCTTGGAAAATCCTCTGAAGTCATAGATCATGATGTTACATATTTCCTCAGTATTTTCTAGAACCCTCTATATGATCGTCAAGTCTTACAGTTAGGGCGCAAAAAAGATGTCAACTTGGCTGTATTACCATAATTTCTTCAAGTTTCCATTGAAACGCGATTATAATGTAAGGGACGGCGTTGCTTGCGAGTATTAAAAATTGTTTTCATATAAGAAATATAATAGAAGTTAGTATCACAACGATTGTTTGGACTGGAATCGCTGCAATCCTTCTGCCATATGGACGAATGGCACAGAAGACATTTAATTTACCGCTGATGAGAATAACATTTTAAACTGGACTCGAAAGAAAAAGCATGAATTTCAGAATATCGATATCATAATATGGAATGAAGCCTCTATTATACAAAAAAACACGCTGAGTGCAATAGTACATTCTGAGATATATTTTCAATAAGTTTTACAAGTTTTGAAAAAGGTACGAGAAAACATTCAATGCGTATTCTAGGGTAGGCACAAATAAAAGTAACTACATCTTTACAACAAAATACAGCATAATCCAATTTGGACAAATTTACATAAAACTACATAATACATGTAGACAACAATTTAACAATTTGAGCAATGAGTATGAACGGTTGTATAGTTTGAACAATGAGGGTAACCTCCCCCAAGTATATTGTAAAAATTAAATTAAAAACAGTTCGTTTAAACTTTGTAATAGCAGCTTAAAGATTTCTTATGCAAACAGATCATACACATTACGTAATTACCACGTGTATTGCCAGATAAATCATAAACAATTACATTCAAAAGTGCAATCCTTAAACTTTCAAAACACTTGAAAGTTCTTATTTAAATTGTATTTGTAAAATATTAATAAGAAGTATATTATTTCAAAATTAGAATGTTAATTACAGAATAAGCAATTGCAGTAAAACTTTATATCTATTTTAGTCCAGAAATTAGTTTGTTTATTTATCATCATAAAGCTAAATAAAATCATATGGAATACTCACAGTTCCAAGAAAATCATTCAATTTCATGTTTTTTTATGATAACAATTAGAGGAGTTCCCACCTGTCCGCGTAAGGGTGGATCAACCCCCATTGCACAAATTATACAACTGTTCATAGTCATTACTCAAATTGCAAAACTTAAATTTGCATGCATTATGTACCTCAATTTATTAGTTCTCTTTTTCCGCAAAATTCGTTCTTGGCGGTCCTCTTCATTTAGATTCATCACTGAAACTGGATTGTCCAACAGTTCATTTATAAATTCCTCAGATTGTGAGAAACCTGCAGCTCTTACAGCTTCCTGGAAAGTTGAGTATTTAACTCCATTGATTCTTAGTGTCTTTGTATGAGACAACGCCTTTCTTCTCACGCAACGATTCTATTCCAGGCAATTATTGCGATATTTTTCTGAGAAAGCTTGCCATAATGTGCTGTAGCAACCATATTGGCGATAGTATATGAAACGAAGCACATGGTTGCCAATTCAGCGCGTACGATATATGGGAAATCGGTATATGTCAAATTAGAGCGAGTTACCTTGAACGTTGGTATTGTTGCGATAGTACGCAATAAATTTATTACAGCATTACGAAAGAACTTTGAGAAATATATAATTGCAAGAAAGGTATTTGCTTGAAAATACAAAGATATTCTGCATAATAAATAAAATTATTACGTTTATGCGTTGGATGCAATTAACACTTTACAGGGTGGCTTACAAGGAATACCAACAATGAATCACATGCCCTTCAACTATAGTATGTTTTACCGAATCCATCTGCTTTGCTGATTATTTCACTATATATATATATATATATATGACTACATATATTTTAATTAGATATCTAAATCCTATCATCAAGCTTTCGGTTGTACAGAAAAAACATTGCTATAATCACATCGCTTTTTAATTTAAAAAGAGCCTTACTTATATTTCTAAAAAGGAGTATATTTATCATGCCCCGTAACTTCCACTTACGGAGTCAATTTCCGCAAAACTCGCTCATAGTGGATATCTACTCAGTAAAACTTTGTTTGTCAAATTTCAAGTCTGTTGGTCTAACAATTCAAGAATTAAAAAGATTTTATCTATAACACCACCGAAGTCCACCTTGGAAGTCAATTTTCTCAAAGCTCGTTTTTCAGGGAACTCTACTTATTAAAAAAAATAAAAGAAAGAAAAAAAATAAATAAACGTTTGCTAAATTTCAGGTCTGTAGGTCTAATAGATCAAAAACAGAAATCTTTTTCATCTACATCCCCTCTTTAACCCCAGAAACTCCCTTTGGAGTCAATTCCCGTAAAACTTGATCAATGCGGATATCTACTCAACAAAAGAAATATTCCTGTCCAATTTGAAGTTCTTAGGTCTAGCAGTTCAAGAGAGGGAGTAATGAACACGTCTCACTTTTCACCTATATATTTATATAGAATTGAGAATAGAAATGTGCATAAATTTAAAAAAAACAAACAAATACAAAATGAATTCCGTTAAAATACAGATTTACCCTATAATTAATAAAAACGAATTTTGATTACTTTGAACTTAGTATAGATCGGAAACACTTTTTTTGAAAGATAATCGAAAAAAATATAACACTATTAAAAACTAAGCAAAACTGTTTGTGATTTTCCTCCATTTAATTAGGTAATGTGCTAATTAAATAGATGTGATAATAATCAATTAACGATTGTCCAACTCAATTTGGATAATATGGCTATTTATGATGAAACAACCCCTTTATTAAATTATATAACTTCTAACCTCAAATATACGAATCCGAAATTAATTGCAATTTACACAGATATTCACAAACTCCCAAATGTAATTCCTTGATTTATTTCAAATTGAGAAAGGGAATATGACATAAAACACCATATTGAGAATTATGGTATTGCAGTAAAATCTCCATAGTCAACCATACCATATGTTTACACGTGTGAACTAGACTTAGATAATATTTAATAGAAGACCAATATATCTAGCGTGACTATATCCGTGTATATGTTGGTCACCTCTTGGATTGTAGTATAAATCATTAATTTACTTAGATAACTTGAACAACTGAATCTATATTTTAAAAAGAAAAGATGTACGTGGAATTTTTTTATTCCTTTATCAATTATACATATATTTATCATAAATATTCTTTTCTATATTTTATTATTATCATATATTATATCAGTTTCTAAACACAGTTGAAGATTTTTTTTCAATATTTAAGAGTGTTTGATTTGAAATTGGGGAGGGGGACATTTCACAATTAATTAAAATAGATTATTTCAGTTTCACTATATATATATATATATATATATATACATTAAGTCATCTTAATAGTTTTAAATTATTCTGATCCATATTAGTTAAAATACATAATACAGTTAAATTTGTCTGACATAAAACATGATTTTTTAAATATAATTATAAATCATCTCCCGATTCTCTCTCTCTCTTCTTTAAAGATAGTAAAAAGATTAATATGTTAACCCCATTTTTAAAACAGTATAAATCCACGAGAAATAATAAACGCATCGATTTTAAATAATGCCATATATGGGACTTTTACTAAATTTTATTCTGCATGTGATCTCAAATATTTTCTGAATTTTTACTCATAAAAAAAAACGATATTCAACAGTTAGGATTACATCAAACAACATCTATTTTTACAGCAGAATAAACCTTACTATTATTGTACAGTAACACCTGTTTTTACAACAGACTAATGTTTACCTTTTAGTAGAATAATACTAACTTTACCATGACGAATTATCTTTATCGACCATACAAAGATCTTGAAAATAAGAGGCTCTTTGCAAAATTTTCTATTGTATTTTCATTATCGAAATTTGTTATCAAGTGCATTAAAATGCTATAAAAACAAATTATTAACCGTTACGCATCAGCTTTGCTCGGTATTTCATGATTTTGTATGAATATATATACTGTATATACATAAATATAAAGCATTGATGCCTAAGTCCTAGTACTAAGAATTCTGTTGTATTGAAAAAAATTCTTATAACTCTCACTTCTTGATTTTAAAAGGCCAGGACTTCTATGTATTAATTTTTAAAACTGAAGTAGAATTATCTCTTACGTTCTCGTAATCCCTTCCTACAAAGTAGATTTCCACAAAACACATTTATAGTGTATCTCTACCTGATAAAATAAATATACTTGCTAAATTGTAAGTCTAAATTTAACTATTCAAAAGCGAAAATTTATTTTACAAATAATCCCCATACACCCCTTTGAGAGTCGATTTACGTAAGACCCGTTCTTAGTGGGTTTCTCAATTCAACACACCGCAATAAATAAACAAACCATGCATGCCAAATTTTATTACTGTAGGCTTGGTAGTTCAAAAAATGGAATTTATTTTTAATACTCTCCTATAACTCCCCTTTCCCCCATAGCAGTCTAAAATTTAAAAATTCGTTCTTAGCAGATCTCTATTCTACTAAAGAAAAATGCTTACCAAATTTCAAGTATGTGGGCCCAACAGTTCAAAAACGGGATTTCTTTATCTATAACGCTCTTTAACCTCACGCAACCACCTTAAGGTCAATTTCTAGAAAGCTAATTTTTAATTGAACGGTACTCCATGAAAGGAAATTGCCTACTAAATTTCATGTCTGTAGGTTTAACAGTTCCAGAGATATCGCGATGAGTGAGGGAGGGAGTGAATGAATGAGTTGCTTTTCTCCTTAAATATATAAATTGCAATGCTTTTACAATTTAATAAGAATTCAAATCCCTTTTTTAAAAGAAAAAATCTCAAAAACAGTCTCTGAAGGCCTTAATCCTGAAAATAGCAGATTTAAACATTCCAGATTTATAAATTTTTATTAAATGTCAAAAATGCAATAAGCGATCGACATTTTGCAAAAGTAGAAGGCAACTGGTTAACGTAGTCACTGAATGTGTGTGTGGCATTTTATTCTCCAGAAAGGATGTACATAACATTTAATCTCTTTTTTTTACCACAAAGAAATTCATTTGCTCTTCTTACTCAGTGGGAAAGAATTAGGACAATGGAAGTCAAAAAGAAGAAAGCTCTCAGGAAGTCATGGTTCCCAAGATGATGAAAACGGAAGTGGATTTCAAGAAAAGGAACAACAATGAGTTCTTTTTTTTATAAGAATTATTTTATGTTATTCTTTTTCCAACTCGTATCGTTATTTTTAATAGTTCTTCTTCGGCATTTGAGTTTAGAGACCATAATGGTTAGAATTTTTATCTGTTAGTTTTAAATGCCTATACTGAAAACTAATGAACTTCTGTACTTGTGAAGGAATAACATAACATAATGATACATTCCAAGAATAAAGAATGTGCCCAATTATATTTAAAGTATTCAATCCTATTCAGAAAAGTTCTCTTTTGAAATACACGTATACATATTCACTGACAACAAAAGGTTAGATCAAGGAAAATTAGTTAGCATACATAGATCTCAGTTTTTATATGTTTTTCAAATATTTTACATCACTAAACTATTAAATTTTCTTCTCTCTGAAAACTAGTTTACTTTCTTAATATAAAGAATTTTTTATATACCAAAACTCTAATTTTGAAGAAAAATATTTAAATGAAATATGGAAAAAAGCCAGCTGGTGGCTCGAGCCTTGTACGACCAAGTTTGCGAGTTCGACCACGCCCCAAGTCGGTGGATTTTCATGATTCAAAAAATCTTCAGCGTCCATGTCCTGTGATTATGTGGCATGTTAAAAGTCTCTTGAGTGCCTTTTTGGTTTGAGTGCTCTCGGCAAAATTTAATTCCTAGTAGAATTTCACATCATCAGAGCTCAAGGGTCTTAGTCTGGGGAGGAAGCTGGGTGTCAAAACTACACACTAAAAAGTGATACCAGCTCCTGGGGAGTGTACTAGGTTTTTAATAGTAATTACCAATATGCAGCTTCATTTGAAAGAGAAAAAAATTATACTATTTCTACACTTTCCAGAACATACAAGCTTTTATGATAATTTGCAATATTTTTAAAAGTCAAAGATTCACATTATTCGATCGTAAATATTAATTTTTAAAAGTTAAACATCATGAAAAAATATTCAACTAATATGAAATCATTTTAAAAATAATTAAAATAAATTACGCAACTTATCATGTCACATGTTACTACGTATTAAGCTCACGTATTCATAAAGTGTGCTTAACTTGACGAATTGGTACAACTTGAAGTGATATTTATGGATTAATACAAGGATTTAACTTATATCGCTCTAACGATAATTCATCATAAGCTGCTGATCTGTATTGATTGCATAAAATAAAACTCTATGTATAGATATCTATTAATTGAGATATTGTTTGATCTGTGTAAATCATAGTTGATTTATATATATATATATATATATATATATATATATATATATAGATAGATAGATAGATAGATAGATAGATAGATAGATAGATGTTTAAAAGTTAAATGTTTCTGGAAATATATAAATTTAGTTTATTCTAATTAAATTACACAGTTTGGTACAGTGTTTAAGTTCCTTTAAGAGTAAAAATATTGAAAACACTGCAACATTTTTTATCTATCTTTCATATATATTTAAGAAATTTAATTTAAAAGATGATTAAAACATCCTTTTCAGAGGATAAGTAGTTTATCTCATCATTTTATAGAACATTATCTTTGATTTCTCTTTTCATAAATAACATGCAATATCCCAAAAGACCGATCTAGGTTTAACTCCTTAGCATAAAATATTACTTTTAAAATATATCAAGTGAGCAATTGTTGGAAATAATTTTAAAACAAGTAAAAGGAAAAAAATTAAGTCAATTCCTACTTAGTTCAACAAAGAATTTTTTTATTTTAGCTACTTTTTATTAAATAGTTACAATCAATATAAATATGTATATACATATGACAGAATCACAGCATTAGTTTTTATTAATTATCATTAAAGTACCGTATTGTCATCCAAAATAATCGTGTAAATAAAATTTCAGGTCAACTGAATGCTTTAAAACGTGCGAAAAAAGCCTTTTCAAGTTTTGACACAAGTCGCCAAAAAGGATACCAACGTGGCTGTATTTGTAATTATTTAAATAATTGGTTTTAATCAATTAATTTTTATTAATTATAATTTAATTTTTGTATTGTCATTCAAAATAATCATGTATATAAAATTTCAACTCAATTGAGCTCTTTAAAATTTATTTTATTAACGATTAAAAATTCCACTAAGATAAACGAATGAATATAGAGGGAGTGGAAGTTAATAGAAGGAATTGAAAAAGGAAAAACAAACCCAAATGTCAAGAAAATAAAATCAAATTTATAACACTTAAAATTTCTGTACCACAGTCGGTCCAAAAGAGTGAAGAAAAATTTTATATGGGTTATTGGCGACAGAGAGAGAGAGAGAGACTTTGTAATAGTTTTGAATAACGGTTAAGTGATGTGTGCGATTCATAACTCGTTATCGGTACAGTAATACCACAACTTACACGAACCGGGAGTTATGCGATTTTTAAATCTCGTGGATTCGTCTTTTGTTACACAAATCGATTACTCACGCCCCACTACATGTTTAACTAATGTACATATTCGGACGTAACACGCGTAATCAGCTGTTTGACATAATTTATATATATATATGTATGTATTATTGAAAACAATTATAAAAACTCCGTGCACCACCGCAAGGTATCACACGGGGCTTACAAAGGTACGTATAAACACGTATTACAAGGGAAAAGATAAAAATTTAAAGTCATGAAAGATTACAAATATTTATAATAAAATTACAGAACTTTTCAAAAACACTTCTGGTGGAAGTAAGTTGGTGAAGATTCGGAGGCCAATTAATATTAAGTCTCTTGAAAGCCAGTCTTAGGATGTTTCGTTCTCTTTCAAATTTGGAACCCAGAAGGAGCACATGTTCAACATTTTCTTCGCCGCCAATATCACAATCACAAGAAGATGACGGAATTAAATTAAATTTTTTCACGTAGCTTTTAAAGTTGCCATGACCAGTTAAAAATTGGGTTATTTTGAAATTAGTATAAAAAAATGATGGCACACAGGCTAGTTTCTCATTATATAATATTTGGAAAACATTTCTTAGTTAAGCTATCTTTATTTGAAATGAGATATTCTTGGTTCAAAGATTTCACCATATTTTCTTTCATAATCTTGTAAAATAATTTAGGAGTATTAACGGTAATGTCAATTTTGCGCTTGGTTGCAGGCTTTGCAAGCCAATCGGCCCGCTCATTTCCAAGAACGCCCGTGTGTCCGCGAGCAAATGCAAAACCTGTTGAGCTGTTTTCATCTTTAAGGCTTTTAAGTTGCTTTTGGATTTTGACGATTATGTTGTTAGATGCACAAATACACTTAAGAGAATCCAAGGAGGAAAACATTTATATTTAAAAAACTAATTTAGCCACAAAATAAACTTCAAGTACTGATAGATTCCCACTATCAGGAGCTGACAAATGCGTGAGCAAGACATTAAATAACTAATGTCTTTAGACCCATTTTGATCAGAATTTTGAATACCGGTTGAGAATCCGACAAAAGACCTCAGTTTAATTGAAAAAGGTTACAAATTTTTTTCAAAATATAGACTCCAACGAAGAGCGTATTTTTTAAACAAAATAATTAATAAAAAAATTATTTGCATTCTACGAGGAAATTTTACAAGAGAAAAAAAATCTTTGAACCGACAGACTTTTTTTAATAGAATTTAGGAAGCTTTCTACATCAAAATAGCTTCGGTTTCCGATTTTGTATTTGAGTTACCAAAGATTTTATCAAACCTTTTTTTTTTCTTATAAATGATTACTTTTTTTCTCGTCTCCGATCCCAATTAAAAATAATTTTCATCATAATATGTAAAAAATTGATAAAAAATTTAATGAGCAGCAATATTTGTTATTATTTTATGCGTGTAGGGGGAATTGTCGCCAATAACGCCAACTTGGTGAGATTTGCGCCGGCGAAACGGAAAAGTACCGCGATTTGTGTTTCAGATAATTAATCCTACAGCCGAGAACACACTTTACTTCAGTACCCTGTGTTTCTTTCTTGCCTACTTTTTCTCGATGCAAAAAGTATACCCGTAGTTATATTCTTGCAGCAATTTTGATCTATAGCCACCAATGGAATCTCGACAAGAAGGGAGCCACGTTATTTTAAATAAAAACGAGTCATCTTAGTCTTGAAGCATTTCTCCCCCTCCTCTCCATTAATTCTCATGTTGCGTCCCGCTTGAAATAGCCATCATATATATGCAGCCGGTGTGAAATAACAAACATATGTATGTGGGCTGTTAGAAAAAAAAAGGCTGAGTACCCCTGGTATGGAGGAGTGATTGCCCATTAAATGTGTTCTTCATGGTCATGTGATGTGGAAATTTGTAAAGTGGGTTGAAAGATCATATTTCGTCGACTCCTCACTTGACTGCGGTTCGAAATTAGCATGTCCATCGCTAATAGCCCCCATGTAAGTTCTAAATATGACGTTATAAACAATATCATTCAAACATACATTAATACTAATAATGAATTGAAAATCATTAAGTATTTAGGAAATACGTAAATGCATATAAAGCATTTTTTCCAAAAATTTTAATCAACATGGGCTCAATATATAATGACAAACTACACATACAAAATTCAGAAATATGTGTTTGATTTTATGGGAAACGAATTGAACTTTCGCTTCAAAAATTCACATTCTATCTCTCTTTCAGGTTCCACACTTATAGTGCGTCAGATTCTTTTTATTAACTGAGAAGAAAAATTTTCATAAAATCCTGACTTAAAACAATGGAATTTTAAATTTTCTATGCAAATCTTTGGCCCCAAAGATAATTACAAAATTTGTCTCTGGGAACATTCTCCAAATCATTGAAAATATTTTGTTTCTACATCACAAAATTTATCAAAATTATTTTTACTACTTATATCAAGATTATTTAAGCAATTTAAAAGAACATGACTGCAGATATTTTACTATTAATTTATATGATAGAATGTATCACCACAACCCAAAGTTAGTTGATTAAGTTGAGTTACTTAACATAATGGGTCAGTATTTATTAACGGCGTACTCCACATGGTTGTAGGTGTTGCATCTCATAATTTTGAAATGCGTTCAAGTGATGAGGACGACATTTGAGCTGACCCCCTGCTCTCTTAACTTTCACACCACGCCAGCATGAAAACTTTGAGCCATAACATACATTAGCCTCTTTACAAGAAGAGTCTTCGGTGGTATCAGGATTCGAGCACGCGGCTCGACAACGTCGGCTACGAATTCGTGACCATGACCACTAGATTACTGCAGCCACAGACTCTCTTAAAATATCCAACTTCCCTAAAACTGTAAATTTAGCCAAAAATTGACAATTTGTTATGATTTTATATAAAAGGTAATCGTATTAGCTTTCTAAATGTACCAAGTTTACTATTTTCCATTCAATAAAACAAAAACTACAAGTATTTTAATAAAAACAGATGCCACATTACTTTAAGGTATCCGACTACGTTCGGAACCGTGATTTTAAAAAAGCGCATAAATGGATAATTTTCATGATAGTTAGTGTCACTTAGATTAGAATATATGTATATAATTGTTTTACAAGGACACTTTGACAAAAACAATTATTTAAATACAATATTTTGGCAAAAAATTAACTTTGAATAACCTTTCTTCAAAATGATCTCCTCTTGTGAAAATGTTTCTATTATAATAATATTTTGCCTGTATATAGCTCAGACTACTTTACAAAGGCTCAACTATGATGTTTGAAAAATTCACATTATTTTCAGAGTTACAACCCATTGAAATAATTATCACCGTTTTTTTCTTAAAATTTATCCCCTCTGTTGTCGTAAAACCTAGAAAAACCAACTTCTAAGTTACATATTTCAAAAATTCTAGTTTAACCTTTGTACAGATGTCTGAGCTATATAAAGGCGAAATATTATAATAGAAGCATTTTTCACAAAAGGAGATCATTTTGAAGGAAGGTTATTCAAAGTTAATTTTTTGCCAAAAATTGTATTTAAATAATTGATTTTGTCAAAATGTCCTTGTAAAAGAATTGTATACATGTATTCTAATCTAAATGACGCTAAATGTCATAAATATTATCAATTTATACGCTTTTGCAAAATCACGGTTCCGAACGTAGTCGAATACCTTAAACAAGATGTCATACTTTAAAATGAGTTTTAATCGGAATGTGTTCTTTTAAATTGCTCAAACAACGACAACGATTCCTCAAAAAGTTTCGAAAATAATTAAATGAATTATTTTTGTGTATGTTCTGTATACATGTTTTGAAGTGTTTTAACCTTCAGATTTTTCAATCGCTATTTTTAAAAAAAATTATAGTCCCTTATATGAATATAATCACTGTTTTTAAGCAATTTCATATAATTAAGATAAAGTGCTCTAGTTTTTGTAAAAATTAAAATATCGCTTATCCTGAAGGTCATTTCAAAAATGAATAGCAAAGCAATACACCAAAATTGAAAATTTGTTCATAAACATTTTCTTCAGAATAGGCCCCGTTTATGTAATTTTTTTGTGAATTTTTACCAATGTTTCCTATTTTAGTAATAATAATTCATTTTTCTCTTGATTTTAGCATATTTTTTCTTAAAATATACTAAATAAATAATAAAAAACACAAAAAATTTCCCATGTCACTATTATTTAAAAAAGTTGTCACAAGTAATCGAATACCTTAAATGAATTGAATCAAGCTATTCAAGAGTGCGCCTGTTTAATACTTCACGATGAAAATTTTACTCCAATTATAAAATGAAAAGAATTTTCTCTAATACAAAACATGCAAAACTTTTACATACAAGTGCAACAAATGACAACAGAAATTAATGACTACTCTTAAATAAAACTGTTCGTATTAACCATTGACTTTTCATTTGTTCTCGATCATATATCCTCCCCTTTGAGTATTCTAATCAAACTAAAGCTTCAGACGTGCAAATAGTTTGCTAAAGCATTTAACTATTTACACATTATTTGATACAGTTCAGTTGCTTAGAATAAGAGGAGCTATACTAGAGACATTGGATTGTTCGAGTACTTTGGCATACATGGCCTCCATTTAAAGATCTAGTGAACCGAATAGTTTGTTGAATAGCTGAATGTTAAACATTGAATGCATAGTTAATGTAAAGCTATTTTAATTAAACAACTCATTTATCTCACAAACACTGGATTAAATTTATTATCATTTTGTTGATAAAGTCGTGAATGTAGCCATTTACTTCGTGATAAGTTGGTAGTTAGTATTGTCAGTGCCTTTTGTATAATAGCAGGCTTTGAGTTGATTAGTTTGATCATTTAGAAACACACTTTATTGGTTAACAATCTTTATTAGTCTCCCTTTCAGTAGGAAAGCTCTAATAGAATTTGTAATTGAAGCAGTACGTATCACATACAGAATCATATGCAGTAGAAATTATGTAGCCTGAAATTCTGATCTTTTGTAAATGTTTAACACTTTGAAGATGGGAGGTGTAAATTTCCAACTTTATTGTTTCAACTGTTGGCGATGGTTAATGGAAACTCTTGTCGTTTGTAAGGATTCCAACCGTTACGGGACTTATTCAACACTTTTTGCAAACAATACCTTTTAAAAAAGTTTGTTCTTAAACTGAAATTTTACACACTTTACAAGTTTGTAGGGTTCCCAGATCCACGCCTAAAGATGTGGAAGAAAGGGAAGGAAGACTAGCCCATATCTAAAATTATTCAATTTATTAGTAACACAATCAACAACATAAGTTCAAACAGTCAAAACTAAGAGATGCACCCAAATTGAAGAGATACATAGACAAATAACAAGATACGAGAAGTATGAGAAAATTTTAAATATCAGTACACTTATTTCAGGTTCGAAAACGCTATCTTCCTTACTATCTAATCTCTAATGACCAATCGTCCCTTTAGTTATAACAATTATCAAATATCTACGTTACACATAAATTTGATTAACAACTGATCCGCTAGCAATCTATCCTATCTCTTGTCGGACCACGGACGTATGACAGGTATTTCACGCGGGTCGTAACATGAAGAAAATGAGGGAGGGGCTAGAGAACACTATAAGACCAAAGCAACTTTGGATAAAGCAAAAATAATAAAAATTTAAGAACTTGAGGTTTTTTCGGGATTTTACTTTAATACTATATTAACCATTCTATCAAACACACACACAATATTTACTTTTATGCAACTTTTTCTGAGATATGGGGTAGTTTTGATTTCCTTTCCTCCACCACCAAGCCTCTCTTGTTTATATTCTACTACCAAAAAATGCAAATTGATAGCAAAATTGATAGATTTGATTGCTTGATTGATAGCAATTCTCGCTAGATTTTTAGCACAATGCTCTTAATTAGATTTCATAGACAATGGGCCATGATCGGGCCACTCAAAAAAGGCCAGTGGGCCACAGGTTGAGTATCACTAGCTTAGACTATATATATAGCAGACCTAATTTACATAATCACGTTTTCTTCTTCAGAGGGTTCGTTGCAAATAAAATAGTTTTTTAAAGGATCAAAATTTCCCAAGAGGACTTGTTAGTCAAAAGGATTCCGATAGAGCCGTTACAAGTAAAACTAAAATTTTTACAATATTGTAAGGTAAAATTTACTGTTTACAAACATAGTAGATAACGTATTCCGTAATGGGTCGCATCCCTGTCATATTGCAAATTTCCTTTATCCATCATCAATAGTGGAAAAATAAAATTTGGGAATTAATATTTCCCTTTTTCAAAATGTTAATAATATTTGACACAACTTTAAAATATTTAAGGCTATAAAAAAATGTGTAAATTAGAAACATTCTAGAGTTTTCGTTTTTTTCTGATTTAAAAAACTATTTTTCCCGTTAAATATTCTTATTATATTTCTCGTTAAATATTCATAACCTCTTAAAATAACGATGCTTTGTGATAGTATAAAAATGAAAAAAGATGCGTTAGTTATAATAACATGTAACACCATACTGTCTTTGTACGAACTCAAAATTACGTAAATGAGTGAGAGAGTGCTTATTAACGTCACACTAAAAAGCAAAAAGAATGCTATTGGCGATGGACATCGTATATATATATATATATATATATATATATATATATATAATTATATATATATATATATATATATATATATATATATATATATAATTATATATATATATATATATATATATATATATATATATATATAATTCTAAGCCCCAGTTAAATGACGACGACGATACTAGAGCTGGCACACCCCTCTCATAACTTCCAGAATACTTCAACCGGGGGGTTGAATCAGGAAAAATTTATTGCGCAGCATCCGCTCTGCACGGAGAGTCTACAGTAGCTCTAGGGCTCAAACTCATGACATGTTAGTCGTGAGAGTCCGGACCATAACCACTAGGTCAGTGCTTCCCAATCTCTTATATCTCCACGGACCGGTCCAAGTTTGATAATTTTACCACGGGCCGTCGATTATTTATTTTTATAATCACGATATCACGATATTTTGTGCAGACGTGGTATTGGTGCGGTTTTAGGGAACGTCTCTCAGTTCCTGGTTAACCTCTCGTCCATAAAAAAGTCGAACAAACCTGAGAGAAATACACCACAGTAAATAAAATGGAAAAAATTTAATATTTCTTGTGCTTCCCGGTACCATTTGATCCAAGGACCGGTACTGGTCCACGGTACGGGGGTTGGGGAGCACTGCTACCACTGCCTTTCTTAAAGTTAGATTCAGAAGCAATTCAAGAACTATTGGCGACAGACTTCTTCCTTTTGAAAATGACAAGAACGATGTTTGAGCTGACACTCGAATCTCTTAACTTCCTGACCACATCATTGTGAGAATATGAGCCCCGACATATTTAACGTGCATCAAATCATTTGCACCATCCACTTTAATTGACATCAGTCATGAACCCATAACTGCATTGAAACAACACTAACAACGAGTTTGTGACCATGACCTCTCAGCTACCCCAACAAAAACTAAAATGAAAAACTTTCAAGTCTCAAGCTTAGAGGTATTATTTATCCGTTCAATCTAACAGTTAAAAAATGGGATCAGCCGGTCGAATAACAATATTGCATTATTCTAACATTATAGACGCGTACTATAATTTCCCATTGATTAAAATTATATATATACCAAAGAGTAAAAACATATTTTTCTATAAAGTTGATATTTCTTCTATTTCTAACTATATTACTCTTCTATATATATAAATCTTCTACTTTCTTTTCCCCATTTTTTACTAATTATTTTTCAACTCATTCTACCAATGCTACCTAAAACTTTCTTTTAAATGATATTTTTTACGAAATTTGGTTTAATCTATATGTTAACATAATTTTAGATTTAGTTTATTTCAGCACTTGCATTTTATCTAAATAACCACCAAAATTTCACATCGTCATACTAATCAAAATTTAATATTCCAATTTTAACACCATGTGGCTGTTTGTTGAAAGAACACGGAAAATACATATAATTGTAATAACATAAAAAATTTAAAAATAAAGTTAAATAAAACTTCACTGCCCAGAAGTAGAGTAAAATATCTCCCCTCATCAATTACAGAATCTTTCCAGACGGGTTATGGAAGCATAAAAATTTTGGAATAGCAATCGAACGAAACAGTAATATAAGCCAATTTATCACAATTACGTCATGTTTGAACAGCTGGAATAAGCTACGAAATATTGTATCATATTTGTCCAAAAATATCATGTATGTTCCCTCGAAACACATCTGCTTTTATTTATTTATTAATTATTTATCATGAAACTAATTTATTCTACACATAACGTTTCTCTAAGATACTTGAGTAACACATATGTGTATTCCATTTTAAAAAGATTCCCAATGAAAAAAAATCGCAAAGGAGTATTAAATGTTGAATAAAAGAAAAAACTTGAATATTTATTAACAAGAAAACTGATTTTGTTTAGTATTTACTTGGTTTTTATAAAATTGTACTTGGATTGATTATGATTTTAATTTTACAAATATTTTTCAAAGTGTGTTAGTAAAGTTTAAGTACAGAAAATCAATAGTCACCATTAACACGAAGTTAAAAAATAGATTATGTGCTTTGAATAATATTTCTAATTTTGAAATTTATAACTTTATCTCCTTTGATGTATTTTGAAAAAATTCTACTAAACGTTAAGTCTATAAATGGAAGATTATATATATATATATATATATATATATATATATATATATATATATATATATATATGACAGGCCCCAGGCCTGCTGGTTAAAAAAATGAAGAGGGCATCATCTTCACAATATTCCTTTATTACGCTTTCATCATATATAATCTAACATGGCGGACCTTTTGCCGCGCAACCGGATGTTACCAAATACAACATCGCAGCGAGGAGACACCAGCCAAGTCCTTTCTAGTATGCGTTCGCCTTCGTCAGCGCTCGTTGCACCTTTTAACAGGCTTGTTTACTCATAACTCCTTACGCGATGGTAAAGAGTTCGCTCTATTTTCATTTATTACTTCCTTAATTTTGAACCTAAACTTTTCAAACCTGACATATATATATATATATATATACTGGTGCGCAAAAATTAAGGACGAAGTCGAAAAATTAGCATATCAGCTGAACGAAGAGGCAGAGCGGACAGAAAGACCAATCAGGAGATTAAGTAAGGTGATATACGGTAGCACATGCGCAGATATGCAGGTAGACGTAATGGGGGAGTGTCTGAGTAGTATAAAGTATGTTGTCGGTGTAAGATCAGTATTTCTGGCAAAGAGATTGCACGCCGTATAGCAGTTAAAATCACACTGAGTTGCTGCCTCAGGCAGAAATGGCGAATAATCAATCTGTTAGACGACATCTGGATGCTTTTACCCGAGGTCCAATCATTGGGAAGTTGGAGGAAGGCCGCAGTGTGAAGAGTGTGGTTGCAGAGTTCGGAATTGCACACAGCATCGTTTCACGGCTTTGGAGACAATTGCAAACTACAGGAACAGCTATCCGGGGGTTCAGTAGTGGTCGTCCACGAGGAACCACCCCGCAGATGACCGGTACATTGTCTTACAGGCCAGAAGAAATAGGCGGCAGACAGCGGGAGAAATCGCTTGTCGACACACGACACAGGCGACTGGACGACCGATATCGCGTTTTACCGTGGTCAGAAGACTGCACGGTGGTGGTCTGTTTGCACGACGACTCTTTACAGATGAGAGCAGATTCAGTTTGAGTAGCAATTCTCATCGCATACTCATCTGGAGAGAGCGTGGAAGCCGCAATCATCCCTCGAACATCATTGAAAGGGAAAGATATGGAGGTCGCGGTGTTCTCGTTTGAAGAGGCATCATGCTTGGTAGTCGTACAGACCTTCACATCTTCGACGCAGGTTCAGTCAACGGGACCCGTTATTGTAACGAGATTCTTCTTCCATATGTGCGTCTTTTTAGAGGCGCTATGGGTCTGCAGTTCCTTTTAATGGACGACAATGCACCATGTCATCGCACAGTAGCTGCCGAACAGCTCTTAGAGAGTGAGGATATTGAACGTAACGGGCACGATCTCCGGATCTCAATCCCATCGAGCATGTATGGGATTTTCTAGGCAGACGCTTGGCAGTGATCGTACCTTACCACCAGTAACGATTCGGGAGCTTCGATTGGCGCTGCAAGACGAATGGGCAGCAATGCCTCAACAACTCATTGACACCCTCATTCTCAGCATGGGCAGACCTGTGAAACCTGCCTAGCAGATCAGGAGATCATATCCTCTACTTAAGACCGGATGTTTCTTGCTGGACACCCATCACAGGGATGTTTCGGCCTTCAGTCGCATTGCGCTCCATGCTACTTTTTCAATAAAGCTTCTTTTTATCCCTCTGATTTCTCTTTTAGTAAGTGTTGCTTACATTACACATGTCCTTACGTATTGGGGATCTTACGGTATTAAATGTTTGATTTGGAAAGCTTTTGACAAAGTTATAATGAAAAAAACCACCTCGTCCTTAATTTTTGCACAACAGTGTATAATAATATTATATATATGTCTATATATATATATATATATATATATATAAAACTTTGACTATAAATAATATATATATAAAACCTTAATATCTATGAACGCTTCAAGGCGCTCCGAACAAAGTCAAGTTCTGGGAGAAAAAAATATTATATTATATATAAATCTATAATAGTACAACATTGATAATGTTATAATGATATAATGTTATAATACTGATATAATATTTTAATATTGATATAGTTTTATAATATTAATATAGTTTTATAATATTGATATAATATTATAATACTCTAATATAATATTATAATATTGATATAATATTATAATATTGATAATACATAATAATATTTATCTGGCATATTTTTAAAAATGTGGAAAATCGACACCCTTGATCACATTATTATGCACTTCCTTCTACACAATTTTACAAACATCTTTTCAACTAACGGCATCTTATATAGTCGTGCTGCTAAGCACAGTCACAAATTGAGCAAAAAACATTGCTTGTTTATTTAAAATTAGGGTAGTCTTGAGAAAAAAATAATCAAACTTTAAGGTATCCGACCACGTTCGGAACTGTGATTTTGCAAAAGCGTATAAATGGATAATATTTAGGATATTTAGTGTCACTTAGATTAGAAAACGTACATAAAATTGTTTTAAGAATATTATAACAATAAAAAAATATTCAAGTACAATATTTTGACAAAAAATGAAAAAAATGGACCCATTTTCAAAACATTCTCATTTTATGAAAAATGCTTCTAAAGAGTGTTTTTTTCCCAGGTATAGAATTTTAAGTTGGCATTATTTTCCAAGATGGCGACCGATTTAACAGCTGTCACGTGATTTATTCTCAGTTTGGTTTGGCAATGCATCATGAATAGACTCACCCCTGATATAGATTTGTCAAATGGTCCCAAAACGAGATTGCCGTTGTTCCCGATTTTCATAAGCGAATTTCGTTTAGCGATGAAGCGCACTTCTGGTTGAATGGCTACGTCAAGAAACAAAACTGCCGCATTTGTCCACAAGTGTATGTCAAAACACCGTTACATCCAGAAAAACTGACTGTCTGGTGCGCTTTATGGGCTGGTGGACTCATTGGTCCGTACTTCTTCAAAAACGATGGAGGCCACAACGTTACGGTCAATGGTTATCGGTATAGAGCCCTGATTACTAACTTATTCATTCCTGAATTGAACAATCATGATATCCAGGAGCTGTGGTTCCAACAAGACGGCGCAACATGTCACACAGCTCGTGCCACAATCGATTTATTGAAAGACACGCTTGGTGACCGCTAATTTCACGTTTTTGGACCTGTGAATTGGCCTCCAAGATCTTGTGATTTAACACCGCTAGACTATTTTCTGTGGGGCTATGTAAAGTCATTGGTCTATGCGGATAATCCACAAACGCTTGACTATTTGGAAGACAATATTCGCCGTGTTATTGCCGATATACGGCCACAAATGTTCGAAAAAGTCATCGAAAAATTGGACGTCCAGATTGGACTACATCCGAGCCAGCCGTGGCAGTCCTATTCCAGAAATCATATTTAAAATGTAATGCCACAAGATTATCTTTCGAATAAAAAAAATTCATGTCAATCGAATAATACATCGTTGTTTTATTGCACACACAATTTAAAGTTCTATACCTTTAAAAAAAACACCCTTTATTATAATAATATTTTACCTGTATGAATCTCAAACCTATGTACAGAGGCTGAATTAGAATTTTTGAAATATATTAGAAGTGTTTTTATCCATATTTTACTACAACAGAGGGGAGAAGTTTTATGAAGAAAACGCCGATAATTATTTCAATTGGCGTTAACTCTGAAAGTAATGTGAATTTTTAAAAACTCCTAGTTTAGACTCTCTGGAGAAGTCTTTATTTTATATAAGCAAAACATTATTATTATAGAAGCATTTTTATAAAAGGAGAACATTTTGAAAAAAAATTATTCTAAGTTAATTTTTTGTTAAAATATTGTATTTAAATAATTTTTTGTCATAATGTCCTTAAAACAATTTTATACATGTATTCTAATCTAAGTGACACTAAATATCATGAAAATTATCCATTTATGCGCTTTTTTAAAATCATGGTTCCGAACGTAGTCAGATATTTTAACTCTCCATAAAAAAAAAAATATTAAATGCAACCCTAAACAAGTTATTTTAAGATGGCTTTTTAGTTAAAATCCCAAAATGGTACAACTGTTCCTACTTTTTTATTCATAACAATTTTTGTCAATTTTTCTTACAAAATGACTTTAGTTTAAAAAAAACCCCAACTTTTTAAGTGCGTGGCTCAAATTAAGCAATACATTTCAATGTAAAAAGAAAAACTTTTTGTTACGATTTAATGAATTAAATGCTCGAAGTGTTTGCCTTATACATGAATGCAGGTGATCGCTTGATGAATCGGGAATAAATATAGCTAAATTCATTTCTTCCACTACTTCAACAACCGTATGGTATATTTAGGCTACATTTTCGATTGCTTTAAAAGAAAAAGTAATATTCTGGTACATTCGACAAAAATATATATAATATATATAATATTTTCACATTAATTCATTAATTGTGATTAGGTCATTTAACAATTATTAGGAACTGAAGACAAACAATATGCAGTATATGTCACACATTTCTGAGCTTCAATGGTAGGAAAAACGATAGTCATTAAAAAAAGAACTAGTTAAAATAAATTTGAGTAAAAAAAGTTTCTTCTATAATGTCAAGAAATTTGATTTAATTTTTGTTAAACAATTATTTATATGGTGCATTTCAATAGTTTCTTTCTGTCAACAATTGACAGCACATAGTTAATAAGAGATTATGTTAAGAGATGTTATTATGCAATTATTTGATGAAATTCATCAACTGGTTCATTTAATTTTCGTATTTATCACTTCTTAATTCGATAAAAGACAAATGGAGCTCTTTTCTCGAAAAATTATCTAAAACTATAATTAATCCCTTTTAAATATCTAAATTCAACAAGTTATAATATGCTACATTTTATAGGTCAGTACACTAACTGAAAAATTAACTTATATGTAACAGAAAACATAATCAAATGTATTAATATATATCTAGCTATTGAGATATACAATCCTGCGATAGAATTTGAGTGAGATATCTTCAATAGATGAGACCAAATGCTTAGAATCGATTTCATCAATTATGTAGTATCTAGAGTTTACCACCTTAATAAGTTATACACCCAATCTCATAACACGTCATTGGTTTCAAATCAGTTGTAACAGCAGCTGTGATTCGCCAAAAATGGTGAAAACATTTCAATAATTTCCATTTTCCTTAGAATCGATTTCCGTACAAGTAGAATTACATTGGTTTATAAAAATGAATATTTTGTTGACGACAAACGTTAACTCTTTTTAGAGTAAAAACTGTTTAGTTACTGTTTTTAAGGCCCAAGATTCATTGTATTAAAATGGAAATGTAAAATAGTTTGATATATGCATGAAATTCTCTTCTGACATGTAAAATCAAAAATGTTAATTAATGCGATTAACTTATGTAGTTATTTGATTCTTAAGAAAAAAACAATTAAAAAATCCTTTTCAAAATCTAAATATACAGGGTGATTATAAATTAATTTCCACTTTCAAAATGCTTTAAAAAAACACTGGTCAGAATGACTTCGAATTTGAATTGAATATACTTGAAGAAGAGGAAATGGTAAGACATAAGAAAAAGTTCCAAAGTATATCAATAGATGGTGCTGCATCTCATTTTGTGATGCAGTGATGCAACTGCTCGAAGATTTCGGGAATGATAGAATGATCCTCCAAAATTTTCCAATAGCCTGGCTTTCAAGATAATCAGACGTCAATCTTTATGACCTATGGGTGTAGAGTTAAATTACAGATGTTGCTCAGTGGCCCGATTGTAAATTTAGAGGACTTGAAGGCACGGATTACGCAACACATTCACAACTGATTTTGAACATGGCTAATTTTCCTTCCCTTCCTTCCACATCTCCAGGCGTGCATCCGAGATCCTTACAAAGTGAGGAAGTTATTCACGAAAAATCATCGATTAACTTTGCGCATGATAGCAGGACATTCAATGCTGCAAGGTATATTGAAATTTTGACCCGTTTCAGGAAACGTCTGCGCAGGGTACGACTCCAATACGTATGAAGGAAGGAAGATTCGATCTGGGTACCTTCCGTTCCGTAAGCAAGTACTTTATCAACTACGCCAAAACGATCGTCATCGCGTTAAGTTTGGTACTAGTTTATATAGATATCACACCACCACATACCCCAATGCTAGTGATTCAGCGAATAGGCGAACGATCGATACCATATACGTGGCAAGCATGTGAGCAGTTGCGTCACTTTGTGGATTGCGTCATCGTGCGGTTCTTTGCAGGGCCAGGGTCACCAATGCAGGAAGGAGGAAAGATTCGATCTGGGTACCTTCCGTTTCGAACGCGAGTGCTTTATCGACCACGTCAAAACGATCGTCAACGCGTGATGTTTGGTACAAGTTTATATAGATATCCCACCACCACACGTACAGCAAGGTTTATGGGGTTTTTTTCATGACAATTTTCGCCGTCAAACAGCCATTATCGTTAAACAGTTCCTGGCAAAAAAGGCGGTGGTGCAAATTGAACATCTGCCATTCTCCCCGGGTCTCAATCCTCCAGACTTCGTCCTATTCCCACGACTTAAAATCGCTTTGAAAGGAAATAAATTTGATGATATTTGTGACATCCAATGAAATGTGACGAGGCTTTTGAACTCCATCTCAAAAGAAGATTTCTTTCAAGGTTTCCAAGACATGTATAGTGGATCTCAGTGGTGCATAGTTATGGGAGGAGACTATTTCGATGAACAGTAAAGTAATTTCCGTTAATATTTCATCTACGTTAATGTTGGAAGACTATTTACCGAACCGTATTGTCAGATGTTGTAATCACTCATTACATCTAGTTGCATTGCCATACGATTAAACTAAAATTACTTAATAAAATAATAACAGTTTCTCTGCCATCTTGATTGTTGAAGATAAATTCTAATCATTAATTAAATTTGTTCATGATTAAATAATAAAGTACTTTTTGATATTTTTATGTGTTAACTTTAGGTAGGTACTGTCTTTATTGTCTAGCACAACACATATATAGAACAATTGCTACATTAAAAATCAAATATTCATGAATGATGTAATAGGCGCAATTATTGCATAATCTTTCAAAGTTGCATAAAATTAAAATTATATAATTTTTTGCGGGAACTGAAGGCAAATATTTTAATTTTAGTATTTGCCGAAGACATAAAACCAATCAATACTTCATACCACAGTAAATCCAAAATAATGTAAGAATCTTTTAAATTTTTTTCAATTCGGATGAGTGTATGTGTACTTTTTTTGCAAAATGTAGTAAAGAAAGAACAAAAAAAAAGATTTCATCACATCGAAAAGTCATCCAATCTCTCTTTATAAGAAGCAGATACAGAAAAGTCTGAAAGTAGTCAGTTAATGATAGAAAAAGCTTCTCTTAGCTGATTTCTATTTAAAAATGTAATTTTTTCCCGTCCACTTTCAACGTATTTTTTTACGTAAGCGAATTCACCAATCAAAAGAAATCTCATTAAGAAAGAAGTCATAGGTTTCAATTTCATTTTTCTTTCTTTTTTTCGAGGATGAAGCAGAGATTTTCTGAAATGAAATTCCATTTAAGTAGTGTGATTCCTTTTCTAACGATTTGCAGACGTCTCGGCGTGACTTGAATCTAATTTAACTTAAATTTGAAATCGCTTGTAAAAATGATATATTTTTTGTATTATAACTTTTTTAGAACAACATCAGTACTAATATGGCGTATAAAATAAATAAAAAGAGTAAAAACACCGAATCCGTTTAAAAAACTTTCTTATCAATTGAAACTATTTAAAGTAAGTTCATTTAAGTGTTAACAATTCAATTTCGAATTTTTAAAGGAAAAAAAGAGCAATATGAAATATAAAATAAATAGAATAAAGTGTTGAAATGAAGTTATTGAAGAAAATGAGATGAAAATATATAATTAAATGAAAGATAAAAATACACAAAATAAATTAAATGATATTGTCAAAACTCAGCCATTTTTAAGAATTTTTGGTAACCATTGTAATAATATCCTTATAAGTAAAATAAGATAATACATGAAATCACACGAATATTATAATATACTTTTCGAAGAATTATTTTCTAGAATATGTAATAAAGTTGTGAAGACACAAAATTAAAATGTAAGCAAAACCAAAAATTTTCTATGCAAATTACAATACAAAATCAGCTTCAGCCATTCAAGGAATATTTTTTAAACTTTTTATAACACATACTCTAACTAATAGTAATGCGTGTAGTAATATTAATAACACAATATTAATACAAATATTTTAACATTAGTATATTATAATTATAAATATTATATAAATGTATTTATAATTAAAAAATTAATAATAATAGCTATAAATTTTCTCACACATTACACATTTTTATTGAATCAATGGGATTTTCTCTCTATGAGAATTTGCTTAGGTAGTTCAAAACTTAATTTCCCATGAGAAATAATAACTACTGTTCTTAATATTCCGTTAACTACTTCTGCGCAGATTAAAAAGCAACAACATCAACTTTACTTAAAACATTCTTTGTTATATAAATACTGCTGCTAAAAATGCAGATTAAATAACTGCAGCTGTAAGCAGAAAGACGAATTTCGACCAATAGAAAATTGTTATTTTTCATATATTCTATTTTACAAATCAGCTATGGAAACAGTTATCAGTTGTATAACAATAGCAAATGATTTATTTTAACGAATGCATTAAAATTATAAAATTGTAACTACCAAAAGATTGATGAGAGAAAATAGGAAATTAATACACCAAAACGTATTTTAACAATCAATCATTTTATTCCAAAAAATTAGTCAGAGTTGTATATTACCAGACAATTACCATTTATGTGGGTAGTTAATAAAAAGAAGTGTTTATATTATATCTTACTAAAGCATACCTTAAAGTATTTTTATCTTACGTGAATTGGATAAACTGCAAATTATTTTGTAATACGAAGAAAAATATATATTATTTTTCAAATCAGTATTAAAAATTTGTTTTGTAAATATTATTCAAAGTATTACAGATTCAAACAATCAAAAACACTTAGCTTTCGTAAATAATTACTATATATATTCAGTTCTTAAATGTATAAATTCGAATATTTTGAATGTGTAGTAATTTATTTTAAACAAGTTAGGAAAACAAAACATGAATACACGTTTAGAATTTGCATTGTTATGGATATCGTTCTTAAAAATAAGTTTATTTGTATGAGAACAAAAACAATAAATCAAATTTCCTTAGTTTGTATTATTCTATAAAAGCAGTGAGTTTGATATAGAAAAGTCAATATTTGATAAATTTAGTTTATTATAAATTGTTCATTCTTACATCATTGATTTAACTTCATAGTCTGCTATATTATAAAACGTGAAAAACACAATTTCAAAAATTGCTCTTTATATATTTTATCGAATTATACACTGCTGGACAATTGCTAAGGACGGATAACACTATCATCCATAGCAACCACAAAATGAAAGAAAGCAAAATGTGGAAAATTAGAATAAGTGTGGGATATTAGTAAGAAGAAGTATGAGTATGCAAATTTTTTTTCCACGTCTGTTCATCACGTGATAGCGTTCCTAAGAGCTTTAATGGTTTTGACGCGTGTGGACAGTTGTTGTTTCAAATCAAAGTTTTACGGGAAAGATTTAATAGACGAACTTAATTAGACGAAAATTTTTGGCATGTCTTCCCGACATCACATAGATGATTTTATGCGTGGCCGAATTATTGGAAAGATCGAAGAAGGGCGAAAAATAACAGATGTTGCCAGGGAGTTCGACATCGTTCACAGCGTTGTTTCACGGCTGTGGAAGTCATTTAAAACTACTGGAATGTGTAGGAGACGGCACGGGGGAGGTCGTGTTAGAAGTACGATGCCTGCAGAAGACAGATATATCGTCCTATCAGCAAAAAGGAACAGGCGCACCACAGCTCAGCAGGTGGCAAATCAGTTTCTTGCTGACTCAGGAAAGCTGATCTCCCGAAAAACTGTTGCCAGACGTTTGAGGGGAGGAGGACTATACGCATGCAGACCTGTTGTGTGTGTCCCAATGACCAGACAGCACCGTACTGCCCGTTTGCAATGGTGTCGTGAGCATCACAATTGGACTGAACAAGACTTGGCATGCGTACTATTCTCAGATGAGAGTAGGTTCAGTCTGTCATCGGATTGTAGATGCCAACTGATCTGGCACGAGAGTGGTATTGCTTATCGTCCAGAAAATATCCAGGAAAAGGACCGATATCCGACATGCAGTATCATGGTGTGGGCCGGCATCATGATCAATGGCCGCACGCGCCTACATGTGGTTGCGAATGGGATTATGACGGGCCATTGATACATTGATGAAGTTCTACTTCCTCATGTTCGTCTTTTCCGTGGTGCTGTCGGTGATAAATTTGTTTTTATGGACGACAACGCAACATGTCATCGAACACTCGCTGTTCAGGATTGTCTAGACAGCGAGGGTATTCAACGTCTCGTATGGCCAGCGCGTTCTCCAGATCTAAATCCCATTGAAAATGTGTGGGATGCTTTGGGAGGCAAGTTGCTGGTCGAAACTATCCTCCGACAAACAAGAACACCCTCATCCGTGCACTCACAGAGGAATGGGATAAATTGCCTCAACAGCTGCTGGATAATGTTGTGCAAAGTATGGTACGACGTGTGGAATGTTGCATCACACTCTACGGTGGACATATCCCGTACTGATACCTTTCTTTAAGGTGCCTGCTGACTTTTAGATGCATTGTTCCATTTCTCCGTACGCAGATCAAATGAACATTTTTTTTTTTCTATTCAGATGTTTCACAGCTTTTGTACTTTCCAGAACAATAAATATTCTTTATTCTAATGTCTGAACAGTGTGGCAACTACATTTTATCCTACTAGGCCTGATGTCTCGCTTAATGTTATGCTACATAGCAATTTGTGATCCGTTCTTAGCAATTGTTCAGCAGTGTATATATATATATATATATATATATATACTTAGATTATATTCAGTAAGCCTTAATAAATTATGTTATTTATTAGAGTCTAGCGATTCAATCTTATCTTTTAAGATTCTGTTCTTCCTATGGTATTTGGTATGGAGAGATTTCATATTATAAATCACAAAGGCAAAAAAAAAAATTATAAAAAAGGAAACTAATTTGTTATCGGTAGGTTACTCGCCAAATTGTGATTAAAATCGTGCCAAATAGGCCTTACATGGAAAGAAGTTTTTTTATCCAAGATGAAAGCCTAATATTAAAAAAGCAGGTTGCAAAAATAAAAAATTTTTTTTAAAAAAACTGAAATTTTTGATGAAGCAGGTGAAGAGAGTAGAATCAAAAAGCGAAATAGCAAGAAATAAATTTACATTTTCCGGCCCTCAAAAGTAAGAATACCAGGATAAGAAAATAGAATGAGGGGTATTTTCAAATGTACCGAAAGAAAAAATATATAAGAAACAATAGATGCAGTAAAAAATATTAAACAAGTAATTTGAGGCTGAAAAAGAATTAAATATTAAGGGGGAAAGCCACAAATTATTGTGGAATGAAATTCAATTATGAAATAATTTATTAAAACAATGGAAAATCGCAATTTGCTACCATTAAAAAAAGAACTCTGCCTAACAGATTTGCTATTATGGTAATGCGAATTCACCCCGTATAAGATGTGTAATAAAAAAATTCGTCCATTTTCTTGTATCTTAGTAACAATTTCCGCGTACATACACATTTCCTACCGGTTGAAATCAGCAAAGTCTTAACAGATATTGAAAAAAAATGAAATCCGAACCTCTAGAAAACAAAATTGATCAAAAACCGAATTTAAAAACCTTTTAGTCTATAATAATTAAATGCAGAGATCTCTCAAACACTTTTTTAAAACAAAATGTTACTCACCAACATTATGCAGGATTTCCATTATTCCATAGCATGATATCGAAGAAATAGAACACGAATACAGCAACAATAGCCTCCATTATAGAAATAGTTGAATGAGAGAGTCGAATAGATCGTTGAAATTAATAGAGTTACCACAACAAAAATAAACCAATAAAAATGATCATACACAGTGAAGGTTAACACGATATCGTTGATACGAAATTGATGGGTCTGAAATGATATTTCGTGTTAAGCGAAATTGTAAAAAGACCCACATTTTTCAACAAAATTAAGTTTATTAGAATACAGTCGAACCTATTTTAGTGCGGTCTTTTTTTATGCGATTTCCTTTGTGTGCGATTTCTTATGTGCGATACTTTTTTTATGCGGTGTATCAATTTCAATAAATTTGGCGCCACTGTAATGCTTCCTAGCTATTTACTTGAGCCGTAACGGAAAATGTCAAGACCCCCCCTCTCCTAAGCATTTTCTTAAAATAGATACCAGTTAAGAAAGGAGTATAAAATTCCAAAAAGGGCTTCAATCATGTATAGCTGGTTATCATGACATTTACAAGCAACTGACCACCCGTCCTTCGTCAAAAAAACTAATCTCTCTCTCTCTCTTACTTTATATTGCCAAAAAAATAAATCAATTGAAATTGCACCTTCAAGTAACGAAAGCGATTTTGATTACAGGCGAAAGCGATTTATTCATTACAGGACTTTGGATTACGATGAGTAGCAATGAATTATGTATGTGCATTTTAAAGACTTATCCGTATATACCAGGGGTGGCGAACCTTTTTGGGTCAACGTGCCATTTTTTCTAAAAAAACATTTAATGAGTTATAGGCGTGCCATAAAATAATTTTGACTTGTGATTATTGAAGAACTAATAAAACTAAATACGAACAAATCAAAATTCTTTATTTAATACGAAAAAAATACATTTTGCACTGTATAGTAGTAAATGTTTTAGTTATACTTGTAATTTAAATTAAAATAACATTAGTGTGATTTCTGCTGTTGTAGATTAGATGACAAATAACTTAAATCAGAATTATAAGATGTTACATTTAGTAGAATGCATGCTGAATTAGAGTCGTCTGTTAATCGGTTTCTAAGCGAGTCTTTGATGTTATTTATCTCTGAAAATAATGTCTCGCAGGCATAGGTAGATGAAAATATGGTTAAAATAGCATACGCCAACTTCTTCAAACAGTTAAATGCGTCTGGAATCGAGTTCCATGTTTCCAAAATTTCGTTACTGGTATTTTTACTTATATTGCTTGTCAATCTTTCTACTTCAATCAATTCTAACTTTTCCCTTGTTTCAATAAACTTTTGAATCCATATTGAACTAGACTGGAAATCAATCAGTTGCATTTCAAGTTCTTCTATTTCCAACCAATCGAATTGAGACAAGTTCAGTTTATCAAACGAAATCACATCAGGGTACACAATAAATTTGAACGTTTTCCATAATTCCTTCAACTGAGAAAATATCGCTGAAAATTCTTTGATTAAAGAATCCACTGTGGAAATAAAGTCATCAATAACTTTTTCTTCATTTCGTTTCTATTGGGTATCTAAATATTTGATATTTTTTTCAAGTTTTGGAAGTACTTGTAGTTTTTTGTAATAATATCGTTTCTGAAAACATATAGTTTAGCTTCAAAAGCGCGAATGAGATCCATCACGACGATAACTGTTTTATTCGGGCCTTGAAGCTTTATGTTCAATTCCTTGAAATGTTGGCATATGTCTGTAAAAAACATCAATTTTAAAAGCCACATAATATCCATCAACTGTGGGTATTGTTCAATTTTGCTCTCATTTTGTAGAAACAGTCTGATTTCTTCCAAGCAATCAACAAATCTTTAAAGTACGTTCCCGCGGCTCAACCAGTGAACATTATTATACATTATACCCCGAATTGACTTCATCCAACAAAGCATCAAACTTTCGTTTATTTAAAACCTGCGACGATACGAGGTTGACTGTTTTTGTGACTAAAGTTATTACATTATCAAGAGATGTTAAACCACTCATTGCACATAAGGCTTGTTGGTGAATAATGCAGTGGCATTCAAGAATCGAATGTCCTACGTCTGTTTTAAATAAACAAATGAAACCATTTTTTTGCCTACCATATTTGGAGCACCATCAGTGGTTACTGAAACAATTTTTTTCAAATCAATTTCTTTCTCAGCAAGCGAATTTCTTACTGCCGTACAAATATCTGGGCCCTTTGTAGTTGTTAACAACGATGTTATCGCAATTAATTCTTCCTTAATGATGTTTCCTACACAATATCGAGCAAAGACAGCTAAACGTGCCGATTTAGTAATGTCAACACTTTCGTCAAGACATAGCGATATAAAAGGAGCGGAGTTGATGTCATTTTTTTTGTTGATTTGTAACATTTTCTGCCAATTTCAAGATTCTATCTTTCATTGTGTTTCTAGATAGAGGAACATCTTTGATGCGCTGAATTATCTTACCTTTATTATCAAAATCATCAAAAAGTGAGGGCGCACATGCCAACCAAGCTTCCTTCATAAACTCTCCCTCTTGAAAAGGTTTACCGTGCCGAGCAATGGCATTTGCAGCCGAGTAACTTGCCGCACTTGTGTGACAATTTTTGCCTACATATTTAAACGTAGACATCGACTGTTTATTTCTGTCTTTTATTGCACTTGCAATTAATTCTTTTTGCTCTGGTTCACTTTTTTCACAAAAGGATTTGTGATTTGTTTCAAAATGCCGTTTTATAGACGATGTTCTGCATACCACTGTTCCAGAACATAAAACACACACCGCTTTGTCGCCTTTATTGATCATGCCATATTTCTCAGCCCGCCAAGTTTGAAATTCTCTGCTACACTTACTATCTTACACTTTTTGTTGTTTTTTTTGTTGAACTAGCCATGTTAAATAGCAGTTAAAAATCGTAAATTTAACACAAAACTTTAAATGTACAGTTGTGTCGATGAAATTGACTGTTCTATGTGCTCTCGCTTGATTCCTCCCCCCCCCCTCCCGCCGCCAAAAAAACCCTTCTTACTGACTGCGCACGACTGCCGGCTCATGGGCAGATTTATTTGTTTTTAGGAAATTGAGTGCTTGTACGAGATTTCTGTAGTGTCTGCTCTTTCGCTTTTGTCTCAGGTCATTAAAATTTTTAAAAATAAAGCAGTGAGAGTTATTTTACCAATTAGACTTATAAGACAAGAATTAGAGATCACATTAATAAATTAGATGTATATACAAGCTGAACTATTAATGTAAACGTTAGAATATGTTTTTTAAACAGCTTGAATATATTTAAAAATAGTTACATATACACACTATGCGTAGATAAACTTTGCATCATTAGCAATTTATAATATACGAAGTATTTACGCAAGACATAACAAACGAATCTGCTCCCCGACTTGTCGGCGTCGCGACGGATCACTCGCGTTTGTTCATTATACTTCATAGTAAACTTAATTATTTTAAGCTAAAATGCAAATCGTTTTTGATCGATGGCGAGCCCAAAATATTCTGTCGTGTGCCATCAGTGGCACGCGTGCCATTGGTTCGCCATCCCTGGTATATACAATGAGAAACCATGTTTTTAAAATGTTTCCATGCTTAATATTTATTTATTTTGTTATAGAAGTACTCTTACATAAATTTCGTAAATAATTGGCATTATTTATAAATGTGACTTTTTTTCTCCTGTCCCTATCCACCGCATAAAAAAAGTTTTTTTGTAGTATTTCCACGAATTAGTTTGTTATATGTAAGAATTTATGAAATTTTTGAATATTTTTTGTACGATTTTTTTTATGCGGTCCCTATTTACCGCACAAAAACAGGTTCAATTGTATATTTTATTTATATAGATATGTATTCTACATGTACTTAATAAAAAGTCAATAAACCGAAAACATTTACAAGACCTTAATGCAATTTAATACAAAATGTTCAAGATTTTTTAGGGGGGGGGAATAACAGTGCTTTAATTTTTGAAAAATAATCTGATTATTTCAATTGCATTATCCTTTCTAGCATCAAATTGTCAACAAATTGTTCAATGCCGTCCATATTTTTTTATTCAACTCACCATTAAAATGCATATCTAAATAACTGAATATACTTTTTATGATGTTCCTCATTTCAGATAGCGTGGGAACAGGAGGTGCATTATTCCTTTCATTTTGGTCTTGAAATCTGCATTTCCTTTGAACCGACTCCAAAAAGTCTTTGCCATAATTGGAACTGCATACGCATTATGATCATCTACTGCAACGAATTCTTCCTCTGATTCAGAACAGTCCAATATAGAAATAATATCTCTCACATCTCTCTTAAATCTCGCCTTCACGCATGGCGTTTTCCGTGTTTTGTTCATACCCAGAAAGGAAATCTTTTCATGTTACTAAAAAAAGGGCATGGAAATACATAGTTGCTTGTTGGAACCGTTGTATTATTTCGGGTTAACCAATATTTCATCTTAAGGGTTTTCGCGTTAAACGTATTTCACTGTATAATACGTAAACACTGTAAGCGAACACAGTACCAAACGATACAAATCATAGTAATCATTTTGTTATGTTATCGCCAAATTTGGCAAATATTTAAAACAATTTCACAGATAGCGTACCGATAGCAAATTAGTGCAGAAGGAATTGCTTTTTAATTTGTTTATTAATTCCCTGTGGGTGTGTATCAATGTATTTATGCATATTATAAAATATACGGCATTTCGAGATGGTATTGTAGTTAATTGCATTTTGCTAATAGACACATATATGTATCAATTCAAAATCTTCTAAACAAATGGCTTCTTTTATCTTCGGAATTTGTAACCAACCACCATCGAGGAAATCAAATAAATGTACTTTAAGTTACGTTAATGAAGAAATATTATACTATTGTGAATAAAGATTAAGTATAGTAATTTACATGAATAGTTAAGGACATTACCTAGGTTGAATTTATGAATAAAATTGATTTGAGTAATAAATTCCTTAATGGAAGAGAGCTGTACTTCTGAATTCTGAAGAATGATACCCATGAGTAAAGTTTAGATACACGATTACCCAATTACAAATCATTCATTCAAAGTTTTCGAACTAATTAAGCTTTTAATCATTGGGAAAAATCTGATAAAGGAAATGATTTAAATAATTTATATTTTTCGTATTTTCACTTGTGACTTGTTCAACTCAAAATGCATATTCATGTTTATAATGTTTAACTCCTTTTATTTAAATTTAAAATAAAAATTTCTATTCTACCCAAATTTTTTCAAGAGATAATCTACTTTAAAACTTGTTTTTAAATTTTATTTTTAAGAATTGCTCTCCTAAAACGAAACATCTAAGAAAAAAGTTTTGAATAAAATTAAAACTATTATTTTAGATATCGTTTGAATTACAGAGTGCACAACAAATTTAGTGATTCTTTATTTTTCTATAATGATTTTCTTCTGATAATATTGGCATTGGTTATACTTTTAAAATTTTGAGTTTTTCTGGTAACGCATAATATTTAAAAATTCAGAAAAAAAATTACCCGAATCGCTTAGGTGTTCCGTATGTTTAATTTTAAATAAAACGCAGAAATATTTAATATTAATTTGAAAAAACTGATATCGAGAGATAATTTTTTTTGTCGAATGTAATCAATAAATGGTATATCGTATAAAAATAACATTGATAACAGCATTCTCTCATTGAGTTTTATAAGTATACTGAGATACCAGAAAAGGTATCACGAGAGGCCATTTGTCCGACTAAATGCATAAACTCGACTTATCACCAAGAAATCATCGAGCAACTCTTACAAAGGTTATGCTATCTTTATAAAAAAAACTTACCTTTATCGCAGAAGTTTCCATCATAGTCTCCAGTTCCGCAGTCACAGATGGCTCCACTGTCCGTGCTGATGCACACGCCACGGTGTTGGCAGGGATCATGATGTTTACAGGCATCAAGTTCATTGGAGCGTATACCTTTAAATTCAACCATGTCCTGTTGGCGATGAGGCCCATCTTCACTCGCGTATACTACATTTCGAACAGACCCTTTGAAGTGGTGCTCAAAGAAAACCGAAGGTAGTGACATTTGAGTCAATTTCGCACTGTACCAGCTGGGAATACCACCAATGTAGACAAAACTGTTCATCGAATAATTCCCAAAATGGTAATCAGTGCCTTTGGTCACTTTACTTTGCGTTTCTTCATCTATCTTCAGAATGGTGTCTTCTATATTTCGAATGAGTTCCACTCGATGCCATTGATCATCATGCAAATTGACACCTGCGTGGGTGAGCATGGCGCCACCTCCTAAATTAAACCTGAACCTTATTGTTCCGTCCACTAATTTGAGTTCGAAGAAGTCTCCAATACCGCCATCGTCCAAATACAGAAGCAACCCATTCGGTTCCGTAGTCTTGAATTCGAAAGAGAGCGAGTCAGTCATACCAGCATACCAACGCTTAAACTGAGCATAGGATGTTGGAGAACCTTCCAGAACAAAAGCTGTAACGGTGGTCTGGAGAAACAAGATGAAGAAAAGCCATCGCCATCTCAGCTGAAGGACTGCCATTCTTATGTATTTCCTTCCTATGTTCTCAGAAATTCATTTTGGTAAGTACCACTATTTTCCAGGGTTGAGGTTGTATGGAACTATGTGGCATACATTCAAGCTTTCCATGATAAGCAGATTTGTAAATTAGAACATATGAGCTTTTTTTCATGTATAAAGCTGAACACCTTATGATTATAAGAACAAAGTTCCTCTCGTAATCTCAAAATTAATACATAAGGTAATGAAGGAGCTGGTGTTCATCTATCAAAGTTAGGCCTTAATAGACTTCAACCAAGGGCACCATTAATAACCAAAAGGTATTGTATTTTTCTGCGCACACTGTCATCTAGATGACCGCGTTTGTTTTAGAATTTTATTGAAAGTCTTTGTAGAACGATCATAAGTACCACTTAGCAACGATTTTGCTTAACGAGGTGGCAGAACATTTTTTTCCCTCTTTTTCAAAGCAAAACACGGCGGGCAACATTAATTTCCATTAATTCACATTACTTCCATTCAAGATGTCACTTGCCACAGAGAGAAGGGTTCTTTTTTAAAACATGAAACTCATTCATTCCTAAAAATAATTACTTCGCAAGCTTTGGCGTCAAAATTAAATCGAATTCATTCCTTGGTTAATTAATTACCTAGGGAACAAAAACTCCGTAATGGCGGCTAAACAAATCTCCAGATGATTGTGTTTCTAGAAAACAATTAATCAAAATCTTTGTCACGTTAATGTGCATAAATGATATAATAGCAATTCAATTTAATTAAAATTAATTTGGTAATTACACTTTTTCTACTGACCTTACCTCCGTAATCTTTATTTAATCTTCACACACGATACATTCTTAGAAGAATTTTTTTCCACTTCCCTTCTAACCAACATGTTACATATATGTCATGTATCATTAAAAATGCTTTTACATTTTTCTTTTCTTCTTTCCTTTTCTTAGATGAGTGTTATCAATTTTCTAGTAGTTGTTTATGAAATTAAATCTTCTGATATTTAATTAGATTAAAGAAAAGTAATACTACCCCAACAGCAAGAGTCTTCAGTTTTTCATAATTATATTTATCCAGAGAAAAATTAGCAAAAGCTTCGGCGGGTAAGGGAAAAAAATTGAAAAGCTCGAGAATATTTATCTTCTTTTTTTAATTAAATATTTATCATCATCAAACATTTTTTTATCAAATTTCCTCTTGACTCCCAAGAATCATTTCTACGTCCAATGTGTTGATAGCTCTCGAAAGTCCCTGTAAAAAAATAAAACTTGTATTAGAATGCAAATATTTTTTAATTAAATAAAAAAAATCTACAAGTTAATTTAAGTGATTTTAAGTTTTTATATTAAATTATTCCAAGTGTTCTGTATTCTCAGAGGAAATACCGTTGCAAAATAGCAGAAACAATCTTTCATTTCAAATGGTATTTGTATTAAAATATATTTGAATCTTAGTCTTTTTTTTTAAAAAAAAAAAGGTTAGTTCTATTTACCATAAAAGCGATACTAAACTAAATTTATTTTGGAAATAATAAAGAGCAAAAAAAAGTTGATCTTTTGAAGTAAAACCTTTTTAAAGAGCAGTATTTGAAGTCAAAGCGATGAAACTTCCAAAGGCGAAGTCATAATTTAAATGATAGGAAAAGACTTAAGAGAAAATTTGTTTAAAAGAGTAGATTTGCACTGGAAAATAGTTAAAAGGTTTTTAGAATACAATAAATCAATTCTTCCTTATCTTAGAGCTCAGAAGAAAAAAGCATATTTCATTTTTTAAAAAAATTTATAGTTTTTTCCGCATTAAGATAAGGGCTTCCCTATGCAGAGTGTTTTTGATCCAATTTCTTAAATGCCCATTGTTAAAATGTCAATAGCATGACGAAAAAGATTCCTTTTTTAGTTTATTTAAGTACTATTATACAATAATTACTAGCATTTTTTAATTATAATTAATAGCATTTTTAATTATATATATATATATATATATATATATATATAAACCTTTAAAAAAACTACTATATATCATCATTTTACCTAAATATAAGTACTAATAAATAATGAAAACAAATGGATACTGCTTACAATTTTTGAGAATATTATTTTCGAATTGTTTTCAGTTGCCACTATTATTATAAATTGTTTATACGCGGTTGCCATGAATTAATAAGGCTCGAAAATAGGCTTAAAAATATTCTTAATAAAATGAATTGATTCTAAAAAGTTAACTGTAGAATGCTAAAGAGAAATGGAGCATTTGAATATTACACTTTTAGTTTTTCTCCTGTTATAAGGTCTTCTATTAAATGCAAAAAATGTTTACGCGTATATAACATGCTTCCTTTAATTTTTTTAAAACATTTATAATCAAAGCAAAATTCATGATTCTTTTCTCTGTTACTTTGATTGACTTGTGGTGTTTGGCAATTTCTCGGAGTCTCAATGTTACGATAGTTCTGGCCACTAATGTGATATATGCGTTAAAGTACACTGAGAATCGTTTAACACGAAACTTAAGGTTTAAAATATTTGTTCGAGTTAAAGAATATTAAAAAATACTTATAATCAACAAGTAAATATGTATATATGTATTTAGTAAAAATCAATGAAGCTAAAACAAGTATGAGGGCTTATTGAGAATTAATAGAAAAATTTTCAAGTTTTTAGAAAAACAAGTCACTTACTGAGTTTTTTTAGAATAATCTGACATTTTTCAATGCAATATCTTTTTCAGAATCAAATTTTCAACAAATTGTCAATTCTATCCCCCAAGCTCTTTGCCATTGTGCTTATAAAAAAATTCTTCTAAAATAGGGGGGGATGTGAATCAAACTTATTGATTTTTACTCACACTGCGATGTACACGTCATCGAATTCCAAAGCCAACTGATGAGACATGATTTTTAAGGAAGGAGGGTGACGTTTGCAGGTGTAGCGGGTGAAAGTAACTTAGATAAACAAAATTGTCTCGTGTCACTGGCTTTTCCGAGGGTATATCAAACTCAAGATAGCCTCCCTTTTACGAAATATGTGAAACCACCTCTCTTTCATTTCATAACTCTCTTAAATCTCGTGTGCATGGCTGTTGTTTTCCGTATCTTGTTCATTCCCAGAAGGCAAGTCCTTTCGTGTTAGGCGATTTTCACTTCACGTTAAGAGAGAAAAAAGTGCACGAAAATACATAATCTGTCGGGACCATTGTGTCATTTCGTGTTAACCAAAATTTCGTCTCAAGTATTTTCGCGTTAAACATATTTCACTGTACTCTAAATGACATAGCCTCAAAAATTGTCGCTCGTTTTAAGCTCGAGTCTAAGGCGACAATTTAGAGTTTAGTCTGCTTTGTCTTCGATTTCGTCTTTTTGCGTCTCTTTAAACGTAGATTCGTGACCGCAGTAGCCTTGTGGTTATGCTCAAGAAAACCTGACCGTAGTGTCACGGGTTCGAGTCCTGGTGCTACTGAAGTCCCAGCATGTAAGGGAGACCGATGCACGCTAACTTTGACGAGGCTCAATGTCCTCCATTAGTTTGGTGATGTAGTTAGGATAGGGGGTACAAGATCATGCGTCGTCGTTGGCACTTAACCGAGGTTCAAACTTACGAGTATGACATTACTATAACTATATCTCACTAAAGGAGGATTAGGTCACACCTTTAAAGGAAGACATATGGTACAGAATTGTTTCTATTGAATATAACTCAGACTACATTTCAGCCATTGGTCACGAGGTGTACTTAAAAGTCGGATATTGGCTTGCGAGAAATTGACCTGCTTCTCACATACTTTGACCAAAGTTAGGTCAAAGGTTGACTTTTCCCAGAATTTATGTGCAATCTATGTCCTCTAATTCTTTCTTTTATTTTCAGTTAAAGGTTATGAGTAATTTAATACAGATTACAGTTTACAAAACACCAAATAATAACGTAAAAAATATCACTATAGCTTTTACTGTGTTAGTGGCATTTAAAGATCACGACCGGAAATTATTTAAGATAATTTTTTACAATGTACGAGATAAAACACATTCCTTTACCTTTTATTTAAATTTGTAACTACTTTTGTTGTAATAACTGTGACTGTCCCAAGAGTAGAAGCGCTTTCTAGAGACCACTGACTTTTAGTACCAGGCAAAGTGAGGGAAAATTGGTGTCGCTGTTAAAAACCGTTCATATTATTTGTATTTAATTTTGTTAATGATATTTGTTGTCCTTGTTTAACCTAACCTAAATAAATAAATTATCGTTATACAAAAAGAGGCATCATTGATCCAACCCCGAATTTATCACATTTAGTTTAATTTTTAACATCCAAACGTTCTACACACTTATATTATTCAATCATATAAGTTATAATTCCAATATACTGTAATAAACTGATAGAAATTCAGGTGGAAATTTTGGTTTTCAAATTCAAATGTCTCCTAATGATTTTTATATAATATTAAAAAATACTAACGAACAATATTTTTATGACCTACATAAAAAATTTAATCAATGATTACGAAATATATTTTTTCAGTTTATTACGTCAAAAATCTGTAATGTCATAATAAATTCATCAAAGAAATTCAAAACTTTATACCCACTAATAAATGACAATAAACTTTCACTAACCCTATTCATATTTTTGTTATGATTCATAAAACAGCTATATTTAAAATCTCGCAATTTCTTATAAAATATTTCTTAGTAAAGATACACGGTGTCTAGGGGCAAAAAGCTCCACTAAAATAAATAAATGGGGTTGTAAATCAATGAAAAACATAGATGCGAGAGTTTTGTTTGCTGTAACAAATATAGGGACTTATCGACTTTCTCTCGACATCTATATATCACTGTATGCACGTTAGGAGGAGGGGAAATGAATAAGAAAAATTTATTTTCTAAAATAAATTTCTGCAGACAGTGTAAAATTTTTATTCCCCTATTTAATATTTCCAAGACTATTTTTTTAACAAAATATATTGGTTTAGTCTAAGATAGGATCTACAGGCATTTGAAAATTTATATATGTAAAAAAAAATTGCGTGAAATGTCTATCTTTGAAATAAACTTTATTTTATGTTTAAATGAGGTTTAAAGAAGCCAATTGTGTAATGGTAATTTAAATGCTTTTATCCATGATCATAGCACGAAAATTGTAAGTAAGAATATTGCAAGCAAATTATATCAGTGATTAATGATTAACTTAGCTTATAGTAACATAACATGCATGCCGCAAAAAGGCACGCAAATTGTTTGTTGGTAGCTCGCCAAAAACGACGACAGAGTTAAACTTTCTGATATGTTATTCCTTGTTCATTTGCAAATTTTTATTTATGAATCTCTTTTTTCTTGTTTTGTATTTATTTATACCGAAACTAACCGAAATATAATGGCTTCCTAGCCATTATTTCTTCCGTCTTTTTGGTTCCAAACGATTCGTCAAATTATATTATCTATTTACCGTATTATGTAAGAAACTGAAAAATAGAGCTGTACCTTTTTTTAAAAAAAATCGCTCTTTATTATCCCAGTTAGCTTCGCCTTTTGTTTTTGGACTAAACTAATAGTTATTTTCTAATTGTATTATCGCTTATTATGAATGGGCGATTTTTATAACTAATTCTACTTTCTTTAATACTAATTTCTTCCATTACTTAAAACAATTAGAAGCACAGTTAACAAATAACCTTATAAAATTAATGTTCATTTCAATGTATCATAATATTATATCATAGTTACGTTCCATTTCCCCACAACTAGATTAACACTCAGGAGGACACACATGGAATCTTTTTATTAATACAATTAAGGGGGAATACCCACTGTCCATCTAACACTGAACCATCCCCATTGTACAAATTATATAACTTTCATATGTAATCAAATTGTAAAATTGTAATTTACATTGTAAAAGTCTCACTCCTGGGGACGCTTCTTAGTCATCTAATCGACCTTAATCTCTTAATATATAGGAGGTAAAGAGGGATGACCAAGACTAACCATGATAAATCTAATTTATTATTACCAAAAATAATATTCCAGAACAAACAATCTATGAAGGGAACCTTAAGAGGGATATAAGGAGAGCTTGAACCTTTATGTGAATAAGTGTACGAAATACAAATAGTTTAACTTTAATCAATGCTATCTTAATAATCCTAACTTCTCTAATTTATTCAGTTGTTAAAATCCGTCCTTTAGTCACGCGGGGTAGTTCTCATTTCTTACCGTACAATCACTGCTTGCAGTGACTCCGCTCCTTTTCCTTCTAATCCACGATTATTAAACCTTAACTATATATACACTAGCTAATCTGCATATCATGGTTTCTTCTTGAGAGAGATGGTTGTGAAATAACACGCGATTGCTGGCCCAAAGACTCCCCAAGAGGATTATTAGTAGAAAGTATCGTAAAGCCCCGTCACAACTTGTATTATGTAGTTCTGTTTAGTTTCAATATATTGTAAAAAGGAAAAAACTGAATTTGAGGACTCATCTCCGCATTTTAATTTGTTCTTCAATTTAAACTTACGTTATAATTCGGCTCTTACATTATAATGGCGTTTCAATGGAAACTTGATGAAAATGCCCAAGCGATACAGCCAAGGTGGTTCGAAATTTTTTTTATAGGCTGTACCGTTTCTGCGCATGTTCAGGTATAATATTCTTGACTGCGCATACTGAAAAATAATATCTTTGTTTATAATATGTAATATTTTTCTACTCTTCATACGTGTGAAAAATAATTAAAATTTGGGATCTGTTTTCTACGGAAGAGAATGCCTTTCAGAACACGTATTTAGAAAAATGGCACCCCCCTCTCCTAACTACCACACCACACCAACGGGAGGACCAAATACATAAGTACCCGACAAAGCAAGCCACAGTCCGATATGATGATTCGGCTACGGAAGAGAATCGTTTTAGAAAATGGCAGCCAAATACATGAAAACAGAAGCATGGCGGACTTACACAACATTTATATTTGTAATTATACAGTCCGTATGAATGTCTACGTAATTTTGGAAGAAATTGCGATGTTTTGACTACAAGAGTGATGTAGTAGTTATTATATATTTTACTTCAAGTGTACGTGATTTTTTTAAATACTATTATTTTAATTCATCTACGTCTTCGCTAAGTTACAGACACAGGCCAATGAATTTAAAACGCTTGAGAATTGCATTCGAAAGCGTGCTAAGGATGAAGTATGCATTTTTTATGACGTGGGCTAGACGGGGCTAGAATGCAGGTATAAATACGGTGTAAGAGTGTTTTCCCCAATGAATGAAGTCATCGTCTCTAACAAATTATACAGCAAAACAAGGACTCTACTGCACTCAAATTGACACAAATCTTCTACCACGGCTCTTTCCAATGTATTTTAGGATCTCTTTCCAATGGATTTCTACCACGGCTCTTTCCAATGTATTTTAGGATCTCTTTCCAATGGATTTTTTTGGATGGAGAATCTCAGAGGATAGAAATGAATAGTTGGGTGTCTGTGAGAAAATTACTCATTTCTGCCCGAGATGCTAAAATCTTTTTCAGTGGTATCGGAAAAAAAGACACAGGATATCTAAGGAATAAAAATGGGTAATGTGGTAGAATGGATCACGCTACATCTTATTTTGCACTGAAGGAAAACATCGAATTTAGCGAGACCCCATGAAGCCATGAATCCACATTGTCTTACTCGCATTGTGCAAGGGTCTGGTGGGAAGGTGGAAGTGATTCCCTCCTGTTACTCGAGGGTAAAAAAAAATCCATGAGATACCTAGATATACTGGCAGATCAAGTGCATCTCGCAATGTTGCTTTGAGGGGACGGATACTTCATGGACGATAATGCAACTATACGTCGTGTCAGAAGTGTTCGAAAATGGTTCACTGGATATCAGCCTGACTTCCAACACCTTCCCTGGCTACCGCATAGCCGGATCTTAACCCCATAGCAAATATGTGGGATGTTGTGGAAAGACTCAACCGACATCACTCTCCTCTTCCATCTAATTTACAAGATCTAATGAGTTGCATAGCCAATGTTTGGTATTCTTTGGACGTGGATGTATATCTTAGAAGCATATAGTCTCGACACCCAAACGAATCTCAACAGTCATCCGTGCAAAAGGTGGTTCAATAAAATATTGATCTGGGTTTCTAACTCATTAGTCATTGCGTGTATTTGTCCACGTGCTAATACGACAAAAATAGACAAGGGAATTTATTTTCCCGCATGTGCGAAAACCATAACAGCACTTGGCGATGTTTATTGATTTGGCGCAATTGGCTGACAGTATAATATAATTAGAACCTAATATTCATTAATAAAGAAAAAACGTGTAAAAGATTTTAAAGCAAAGATTGGAATTATTAAACCCTCAAAATATCAAGTTCGTTAAAATGTGGAATAAAAACAAGTTTTGGGTCAACGCTAAGACTGAGCAATTAATTTTCAAATAGAAGAGCGTTCAACTTGAATTTTATATTCTAATTTTACGATCTTTCAGAAAAATATTATTTTGATATGCTCTATTCAATTTGATAAATTTTTTCCTACATACAGAATGTGCTTGATATCTTCTTTCACCTTTACTTTAATATTAAAAAAAATTTAATGTTTATTTCGAAGTCAAGAAAAGTTATTTTTATAGTAAGTTTCTACCACGCAATATGAAAAATGGTGATATATGATCAAACCACATGAAATGTTTTTGATTTTAGAACATTCTTCTGTCTGAGAACATGTTATATCCTTGCTCTTTGACACCAGAAAGAAGACCGCCTTAAATCATGTCAAAACGCAAGGAAAGCTAAAAATTTTCTATAAGATAACAAAATATATGGCATTTCGTAAATATACAAGTTTTATTTCTACACATACAAAGTTACATCACCCGATAAAGTTGCGTATGATATTTTTTAATAATATGAATACTAAGTATACATTCATTAAAATTTCAATTTTCTACCAATGTTTATTGCATCTGCATACTGTGTTGCATACAAATTATTTAATACCTTTAAATATCAAAAATAAAAATAAATGTTTTTAAAAGTTTTCGATCTACATAATCTTACATCTTAATTTTAGATTACATTACATTTAGATTACATTAATTTTATTTAATAGATAACAAATTTGATTGAAACATTTAATTATAGAATTGCCTTAAAGTTATGATAAAGGAGACCTAAAATTAATTATTAGTACAATTCTGTATATTTAAATAGTTATCTAGCTTGAAAATTTGTACTAATTTGAGAACTTTTTTTTTATTTTAAAAATTAACATACATTAAATAAAGTTTGATATAATAAAAAAATAATAAATTTTCACTAAGCAATAAAAATACCTAAATGGCTTCGAAAGAAATTGGAAAATAAAAAATACAACTGGTCTGGGCAATAAAATTGTTTTACTAAATAAAAGATATTTAAATCAATTTTTATCGATTTTAATTTAAAAATATATTATTATCCTGACTGAACATTCCTTCGCTTGCATAGTACCTCTAATAATTTGCATTACACAATGTTTTAAATTTTTTTTTAAAAATTGCTATTTTAAATTTTTGAATTAAATATTTAAAAACTTATCAGCATTTCAAAAGAGGAACAGGTTAATATTGATTATAAATTAAAGACAAAATCACATGAATCATTTAGATGATATGCAGAAAATTTCCCGAACATGCTGGATGATTTCAAAAGAATTTAGGAAGATTTTGGTGAATCAAATCATTTATTAATTAAAATAAAATGATTTATTTGCAATATTTCGATTTTTTTCTTAAAAAAAATAATTCCTGACCATTTTCACTTTAAAAATAAAAGCCCACGTATCAAATTTATTGGGGTGGGGGGTAATTATGCATTGCTTTTTAATATAAAAGATAGTTTTCATGCAATATCAACTATTAACTTACGAAAAATTCAAAATATTGTAAAAATACAGTTTTTCAATCTAAATCTCTGTTTTCAGGAAGCATTTTAATTTATATCATACGTATTTACTGCAAAAATACCCTTATTGAATAGAAAACCCAGCAATCCCCCCAAAAAAAAAAAAATACCGCTTATAAGTTACTTTGTTGTTATTATTAACATGATGATGTTATATTTCTTTTATTCTCTAGAAGCGGCTATAGCCCAACAGTTGTAACATATGAATTGATTTATAGGTTCGAGTCCCAACATAGCTAAGGAAGTTAATGCGGAAAAACGGTGTTAGGAGCATGTATAAAAGAACTAGAATACTAAATCCTTATGTAGAGGAGATGGGAAATTAGGAAAGTGTTTTTCTTTTACCTAACAGAGGTTCAGAATTACGAGTAATCATTCTTTTATAACCCTTACATTACTCTATTATTATTTACATATCAGAGTTGATTTAAGCCAACTAATTCTTTATAAAGTAATCTAATATTAAAACTTTTCAGGTTGTGTGTGTAGTAGACACACATACATCCATATAATTTTATATATAATATCCGAAATGAGCATAAGAAGTATTCTGTAAAACTTGTTTCTCCGCAATTATAGCATATTAGCGGAGAAATTCCTTAACACACAATTGGGCAACTAGCTGCCCGCAAAGCGTTTTTATGTGGCTCGCCAAGAAGCGCGATCCAAGATTCTTCCTTTATTTCTCATTAACAAAAAAAAAAGGAACTGGAAGAGCTTTTACTTAGAAATCGTCTTCAGAGTTTGGAGGAAGAGGTCACAAGAAGATATCTGGATTTAAAGGGTAGTTGAAAATCTTATATATACATATATATTTTTGACAATTTGATATTTTTTCATTTTTAAATTCTGCATATTTTTTAACCTTTCTAAAAATACCTTACTTTAACCTCAAAGGTAATTAGAAGCTCTTAAAACCCATTTTTAAAGATAATCTTTGAAACTGGGCCACACCTATTTGAATGGCGAAAAATGTAAACAAAATACTTCGTCTTTGCTTAAAAGTTGAACATCTGATATAAACCAGAACATTTATGTTTTAATGTAAATTGAGCCTTTTACTTTTTATTTCCTAGCCGATTAGAAGACTCACTGTATACATTAAAATCAATTTATCTCAAAATGTAAATTTTGAGGTTCGATGTACTATTTCTGTGAAATTATTGTTCACAGGTATGTAAATTTTTTATGATATACTTATAATGGTGGCTAATATATACTGAAATGAGCATTTTGTAAAAAACTCAAACATTTATTTTTTACAAATTTTTTCCTTGAAAAATGGGTCAAATTCCGCAATGTTTGATAAAATATTTCATAAATTATTAAAAAATTCAAAATTAGCTAAAAGCTCATTTCAGTACAATGAAACAGATGTACTTTAATTGTATGAAAAATTTCAAGCATGTACATATTACACATTTTGAGAAAAGGTACATCGAAAACAACCAATTTAACATTGCCAGCATAGAGAGAGAGGTTTCCAACTCCCCTTAAGAGAATTGAGCCTAAATTCAATTTGCTATGTTAACCAATAACTAATGATATTGAAACAGAACTTCAGGAGCTAGCACTTATTGACTTAAAATAAAATCACAGTTTGAAAAAATTGTTTAATGTTGTGACATTGGCCAACAAATCTTTATCAGCTGAAAAATTTCTATGTATGAAGAAATTTGCGGGAAAATTGTTCTTAATGACTTAGTCGACATATATTTGTGAGTAAAGTTTTTCTTCCATGAAGAACAAGAATAAACATAGATGTAAGTTGGTTGACATAAACTTGCAGGCTCTGACGATAATTTCAACACGTAATCTCAGTCTTGGTTTAAAAAAAACTGTAGAAGAGTATGGTAGGGTATATTTATCTTGTTAGACTGATTGTAAAATTAATCGTGCAAGCAATTGCATATAATATACAATAAGCACAATAAATAAATTGAATAAAAGATTGCCATTATTCTATTTAATTTATATTTATTATTATATAGTTCAATATAGGAGGTGTGTAAATTAAATAATGAGACTGATTTTTTCCACTTGTTTATTCCACTAAATTTACAATTCAACATTGTCTCCTTCAAAGTAACTGCCTTCTGAAGCCACACAGCGCTGGAGACGTTTCTTCCACTCCTCATAGCACTGGTGGAACTCGGATATTGGAATAGCCTTCAGCTGGTCGGTTACAGCCATTTGAATGTTTTCCAGGGTCCCAAAATGATGTCCCTTGAGGTGATTCTTCAATTTCGGAAAGAGGAAAAAGTCACAAGGACTCAAGTAGGGTGAATAAGGGAGCTGAGGAGCAACAGAAATGTTCTTACTGGTCAAGAAACGGTTCACTGAGAAAGGTTTTTGGGAACCATTTTGGCGCAGATCTTTCTTATCTTCAATTCATTGGTCAAAATCTGATGAATGGTATGTGATTTAAATTCAACTCTTCCCCAATCATTCTGACTGTCAAGCGACGATCTGAACGCACAAGATCCCGGACTCTAACGACATTTTCAGTTGTTTTTGAAACTGAGGGTCTTCCGCTGCGAGGTTTATCTTCAATTGACTTTTTTCCTTCTGAAAATGCCTTAAACCACCGAAAAATCTAGACCCTTGAAAAAACACTGTCTCCTTAGGCTTGCTGAAGTTTTGCGAATGTTTCCGTTGCGTTGTGTCCAAGTCTGAAGCAAAACTTGATAGCACATCGTTGCTCGAAATTATTGTCACTCATTTCAGAACACACACAGAAAAACCTGTTTCACTAAACAAATCACTACAGACAATTAACTTGACTCAGCGACTTCAAACTCATACTGATGACGTATCATGTTTACCGACCTCCTCTCCATATCCCACTTTCCCAGTGTTGCCAGATCAAACACTACGCTACCAGTCTCATTACTTAATTTACATACCTCGTATCAATAAAAAGTTTTAAAGGTCTTGGTCCTACGGTATTTTCTGCTCCCATAATGTGGTCCTAGAACTAAACAAGTTGTTCACCCCTGCCTTAACATATAAAAAAATATGACGTACGTTTAACAAGAATTTATATGTTAAAGCAATATCCTCAGGAGATACAGAAGTCATCTTTCTCGTTTAAATTTTGTTTAATCAAATTAATTAATACTCCATTACATAAATTTAGTTTAAAATTAAAACGTATTTATGAACTATTTAATTCCTTTTAATTAAAAATATAATTGAAATTACTTAAAGTGAGTAAAACTAAATAAAAATAGATCATTTCTCAGTTTCCATCTCTCTAAATATAAATAATAAACACCAATGATCATCAATTATTATTCTTGGCTAGAATTATTTAACTAAAAGTATTTTAGTACATATTACATCTTAAATTTCTTACAAAAGAAAAACTGATTTTTTAAAACATTTTGAGGGATTTTTTAAACGTGTATAACATGATTCAAGTGAAACTTATATTAAATTTCACATCTCTTCCTATCTTTAATAAACTAATAAATTAGTAAATATGTTTCTTAAAATTTTATTTGAGTCCTTCTACCTTAGTATCTTTGTATTTCATGAAGCTGAATAAACATTTATGTTTTGAAAATTTCTAACAAATATCGTTGGTTATACAAAGAGTGAAATAGTAAGGTATGAAAAATAACACTGGTAAAAAATGAGTGTTTTAAACATGGGTTCTATTTCAAACTTCACACTTTGTGTAACAATTTTGTATACCTTAAACTTTAAGAGCAAAAGCGAGAGAGAGAGCATCGTTAAATTGAAATTATTCAATTATTAGTTTAATAACTTAATTTTACGATGAGATAGTTTAATTTGCTGGTTTCAATATTCGGTACTTTTTCGTTTCACATGTGCAAATCTCGCCAAGTCAGCGTTATTGACGGCAGCACACAGTAAACAAACAAAAAATGCTATATATGTTAATTCTCATTGGTTTTTCATCTATTTTCGATGTATTTTTAAAAAAGACGTTACTGATAAGAAAAAACCGTGACTTGTTTGGAAAATGTGGTTCTAAACGTTTACCAGCAAACAAAATGTTTGACATTATTATCACTTGCGCTGGTGAAACAAAAAAGTACTCAATATTCAACTGTTTCACGTTGTAAATAATTGAAATTATAAGTAAAGTTTAATTTTGTAAATAATTAGTTTTAATCAGTTAATTTTTATTAATTATAATTAAATGAAAGCATTGTCATCCGAAAAATCGTGAAAAGAAAACTTCAGCTCAGTTGAGTGCTTTAAAATATGAGATTGATTGATTGAATATTAACATCGCACTGTTCAGCTACACGAGGGCTTTTGGCGACGGACCACGTAATTTTGAACCATGGTCAAGTGACGTGGATGACACCTGAGCAGGCACCCCCCCCCTCTCCTAACTACCACACCATTTAAACTATGAGAAAAAGCTTTTAAAAATTTTGACCCATGTCGCCAAATATGATGCAATGTGGCTGTATGTGTAGTTCTTTAAGTAATTGGTTTTAACCAAAAATAATTTTTATTAATTACAAGCACGGTATTGTCATCCAAACAAAAGTATCGTGTATAAATTTCAGCACAATTGAGTGCTCTAAAATATGAGAAGAAAGTTTATGAAGTTTTGTCCCAGACATAGTTATTATGTGAGAAGAAAACCCATTAATAAAGTTTTCCATTACTTTTAGTTTAAAACAATTCACAAATGAATATAAACTCTCTAAATAAAAATCCTCCATATCACTTGTCACCTTGCAAATTTTTAATCCTACCCTTCCCCCTCAAAAACCTATTAGAGCACATTTGCAATATCCAAAACCTTCAAATACTTAATATTCTCGATGAACTAAATTCATACACCAACCTTAACATCTGAATCATTAGGACACATTTCTGTTCAATTGATGTCTGTCTACTTCTTCCTCACAGCCGTTTCAGATACAGATCATCACCCAACAAGGTCACTATTGCTGAGCCATAATAATTCTCCAGGTTGTTTTGGCAAAGTTTGTATTCTCTCTTTGGCAATGCCAATCGATCGCCTTATTGTTTGCCACACTGTAATCTCCCTTGACAATTGATTCTACTTAATACACTAGCTTGAATACGAGCTTTTGGCAATGGATAATGAGCGTTTTCAGAGCCTGCAACAATTGGATATTTGGATCTAAATAAGGATGATTCGCCATTGGTTATGGAATGCTTCATATAATGAAATGCGAGTGATTTGGTTAGAAGTTATTGATGAAAGCCATTTTGAGTGCTTGATGAGGAAGTAAATATTAGAGCTGCTCTTAGATGGAAAGCAATTTGATGCTAACTTGTGTAATTTAGCAATATTATGATAATATTTCTGGATTTAAACACAACTTAATTTTTTAAGCTATAGCAGAACAAAATTTAATTATAAGAGAAAAACACTTAGAGGAAAATTAAATGAAATATTTTGAATAGGAAAAATTAACTGCATTTTGAACCCATTAATATATATATATATATATATATATATATATATATATATTAAATGAAAGGTTTCTATATAAGGTGGTATATATATTTATATTTATATAAGTAGGGTTTCTTACAGGTTTTTTAACTCTGTGAATAATAGCTTTCAAGTAATTTCAAGACTCTTGGTTCTCTTGGAAAAAATTCTGTGCGTGAAAATTTTTTTAAATTCTTTTTTGAAAAATACTTTTCTTACATAATTGTTTTAGGATTTTTGTGCTTTAAGATTTTAGGTGAATTTGTTACAGAATAGTAGTCAATGGTTTTATCATACTTTCAGTGAGTTTTTATATACTTGGAATTTTTGTTTATTTTATTTGGTTTTTCCTACCGAGTTGCAAAGGGGGAAGGTTGGTGCCTTCAAAATAGTTTCACACCACTTATTCGGTCCTAAGTCCGAAATTGCTTTCTGACTCGCTATGTTCTTCGTTTCTGTTCCTTTTTTGTATTTTTCTACAAATTCGATCTTCATGTTTTGCTTTTATATTTTTTATTACGTTATTTCTTGTTATGTTCATTATCTATTATTTCTTGTTTTTAATGCATTATATAAATTTCTTTTATATATATATATATATATATATATATATATATATATATATATATATATATATATATATATATATATATATATATATAATATATATATATATATATATATATATATTTATATATATATATATATTTATATATATATATATATATATATTTATATATATATATATATATATATATATATATATATATATATATATATATATTATTTAGATAAATTTTACCTTAAAATGGCAATTAAATACGGAATGCCAATTGAAGCATTCAATCAATTTAGATCTTATGTGGCAACAGAAATTCGGGAATTAGATTTTACTGTTGAAAATGAAATTATGTATAAAGATCTTAAATCATCAATAGTAAATATCCAAAATGACTTCGTTATTACATATGTTGATAAAGTCTCTGCTAATTATGCCATAATTTGTAAATATTTTTACAGTAAAATATTAAGTAACCACATTTTAAATAATAATTCATTTCAAAAATCAGTTCACAATAATAGAGAAGATGATAATCGTCTTTTAGCTTTGAACAAAGACTGAATATTCATTTAAATAATATTAAATATCCAAGTATTTTTTTAACACCAAAATTTCATAAAAGCCCTATAAAATTCCGTAGTATCACTAATGGATACAATACATATATCACGAAGTCTGGGAAGATCTTGCAATCTCTTCTTCAAAATCTAATTGATAATTTACAAAACACGGCAATTATTAAAAATAGCTTAGAGATTGCTAGAGTTACTAAGGATATGTTGATTTTTTCTATGCATGGTTTTTGATTTCGAGGACCTTTTTAATTCTATAGATATTGACGATATGATTAAGGTTCTTCAGTTAATTTATGATAAATATGAATTATATACTTCAATGAAAAAAGAAAAATTTGATATTCTTGTTAACCTCATTTTTAAAAGAAAATTTCATTATATTTGATCATAATCTTTATAAACAGATCAAAAGGATTACCTCAGGGTGGTCCAGCTAGTAATTGTTTAGCGAACCTATATTTACATTTTTTGAAATAGATCATGTTATAAATGATTCTTACTTAATTTATCGTTATATAGATGATATAATAATTTTGGTAAAAATAGTGAATACAAACCAAATATTACATTCTACCCTGATTATCTCAAGCTCCTTAAAAACTAATCCTTCAACTCTAATAGGGTGGAATTCTTGGATTTAGACTTGCATCTTATTAACAATAATGTAGTCAGTAACATTTTTGACAAAAAGAGATTCGTTTAAGTTCCATATAATTAAAATTCCTGTATGGAACAGTAATTTTCATATATCAATTTACAGAAATATCATTTTGAATTTTTTATTTAGAAATGATAACTTAACTACCCACAAAATAGATAAATACAATAATATAAAAAAATTTTTCAATGTTGTTTAGATCATGAATACCCTTTTAATTTCTTGAGATCTTATATTCATCACAAATACATTAACCGTCTTGCTACTTCGAATTCCAAATCCACCACACAACAATAGGTTTTCAAAGTCAGCATGTTAGTGGTCTTGCTGTGAAGATTATATCATAACACTCATATCACAGTTTACATTTTTTTTCCACACACATCTTAAACATCTTACACATTTTTGACAACCAACCAAATTAGAGCCTAGCAAATTTACATTTTTGACAATCAACCAATTCAAATTTTACCATATTTGATTGTCGTCATTCTATACTTGTCTTTGCTGGCTGGTTTAAAAAGTCAGCTCAAAATATGTGTTTATGTTTTTTCGAATTTTTAACTTGGTGAATAATTGTCTTTCATTAATGGCAAGATGCTTGTTTCTCTTCGTAAAAGCTTTGTGAGTAAAGAAATTTTGTTAAATTATTTTTTGAAAGATACTTTTCTTATGTAATTGTTCTAGTATTTTTCTACTTTTCTTACATAATTATTTTGTGATTTTTCTGCATTAAGAGTTTGGGAGAGTTTGTTACATAATAGTAGTGATTGGTTTTATCATGCTCTCTGAGTTATACTTTCTCTGAAGCTTTGTTTATTTTATTTGGTTTTCCTACCGAGTTGCAAAGGGGAAGGTTGGCGCCTTCAAACTAGTTTAACCCCACTTATTCGGTCCTAAGTCCGAAATTGCTTTCTGACTCGCTAGGTTCTTCTTTTTTGTACTTCTTTTATTTCTCTATAATTTTTTGTTTTTCATGTTCAGCGTTTATATTTTTATTACGCTATTTCTTGTTATGTTCATTATCTATTATTTCTTGTTTTTGACATATAATACATATTTCTTTCATATATATTTTATGCATTCATTTGGCTGCTTTGCGCCTATCTATGTATAAATCTATTTTCTAATGAGTTTGTTCAGTTTTTGTATGTAGTCAATATAGAGTATGTTTTGCTTATAGCGAATTTTGAAATCGCCATTAGATTCAAAATCTTGTCTATGAATGTTTTTTTATTAAGTTTTATTTGGCTTTGTTCTTTTTCTTTTGTGTGTTCTTGTTTATATAAAAATATTATGCCAACTTCTGATTTTGTGCCTATAAAGTAATTGTGGATATGTTATCTATGAGTGGATTAGATTTTTAGAATTATTGCTCATTATTTCACTTTATATTAATGTGATTGTAAAAACTTTTGCTAGTGATATTTTATTTGGGTCCTTTCATTATACCTTTAACTTTTAAAATAACTATGAATTTGAAAAATAACAAGTTTTAAGCGACTGGCAATTTGTTATACCAGGGTATGACATTGCTCGGTGGTTCAGTATAATGGTATCTGTACCATCGTCATCCATTTACCATTTTATGAGACCTTATGTAGAAATTCTGTATATATTTGGGTATGGCTTTAGTTAGTTGTGGTGATGGGCACAAAGGTTCTGAGTTGGCATATAAAAAAACTATAAATTTTTTAAATAATACAAAAAATGTGTGAATTGTTTTCATAATCAGAATTTTTTGCTTTCCCTTCTGTATCTAAACATTGTCGTTTTAGATTTTTAAAACTCGAATTTTTTGGAACTCTAAATATAAGAATTTATCTCGTACAACAAAACGAAATATTCATTTTTCCGATAGTATAGATGAAAATCAAAGAGATAATGATTTTGGTAACATATTAGAAACTCGGTTTTCAGAGATATTCATGCTTTAAAAACTAAAATTTAGATCTTGCACTGATAAAAGATGCAAGGCGTGTGGCATGATGAGTGGGGAACAGTTGGATATGGATGCAGATTATATATTTTGTAAGACTTTTAACTGTGTTTACAAAATGACATGCAACATATGTAAATTTGCTTACATAGGTCAGACCTCTAACACAATCAATATTAGATTGAACCAGCATAGGTCTGATACAAGGAAATTTGATTGCAACAAAAACCAGGCTAAGATTGAGATAGGACACTTTCATAAACATGGATTCAATAACATAACTGTACATATACTTAGAATAGTGCCAAATATTAAACAAAGATTATGGTTCGAAAACTTTTTTATAGATTCATTTAGATCATATTATCCTTATGGTTTGAATGTTATATGGAAAGGTGAAAGTGCCTTATTAACTTTTAAACAAAAATCCGAGAATTCATTATATCTTCCGAATTTTTAATAAATTTATTGATAATAGTAATAATATTCGTTTAGCGAGAATTTCAAAAGCTAAACGCAGAAAAGAGTTACTAGAGACATGTCAACCCTCAAGAATTCTATGTTAGAATTAGCTGCTAAATTTGATGATAACTACAACACAGGCTTAATTAAATCGTTTATGTTTGGCTTGAATAAAACTGAAATTAAAACTATGACAGATATTTTAAGCAGATATAAATTTCGAGATTCTCATGGTATGCATATGATTCGAGACCTTAATAACTATTTAGTACAAAAATGAATATTAAATTAGATGCAAGTGAAAATTACTCTACAGAATATTGTTCATTATTATTTATGAATAAATCCTTTAACAAAATTAATTTTTCAAGTATATTTCAAAAATATCAATCCTTTTTTCCTATTAAAAATATTATTATTAAAAGGCTTTCAAATACAACAAGAAATTTGGTAGATTTATATTTAATTATAATCAAATCTCGGAGCTCCTAAGTTCTGAATCATGTAGATGCAATCTATATCGAGACTATATTGATGATTATCATCAGCACGTTGTCACAGGAGACCTTAGCATCGTGAAAGATGATTTGTTAAGAAATTTTATGGAAAAGGGTACCGGTTTTAGACTTATGATCACAAAAAATAAATCTAATGTTATGAAACAAATCATAAAAGATTTAGATAAATTTTACCTTAAAATGGCAATTAAATACGGAATGCCAATTGAAGCATTCAATCAATTTAGATCTTATGTGGCAACAGAAATTCGGGAATTAGATTTTACTGTTGAAAATGAAATTATGTATAAAGATCTTAAATCATCAATAGTAAATATCCAAAATGACTTCGTTATTACATATGTTGATAAAGTCTCTGCTAATTATGCCATAATTTGTAAATATTTTTACAGTAAAATATTAAGTAACCACATTTTAAATAATAATTCATTTCAAAAATCAATTCACAATAATAGAGAAGATGATAATCGTCTTTTAGCTTTGAACAAAAGACTGAATATTCATCTAAATAATATTAAATATCCAAGTATTTTTTTAACACCAAAATTTCATAAAAGCCCTATAAAATTCCGTAGTATCACTAATGGATACAATACATATATCACGAAGTCTGGGAAGATCTTGCAATCTCTTCTTCAAAATCTAATTGATAATTTACAAAACACGGCAATTATTAAAAATAGCTTAGAGATTGCTAGAGTTACTAAGGATATGTTGATTTTTTCTATGCATGGTTTTGATTTCGAGGACCTTTTTAATTCTATAGATATTGACGATATGATTAAGGTTCTTCAGTTAATTTATGATAAATATGAATTATATACTTCAATGAAAAAAGAAAAATTTGATATTCTTGTTAACCTCATTTTAAAAGAAAATTTCATTATATTTGATCATAATCTTTATAAACAGATCAAAGGATTACCTCAGGGTGGTCCAGCTAGTAATTGTTTAGCGAACCTATATTTACATTTTTTGAAATAGATCATGTTATAAATGATTCTTACTTAATTTATCGTTATATAGATGATATAATAATTTTTGGTAAAAATAGTGAATACAAACCAAATATTACATTCTACCCTGATTATCTCAAGCTCCTTAAAACTAACTTCAACTCTAATAGGGTGGAATTCTTGGATTTAGACTTGCATCTTATTAACAATAATGTAGTCAGTAACATTTTTGACAAAAGAGATTCGTTTAAGTTCCATATAATTAAAATTCCTGTATGGAACAGTAATTTTCATATATCAATTTACAGAAATATCATTTTGAATTTTTTATTTAGAAATGATAACTTAACTACCCACAAAATAGATAAATACAATAATATAAAAAATTTTTTTTTCAATGTTGTTTAGATCATGAATACCCTTTTAATTTCTTGAGATCTTATATTCATCACAAATACATTAACCGTCTTGCTACTTCGAATTCCAAATCCACCACACAACAATAGGTTTTCAAAGTCAGCATGTTAGTGGTCTTGCTGTGAAGATTATATCATAACACTCATATCACAGTTTACATTTTTTCCACACACATCTTAAACATCTTACACATTTTTGACAACCAACCAAATTAGAGCCTAGCAAATTTACATTTTGACAATCAACCAATTCAAATTTTACCATATTTGATTGTCGTCATTCTATACTTGTCTTTGCTGGCTGGTTTAAAAGTCAGCTCAAAATATGTGTTTATGTTTTCGAATTTTTAACTTGGTGAATAATTGTCTTTCATTAATGGCAAGATGCTTGTTTCTCTTCGTAAAAGCTTTGTGAGTAAAGAAATTTTGTTAAATTATTTTTTGAAAGATACTTTTCTTATGTAATTGTTCTAGTATTTTTCTACTTTTCTTACATAATTATTTTGTGATTTTTCTGCATTAAGAGTTTGGGAGAGTTTGTTACATAATAGTAGTGATTGGTTTTATCATGCTCTCTGAGTTATACTTTCTCTGAAGCTTTGTTTATTTTATTTGGTTTTCCTACCGAGTTGCAAAGGGAAGGTTGGCGCCTTCAAACTAGTTTAACCCCCACTTATTCGGTCCTAAGTCCGAAATTGCTTTCTGACTCGCTAGGTTCTTCTTTTGTACTTCTTTTATTTCTCTATAATTTTGTTTTTCATGTTCAGCTTTTATATTTTTATTACGCTATTTCTTGTTATGTTCATTATCTATTATTTCTTGTTTTTGACATATAATACATATTTCTTTCATATATATATATATATATATATATATATATATATATATATATATATATATATATGAAACAGATGTATATAAATGTATATATATATGAAACAGATGTATATAAGTGTATATATATATGAAACAGATGTATATAAGTGTATATATATATATATATGAAACAGATGTATATAAGTATATATATATATATATATATATATGAAACAGATGTATATAAGTATATAAGTATATATATATATATATATATATATATATATATATATATATGAAACAGATGTATATAAGTATATATATATATATATATATATATGAAACAGATGTATATAAGTATATATATATATATATATATATATGAAACAGATGTATATATATATATATATATATATATATGGCATGCAGCCAAAAGCAAAACAGTCTTCGCGCGCAGGCGCAGCAAATCAAAACCAAAACCAAAACTTTAAGGACTTTGGAGAAACTTTAACGATTAGAAGAAACAGCGGAGAGAGAACGCGAGAGGTGCGCGAGCAGGCGTTACCTTCTGCATATCATTGTCAAACTTATCTACCTTTTTAATTAATTTTTTGTTTAATGTTAAATAAACCATAAGAAAGACAAAAGTCTTGGACCCCTTGTTGTCTCCCACAAATTATGGGGACTCGGCCGGGATCGATAAAATTTCGATTTTGAACCAAAATCTGGACAATGAACAAAAGCGTCCGTGCGCCATTTTTTCGAAACTTCGTTCAACCTGTGTAGAGGTTTGAACTTAGCATGAATACTCCGCCTGTGTAGAGGCCGGGATTGAAAAAATTTCGATTTTGATCAAAGTTTAAAACGTGAACAAAAGCCGTCCGTGGAGGAGACGCGCCGCCATTTTTCGAAAACTTCGTTCAACCTGTGTAGAGGTTTGAACTCAGCATGAAAATTCCGCCTGTGTAGAGGTTGGAACCCATCGTCGAAAATTCCGCCTGTGTAGAGGTTGGAAATACCACAAACACCTGCGAAGAGGTGTCAATTCGAACAATTTCAACTATATTACCTGCGAAGAGGTGAGATCTGTGAAATAGAAAATTTTCAATTATTGGATACATCGTACGTGCGAGCAACAAGGGAGCCAGAAAAAAAAAGGTAGGATCTTTCCATAATTTTTCTAAAATGTATAAAAACGCTCTTAAAGAGGATCTCATAAGAGTTGTTGAGAATCTAGACGGTACTGTGGAGAGTACTGACACTATAGTTAAACTAAAGACTAAAATTGAGAACAGTAGTACATTTGAAAGTGATCCAGATTTCGTTAAAACTTTAATTCAAAACTGTATAGATGAGAGGGTATCGCGAAACGAAAGAGAGGTAACTTTAGAAAAACAGAAAATTGAGCTCGCGAAACTACAGTTAGCACAGTTAGAAAAAGAAGTCTCGAACTTCAAAGGGCTAAAAATAAAGCATTAAGTTTAAATCCTGCAGCTAAAGTCGAAGATAAACAGTTCGAAACTAACATAGAAAATATGATAAACAGTATTAGGACTTTATCTCTTCCTGTTCCCACCAGATCTGAAAATTTTAATCTGTTCTTCCAATCATTAGAACGCGCATTTTTAACCAAAAAAATAAATGACGAATATAAATCTGAAATTTTAATAAATCTTCTGGGCGAAAGAGCTCATAATCTCTTACTGTATATTAAGAAGAGGAATTAAATGACTATGAAAAACTAAAATCTATAGTACTCAGAGAATTCCAATTAACCCCTCGCGAGTGTTTAAACTCATTTAAAAATGCTGTAAAATCATCAGGCGAGACATACATCCAATTTTCTGCAAGATCGACAGCAAACTTCAATATTATTGTTCGTTAAGAAAAGTTAATTCCTTTGAATCTCTATGTGATCTTATAATTTCTGATAAATTATTTGAAACTTTAAATAAGGAAACTGCAATTCATTTTGGCATTCGAGAAGCAGAAGATTGGTTTAGGCCTATTGATTTAGCTAAAGAGTGCGATATTTATATTTCATCTAGAAGCGGATCACATAAATTCCCATTACTTATGGATATACCCAAGACCCCTTTAAAAATAGATCACAAAACTTTAAACCAAAGATTAAAGAGAACTATCCCCAATATCTTGAAAGAGAAAATAAAAGTTGCTTTATATGCGGTGATTCATCTCATTACGCAAGAGACTGTGAGAAGCGTTTTTTAAACCTAAAGAATCTAACGACCACATCCATAATAGAATAAACGTGAATACTTTGAAAGTCGAGAGCGAAAAACAAAATAGCGATGAATGCGCAAATCTTCAATACGTAAACATTTTTGTAGAAAATCAGCCCGTAACAGCCTTGATCGATTCAGGTTGCCAGATCCCAGTTTTAAATTCCTCACTAATTAGAGTGAACCAGCCTTCCGAAGAAATCATAACATTAAGTTCATGTTTTGGCGAACAGCGTATGGTAGAAGTTAAACCCATAAATCTTTCTCTTGATCAACACTCTCCCAGCTTAAGTGTTCGAACGGCAATATCACCGACCTTGACCGAAGAATTTATTATACATCCCAGTGTATATTCTGAAATAAAAAAACTAGGCCACGCAAAGAGCGATGTTTTATTGAATGAAAGTGAATCCTCTTTAGGTGCTCATGCTTATGCTTATCCTAATGTTGTTTCTGTTTCAAATGTAATAGAAAACTCTAGTTATGATTTGTCACATGTTAAAAACTTTAATACTAGAAATGATTCGAGTTCTCTAATTAAGGATTATAAATGTAATAAAATTATGAGTACTAAGTTAAAAATGAATATTAAATTGAAAAATGATATTCCTGTGTGTCAGAGAGCCAGACGTTTATCTTGTTCTGAGAAATTACAGGTAAACAATCAAATTGATGATTGGTTACGACAAGGTATTATAAAAGAGAGTGTTTTTGATTATTGTTCACCTATAGTATTGTGTAAGAAAGCCAATGGCGCCATGAAAACGAGTTCCGTGGAATTTATATCCCGCTCACCTAACCCTTTACCTATGAAGAGTAAACATCATCGGTTTGTGTTGCTCGAAGGATCTTTGAGCCCTGGCAGTGGAAACGAAGGAAAAAGAGAAATCGTTTTGAACAGACGTCCAGAACTCTACAGAGGAAAATATCGATGCGTTCAACCAAAGAACTCATTAAAAAAGACGTTCTTATGCCTGTGAAACAGTGTTTTCCTGTGGAACCTTCCGGATGTCGAAGAGGTGCCTTCACATGATGGAGAAACTGTCTAGTTCAGCAGAATTATATGTTAAATCTTTGTGTATTTGTCGTATAGTCCTTGTCTGTTCCGTCTTTTTGTATGTTTCAGATTCTCCTCTGGTATCCATGGAAAGGAAAAAAGGAATACGTACCGCTGCGGACAGCGTACAGTCAGGATAGCCGTTATGGCATGCAGCCAAAAGCAAAACAGTCTTCGCGTGCAGGCGCAGCAAATCAAAACCAAAACGAAAACTTTAAGGACTTTGGAGAAACTTTAACGATTAGAAGAAACAGCGGAGAGAGAACGAGAGAGGTGCGCGAGCAGGCATTACCTTCTGCATATCATTGTCAAACTTATCTACCTTTTTAATTAATTTTTGTTTAATGTTAAATAAACCATAAGAAAGACAAAAGTCTTGGACCCCTTGTTGTCTCCCACATATATATATATGAAACAGATGTATACAAGTATATATATATATATATATATATATATGAAACAGATGTATATAAGTATATATATATATATATATATATATATATATTTATGAAACAGATGTATATAAGTGTATATATATATATGAAACAGATGTATATAAGTATATATATATATATATATATATATATATATGAAACAGATGTATATAAGTATATATATATATATATGAAACAGATGTATATAAGTATATATATATATATGAAACAGATGTATATAAGTATATATATATATATATGAAACAGATGTATATAAGTATATATATATATGAAACAGATGTATATAAGTATATATATATATATATATATATATATATATATATATATGAAACAGATGTATATAAATGTGTCTGTATATATATATAGGGTATCTCAAAATTAGAAGCCCAGTGGCTGAGTTGTTAGTGCATTGCGCTTCCCCACCACGGTCCGAGGTTCAAACCCCGGGCTGGGCAAGGTTGACTCAGTCTTTAATCCCTTCAGTGGGTCGATAAAATGAGTACCAAGCTGGATTGGGAACTTAACATTGGAGGTTTTGCGTCAGATTGACCACCTGACCAGAACATCTGTTCATGCATCTCAGGGCGCATGGTCGCGTATACTGAGTTGTTCACAGTAGACCGTGACCATCAGGAGCTATCGTGCCACTGAGTTATGTTTTGTCTCAAAGTTAACGCAAGAAGTAATTTTCATAAATCATAATTTTTTTATATTTAAAAATTGTAAGTTTTTATTTATTTTTAAAGTATACAGTATAGGATTGGTTATGGAATGGTATATCGCATGTCGCTACAATTTTTCTGGCACATACCATATTCTTTATTTGAAATTTTCCCATGAGTGTTTCGCGTAAATGTGGTTGCATTTGTTTTTTAGGGCGGAAACTGTCTTGGACTTATTTACATGAATTTTTAACTTTAAAGTCCCCAAGGAAAAAGCCTAACGCTATTATGTCGCATGATGTAGGCGGCCAATTCTGATCAGCAAGATGGGAAGTTATACGACCAGAACATTTTAAAATATTCCTCAACAATTAAAACGCATTATTCTTTTGTATAATGCTCCACTTTTAATAACCCTGAACTGTCAGTTGTTACGTGTTCTCTTTTTATTTTGTTGGCAACACTTTACCAGAAAAGTGCTAAATTAAAATCTTGCATGAAGTTTGTGGGTCACCCTTTATATATATATATATATATATATATATATATATATATATATATATATATATATATATATATATATATATATAGTTTTAAAAAATCTCTACTAAAGACTTAAAGGACTTGAACATTAAAAATATAAAAGAATCTTACAGATTTTAGAAACTTAAAAAGATGGATCTTTCAGTATTATTAACAATCCTGACTGAGGACAGATTTTAATTTTGTATACATTTGGGATTTAGCCAGTTATATGGATAGCTAAACTTTATCTTTATAATACTGAACAAAATCCTATTGAAAATAATGATTAGTAGTTCTAAATCTATTATGAGAAAAAATGTAACTTACCATAAGTTGCATTCAAAAATTTCACGATGAATCAGAAGTTATTACCAAAATCAAGATCCAAGTATAGATTTAATAGTTTACTTATACAGAACGAGATGCAGCATATACCAATAAATATAAATTTATATTTACTAAAATATAATCATAAACTAAGTATATATCAACTTATATACTAAAATAAGAGTAACAAAAAGTATATTTTTGAATTTGTCTACACCATAATACGATAGCTAAAAATAAAAATTGTTGGAATATATTGCTTGCAAGAGCTATTGTTACGCCATCTACGAATAACTGAATATATATGTAATTAAATGTAGACAATACATGGAAGTATGAAGATTTACTGTATGTTCCTTAATAATAGCTAACTATTAATCCACAAACAAGAATTTAATCCATATAATTTAAAATTTCCTTATACAGAACTATTAATAAAATGGCATATATATATAGTAATAAGTCTTATTATAGAATTAATTTTAATAGTATATAATCATACATTTAGTTTCTACTTAATAAATGTAAAGGTTTTCACTATTTATACTTTAGTTATGTTAAGGATAATATATATAATCTATCACTTTTATGTAGCATATATAACCATTTGGTTAATTTAAGAATCATAATATAATGTCAAATATTCTCTTAACTTTTTATTATTTAAAACGTTAATAACTGGTTAAACATATTAAGATCTAATTTAAAAAATGTAATTTTGCATGATTCTTTCAAACATAATTTTAATGCTCTCTACAAATCAAAACTATGTATTCTGAGAAGGATATTGAATTTAAATTAATATCTGAAATGTGTGTGTGCTAATAGTAAATATAATAATGAAGATGAACAATTAAATAAACCCTTTTTGAAGTTTACAGTAAATATATTTTGCTTAGAAACTGTTGATTTAACAAAACATTAGCCTATTAATGCCTCATTTGATTTTCAATTCATCAAATATTTCAAGATAGGAAATCGTATAAATCACTAATTAAAGGAAAAATTGGAAATTTATAGTATGAAATAGAAACCAAGTACATATTTCTAATATGAATGGAATTATATTATCCTCTATAATACTTAGTAATTTTTCGCTTAAAAGTTTCAATTGAAACAATATAAATCACGCATATTAAAAGGATAAATTTTTATTATAATAGCCTAAATTAAACTATACAATTACCGTATTTATTTTAATCTAAGCTATTATGGATTCTAAGCCACACTATAAATTTTTAACACGTTTTTATGAAAAAATAAAAAACAGTTAAAATAGTGTTTCGACATCCGATGTTAAAAAACGAAAAAAAAAAATTTCAAATGAGAATTTATAAGAAATGAATAACTAATTTATTTTACAAGTTTACCAAACATACGCGAACCTGCAGTTGCTATAACCGTGCGTTTTGCGTTCAATTTGCCCCAACCAACGAATGTTCGACTTTCAATTCTAAGAAGCATCCGATTTTTAAAAGCAGTAACGTTGCGGGAAAAGTGTGGCTTGGATTCGAACAAATACGGTAGATTTTTTTAATGATATTTCAAAATATTTAAGTTCAGAAGGGAACATCAATTTCACCACATTTGTTAACTCAATCAACAAGCCGTGGTTAGAGCATCAGACTCCAGACCGGAAGGCCGGGTTTCGATGCCACCGAATACCCTCCGAGTACACACGGAGTACGTGCTCGTTAAATCAGTGGGTCCGAAAGTCTTGTGGGCTGAATCACGAGTGCAGGGGACTGGAGAATATTTCCCTCCCCTCCAGTTCCATGACAAAATTGTGGAGGTGGAGATAGGTGGTGTCGCCATCTATCGTCCCTTCGGGGAATTTCGCTGAGATAATTCGTACTGTCACCTGTATGGTGCTCAAGGCCTAGGCTAATGACAAGCGTACTTCTAGCCCCTTGCCACGATGAATTTCGTGGGCCTCATTCTGACTACGCCAGACAGGTGGCATTAGCCACAACACAACAACAAGTTATTACATATTAATGACTATAACACACGAAGATGTTGTATATCCCTCATTGATCAGTTCACAATTGGTATGACTATCATTAATATTTATTTACTTCAATGGAATGCATCATGGTTCATAATCTCTTTGAGGACATTTCCTACTTTATCATAAATAAAGAGGTTTAATTATGATTAAAGTTTAAATATGGGATTACCTTTGAATTACACACACACGCATTATTAATTAGAGATTTCTACCTGTTCAAATAAAGTATTTATATCAATGTACTTAGATAAATTGCAAAAAAAAAAGAAAGAAAGAAGGAAGTAAATTCAAGTTTCCAATTATAATTTTCCGTTCTTGGTTACATCAAATTAATTAATTCAGTACCGGTTTTATTCCAATCACATCGAAATATCGCTGAGTACTAAGTAACTCTTCAAATTTCTAACTGTTTTAGACATAATGATCATTACTTTGTGATGTACCTCCCCTCGGAAATACATTCCTCGAAGTATCAGCGTGAGCTAGAGGTGTAGGGTTAACGTAAGAACTAGAATCAAACATTATCTTAATATGACTTTATTAAGATGTTCAACTTAAACTTTGAACAAAGATATGAATTAATGAATGCGAGAATCTACGATGACACAATACGTAACACACAATATAATACAGACCTATATCAATAATTGAACCGCCTAATCTTCAATTATAATTACAGTAAATAATCAATCCTACCTTATATTATTCTGTAATAAACTTGTCTTTATCTACAGTGGTATGCAGCTGTACCTTTAGCGTCTAATCAATCACCGATATGTTTATCCACGACACGTAGAACTTGAATCTTTGAATAACGAACTTCAATACTCAGCCAATACCACAACGCACTTTAATTGTCGAACATTCCTTTACACTACCATTACATTGCTATCATTGCCCTCATTGCCATTACGCGTACTCTAAGATCCTATATTTATCCTATATTATTTGCATCTCTTCACTTCTCGTTTCTTGGATTTGGTTGGAAAAGAGTTGCCATTAATTCTGGCCCAAAGAACCCAAAGGACTTGTTAAAGAAAAGACGCGTAAGTCGTCACAACTTTTGATGTCAAACATTCACAATAAAATTGACAAAATATTAAGCAGAAGGCAACATTACTCAACCCATTTCATATGATTTACAGTTTTATCATCCAATGCTCAGCTTTTATTTTTAAAGACTTATTTTTCACACAATTTCTTTTCTTTATAGTTATACATAGGTAAATATGTTCAACTAGAATATTACAGAGCAAAAAAAGAGATCTTTCAGTTTTAGTACTCTATATCAATTATTTTTTACCGCATTTTAATTAGCTTACGCATGATGTTTCAAATCTTGGTGAACAAAATTAGAGGGGAGATAGAAAATATTGTAAGGAAGCCTAATTACATAGGAAAACATAGGCGGAAATAGATAGGTGGTGTTGTACACTAAGGTGAAATAGGTGACGTTGTACACTACTTCTCAATGCGAAATGGGTGTCGTTGTACACTACTTCTCAAGGCTTAAGGTGTTGCTTCCTGTCTTCAGATGCCAATTGAGTTCGGAGATCATAAACTGTTTTACGAATGCCGAGTTGACTGAAATGCACTCCGTCTATGGCCAAAAAATGGATGCGCTGTTGGACGGTTATATTGAGAAAGGTGTTTAATGAGGAACTAATCAAATCATCAAATATTCACTCGTGCACTTCAGAACCTTGCGGAACACGGATTTTTCACAGAGAGGATACAGGATACTACGAAAACACCTCCTGTGATGATTAGCGTAATTTTGTGCTATTTTTTGTTGTAATAAAGATTTGACACTTTCTGTTGTTGGCGTTCAAGGGTTTTCCGGGAAGTATTTTCGTCCATTCTTTCCTATGTGATTATGGTTAATTTTCGTCCATTCTTTCCTATGTGATTATGATTAATAACGACATTCTCTACCTCTCTTTAAAGTTTATCTCACTCTCTTCTACTGAAAATCAGATCTTTGAAGAAAAAATGTGTAATTGAATGATTTAAATTGCAATAAAACAACGTTTTATTGGAATTTTAATTCGAAAGATACATTAGATTTTAAATATGATTTCTTTTTCGTGACAAACGTAAACGATGATTTTTCTAACTTTGTGGCCGTATAAACCACGGCGAATACTTCCAAATGTTTTGTCTTATCCGCATAGACCAATGACATACATAAAAAAATAGTATAGCGGTGTTAAATCACAAGATCTTCCAATTCACAGGTTCAAAACAAATGTCATGTTTTCAATAAATCGAATATGTTTTCGTTTGGAACCACAGCTCACATGATTGTTCATTCAGGAATGAAAAGAGTAATCATGTCTCTAAATTAGTTCCACCTTCATCGTTTTTGAAAATTCCACCAGTAAAGCGCTAAACTCCACTGTTTCGACATGCACTATTATCACTGATCGGCAGTTTTTGTTTGTTGAGAAAAAATACGCGCTTCATCGTAAGCAAATTCGCTTATGAAAATCCAACACGGCCATCTCGTTTTTGGGCCCATACGAATCATTGATGATCGTTTTGATGAATTGCAAAAAACAAATAAATTGATATATTTGTTTTTTTCTATACCTGGAAAAAAAAACACTTTTATTTGTTTTTAACAAAGAATTTCCCTTCAAATTTTCATAAATAAATGAATTTCTCAGAGCAATGGTACACGACCGAACCACTTAAAAGAGCCTACTGGGCCGAAGGTTGAGTACCGCTACCTTAGATGTCAGATGACCTTAGAAGAGATCTTAGGTGTTAATACTAAAGGCTTTGGGGCACAATTAAAGCATACAAGTTCAGCAATGTTTATTTTGATGTGTAAAGATGGTCTTTCTATGGTCTTTGATGGTAAATATATTACCATTACTTTTTTCAACGCAACCAGAGTATGCACAATTATATATGATTGCTCATTTAAGTCCGAAAAGTAATATAAAATCGATCGGCTTCATCATTGTACTTGGTTAACCAAATAGAAAACGCATCCTCATTTATAACAAAGAAATTTAAACATTATTTTGAATGTCTCAAATTAAGTAATGAATTGTGTCCATTTAAAAAAATAAGATATTTACAAAATAATTTTAAGTATTAATTTATAAAGTTATAAATCTGGTTTCTATATGATCTCAGTGTTAAAAATTATTCAATTTAAATATAATTTCCCACATGAGCTTTTATTGAAATATGTAAATTAATCATGTCATAAAGCATATAAAATTGTACTTTGAAAATGAAAAATATATTCCAAGATTTCAGATAGATACATATAAATCATCCGAGAACACTGAAACAATAAAAGTCTTACATATACTCATTAGTTAAACTAAGCTTAATTATATTTTTAAAAGATTATTTCTTGTTATACATGAAAAACCGCATTTAATTTAATTAACAAATATGAGAATTAGAAACACATAGATAATAAGGGTTTTTTTATTTGCACCTACGAATTTTTTACAATATAAGAATATGAATAATTCAAGATAAAAAGGTAAATCTAAGCAATCATTATACCTTTTGTCAGGAATTATAATGTTTTACAGTACTCTCAAAATTTTCATTCTTAGTAACTCTGAAATTAAGATTATTAGGCAAATTTTTATTTAACAAATATGTCGTTACGAATTTCGAAAATTTAGTCCAGACATTAAACAATTAATAAAAGATGGAATTTTAAAACACTGGTAGATATATATAAAAAAATATGTAATTATAAAAACGTTAAAGTTAAACATTTAATTATACGTTTTCCTAAAAGTGTAATAATTTATAATAATAAGTTAAAGGTGTTAATTAAGGTATTATTTTTACTTAACAGTCTAGTTCTCAAGGCATTATAAATGGAAGTTATTCAGCGCAAAATATTCTCTTTTTATCACCAACACTAATGGTTTTAACGTAAGAAAAGCAGTGCTTTGCCACAAATAAAAGATATAAATGTAAGTAAAAAACGATTTTTTAATCTATCTATATATATAAATGCCATGTAATTATTTTCTTAAGTGAATAGAGAGTTAAAGTGAGGATGATTTTGTTACCATATTAAAAAATGTTTAATTTCTCTTGTACGCTATTATAACACATGTTTGAGAGCAAATGTTATATCCCAGCGTTTCTCAAACTGTGGGGCGCGGCCCCCTAGAGGAGCGTGATAATTCTGCGAAGGGGGCGCGAGCATATTGGAAAGTTGTAAACAAAAGATTATTTTTTAAAAAAATATTAATTTGCTGAATGTAAACAAAAAAAAACATTTTGACATAATAAATAAAATACACATTTACACTGATGTAATAAACTTATAAATGTATCAGTACTGCACAATGTATTTAATAATTAATTTAACAATACTTTAAAAACAAATTTAACAATTACCAGTGACCCTCACGAGCTTGTCATACATAAAATCATACACAAAAATTAACACTTATTTGGATAATTTGTACAGTTCATAAAAAATCCCTTAAATGTCGATAAAAAGTTACTCGATTCGCTCCTCAGTGTGACTGTTTTCCATGTAGGCACACGACGTATGTTATGAAAAGAGGGAGAAGGGAGAGAAAAGGAATAAATAAGCAAATCCTCTGAAATAAATAAATTATTCACAAATAGTATCAAGGTACTTTTATTGCACTCCAAAACCTTCGGAATAATTTTAGATAGCAATGCTCAGAAAACGTCGCACTTCAGAAAAACGAATATATACGTCCGGGGTAATCAACGCTTTTGGTGAGCGAGGCATATATATACGTCGGTGGCACTTAATAGGTTAAAGTCGTATTTTTGAATTCAATGCATCCTTATGGTAAGGAGGGGGGCGGGACGAAAATTATGATTGAATATTGGGTCGCAGATATTGAAAGTTTGAGAAGCACTGTTACATTCAATCTCATTCAGATTGCAAATTGTTTACCATTTTAGCTCAGGGATTCTTAACCATATTCTTCGTTGGGACTTATTTGACAAACAGGAAATTCTTGTCGGACACGGTTAAAAAAAGTATAACGATTCTTAATATTACTTTATTTAATTGCAATTATAAGCATCATAAAGAAATTCCTACACTAAAAAGGCAACATAAAATTCAAAATAGTCCTATTTAATGCGTTGATCCCCTCTTCCCGGGAATAAAACAAATAAGACTGATCTTTACTTCAACCAACACGAGGAAGGTGTTATGTCCTCCGGATAAAAAAACCGATTTGCTTGGAAATGTTGGTGATTTCAAACAGAAAAGCTAGAGGCAGGAAGACGACAATAGTTTTTTTTTTGCGAAACAGGAGAAAGACGTCCTTTCATACAGGCAAGAAATTGTTTTAAAGAATACCTAACTTTAAAAGATTCTAAAATTTCTATTACACTTCATAAAACAAATCTAAGACGTTGAATTCAACTGCTTCAAATCATTTCAAATCATTTCCTTAAAAATAAATACAAGTTTACAACCAACAGCATTCGAAATAAATCAAGAGCAAAGAATTAAATTAAAGTCTTCAAAATTGAGAAAGAACGTTGGCCAGATAAATTAGCAAACAGCTAGCTATACTTATCTCAAATCGATTTGATAATAAACTAAATGCTAAAATATAATCAGCATTATCATTCGTCAATATTTATTCACGCCTAATTATAATTTGTCCCTTTTCAAGTTCCAATTTTTCACGGAAAATAACATAAGTTTGTTCTGTCCATTAAACATTATAAAGTTGCTATTACAATAGATCGTTTAAAATAACATTGAAAAGATTCCACTTGTTTCACACTCTGATAACTTTATTCTTTCCCCCTTTCAACCCCGAAGGTAAGAAATAATTGGCTTCCTCTAGATTAAACACTATGCGCTCCATCTTGGAAGAGACGATTCTAGAAAAATGCGAAACGTGCCCTGCGGGTCGTTACACCCACGCCGTTAACGGGGAACTTTTCGAACGAACGAGTGTTCAGTTGCTTCCATTAGTCGTTTAGGACGAGAACACTACACTCTCGGAACTTTCGAAATCATTGGTTGTTTGTAGCATCGATTTTTCCTGCGAGTACAATTTTCCGTAAATAATTTTTAAATAAATCTAAAAGGATATCAAATAGCATTTGGCATGCGAGGAAAGATTCAAATTCCAAATAGATTCAAGAGATCTTTTGTTTGAAGAAGTTAAATTTTATTTAAATATTTGTTTGCTTGTTATTTAAAAGCATTCAGTTGAAAATATTTAATACCATCATTATTTTTCGCGTTGTTAAATTCCAATTAATGTCTTTCTTTTTAACGTTCAACTAAATAAACCTTAAGTGTTAACTTCATAACATTGAGCCCATTCAATGACGAAAGTATTATTTTTAGCTTTGAGTACTTTATCAGCCAAACTCACACACCACCCTATGGGAGATCTCTGAAATCCAGTACCACTCACAAATCTCACAACTATTGTTACTAATGCCACTTATCTGACGATGTCAGATCGAGGCCCGCGAAATTCATCTCGACAAGGGCAAGATGTACGCGCCTGTCGTTTTCCGTAGCTTTGAGCACCATTCAGGTGACAGTAGGTTTGGCTATGGAAGATCTGTGAGGTCCAGTACCACTCAAATGTCATAACTGAAGAGAATAAGGACTCATTTGATTGATGATTGTTCACTAAAGTCCCATTTAACTTAGAAGCAACACGACAGCCACAGACTTCATAAATTTGAACGACAGTCAAGTGACGAGTGAGTGAGTGGATGAATATTAACGTCGCACTATTCAGCTACACTAGAGTTTTTGGTGACGGACCTCGTAATTTTGTACCATGGTCAAGTGACGAGGACAGCACCTGAGCTGGCATCCTCCTTCCTATTTACCACACCCCACCGACGGGAGGACGTTTGAGCTCTGGACATATTTAATATACATCGCTTCACTACACGGTGTGTCTTTAGTGGTACTGGACTCAAACTCGTGACAAGCCAGCCACGATCCGATACCTTGACCACTAGGCTATCGCGGTCACGTCAAGTGACGAAGGAAACATATAAGATGACACACAACTCGCCAAACGTTCTCAGACTACGCTAACATAAAGACTTTAAGTCTCGATAGTTTTGACACGCAACCCCGCAACTCGACATAATTTTGTAGCAGTGATTCTCAACCACTGTGACGCGGCACTTTTGTACCTCCAAATTCTTAAAGCCTGACGCCAATTTTTTTTAAAAAAATTATTAATTACTATAAGAAAAAAAATAAAATCCGGAACCGAATCAAGCGGCCGTTTCATAGAAAAAAAACTAGGGGTATTCTTGGTGTATTTAACGTATTTTTTTATGGGCAGATGGATATAAGAAAATTTAACTGGGTTCATAATTTATTTGTGATAACGGATATATGTGTACATGAATTAACTTTGGATAAAGACACAATTTCACTCTATAATAATAGAAATTTAATTTCAAGCCATTTGAAATTATCAATTAATTCATTTCAAATTAAAATTCAAGGTGGTTATCTCATAATAGCCAAAAAGGTTTTAAAATATTGTTATAATTTTCTACATCTTTTTTGCGTAAATTGGAATTTTCAGCATTAAAATATATAAATGAAAAAAAGATCGCTACTTTTAATGTGCATGAAGAAATGAGGATGACATTATCCTTTTTTATCACCCAATATAAACAAAAATATTATAAATGATCAAGCTCCAAATTTGGATTAAATGCATTCTTATAATTAATTTCTAATTAATTTCTCAAGAAACATTTTGCTGTTTTCACCGTTCATATTATTTTATTTAACATTTAACATTGAAAATTATTATCGTAAACTATTTTACATACTGTATCACAAAAAAAGGAGATCCTTTTCAACATATTTAATTGTTAGTATGCCACCAAATTTTGAAATTGTTAAAAGTGTACTAGAACAAAAAATGGTGGTTATGGTACCTGCTTTAGAGGTATCATAACTAGTGCCCACCACTCGACCACAACAACCCAGGCTACCATCTCACGACAATGACCACTTGGCTACTACGACCACTTAAGGAGTTTGGTTTAAATCTGCTGTACTTATTGTTATTATTAATCAAACAGGAAATTCATTTTGTTATTCCTTATATTATTAGTCTTTTTTAGCAGTTTTATGTTGAAGTCATACTTCAACGACGTGACGTGTCTCTGGATATAATTTGATTTTTATTAATGCTGCACAGGGACATCTTAAAGCATGGGCCGATTGACCAGGGTCTCGGCTATAATGAGGGCTTCTTCTCGTCCTCAATTTGGCCTTAATAAGATCATAATTCGAATGAGTTCAACGTTCAAGTGTTACTTTCGGTTGAATTCTCCGAAAAACAGAGACTTCCGGTCAATATGTCAACTGGCCACATGCGATGACCGTCTTCCATAATATGTCAAGGCCAGGTGTATAGCGAACCTTTATGAATCAACGTGTCATTTTTTCTAAATAACTGTTTAATGAGGTATATAGACGTGCCGTCTAATAATTTTGACTTTTTATTATTGGAAAAATAATAAAACTAATTACTAACAACTCTCAAAACTCTTAATTTACTACGAAAATTTTCTTTTTGTACTGTATAGTTGCATTTGTGTTTGTTATACGTTTAATTTAAATTAAAAGTAACACATTAGTGTGACTTCCGTTGTTGCAGACTGGGTGACAAATAACTTTTATTAGGATTGCAAGATGTTTCTTTTAGTAGAATGTATGCTCAATTGGAGTCATCTGCTAAACGGTTTCCAAGCAATTAATTATTTTTGCTGTGGTTCACATTTTTTGACTAGAGGATTTGCGATTTGTTTCAGAATGCCATTTTACACAGACTATGTTCTGCATACCACTATTCCAGAACAGAAAACTCACACTGCTTTGTCGCCTTTTCAAATAATACCATTTTTCTATAGATTCACCAAGTTTGAAATTCTCTGTTGCACTTACTATCATGCACTTTTTGTTCTTTCGCTGAACTAGCCATAGTAAATAACAGTTAGAAATCGTAAATATAACACAAATAAACTTTAAAATACAGTTGTCTTAACGATATTGACTCTGCTATGCGTAGATAAATTTTTTATCATAAACAACTGTAGTCCATGACCAAAGGCAAGACAATAACAAACGAGGCTGCTCACCGCAGACCCGTGACCGATCACTCGCGCTTGTTCGTAATACTTCACAGTAAACTTTGTTATTTTGAAATAAAATGCAAGCCATTTTGATTATTGGCATGCCCAAAATATTGTGTCACGTGCCACTGGTTCGCCTTCCCTGGTCTAGGCCTACCACCATACACCAGCATTACTCATTCAGTCAAAAGGTGGCAGTCGGTCGAGCCGGTTTGTGGGATTGTAAGTCATGCACATTTATGTGTTTCGGGTTATTGTTTGTACGAGTGTATTTGACATTGCATATTATGTACTATCTTCTTTTAAGGGTCATAAGTGGGCCCTACATTTGTGTACCCCAGTGCCTACTATTTGCGAAGGGGCCCAGGGCCTCAAGAAGACGTTCCTGGTGTTGCACTCTAAAGCCGTATGACGCCTATTGGGGACAAATCTCGTATTTTGTAGCTTCGGTCATGTGAAGAGGAGGGCACCTGAGCTGACATCCCATTGGAGGGTCTCCATCGGCACCTAGAATCGAGCTAATGATTCAACAACATAAGCCATCAGTTCAAAACACTCTCCTTGTAATTTAGAAATGTTGTCTGCGGGAGATAACGACACGTAAGCTGGTATCAATAACTTCTCTATTACCCCTGTTCCATAAAGGAGGAACCTCATTTTATTAGAAATTATCGTGAGTTGTAAATGCTGCGTTTGAGGTATTGAGTAAAATTGCCTAATAGGCAACGCTTGTCATCTCAGATGTCGCGAAGAAAAATGTTTTTATGACTATCATGCGAAACCGCATACCAAAAATGCATCGTATTTTTGACTCTATATCTCCACTCCTACTTTCCGTACCAAGTCCGAATGTCCTTCACGAAAAATTTAAACGAATTCTTAGCCAATTTTGCCTAATACCACCAACATATTTCAAATAGATTCTTTGCGAATATACCTTGAAATTAAGGATGTTTGATTCGTACATCTTGAATGTTCAAACGTTAGTACTTTATGTTACACTTCTCTTTATTTATACAATTCATCTATTAAAAGTCATTTTATACAAGAGTTGTAATTAAACAGAATAAAAAAAAGGTGCAAAAAAAAAAGTTTCGAATAATGTATGATTTTTAGGCTACAGAAATATCCAGTGTCATTTATCCGTTCTATTATTTAATAGCTGGAAACATAAATATTACTCAAAATTATAATTTATACTGAGTATATATAGTTGCAAGAAACTTCGAAAATTATAATAGATTCGTTATAAAAATTTTCTACAAACAATAGTATAAATGTGGATTCATTTTAATATGAAATATATTTTTAATTTTAGTTATTTATAATTGTAAATATTTTTATTTTTGCAAATTATGTGTATTATTTCATTTTTTTAAGAATAAAAATATATAAATTATTTTTACACAAACATATCAGATGTTTTCTACGACCTATAAATAGAAATCGAGATTTTTCTTTAAATTAGAAGATATTCAATTGAAAATGTTAGCATTCACAAGCTGTCCAATGTAAGCAATAAACCATTTTAGCATAAACCGCAGAATATGCCATAAATTTTCTAAATAAATCAAATACTATGCGAGTTTTGACTTTAAAAATAAAACTTCCATAATTAATGCTGATATACGGAACACATAAACTCCTAATTCCCGATTTCAAAATGCATATCCTTGCTTACAAATTACGACGAAAGATCACATTTCTGCTGACTTTACTTTTAATTTAGACAAACCAGGAAAGACTAATCAGCTCAAAATATTTAAGAAAAGATAACAGACGATTATGAGAAAACTTAACTTTACAATTTAATAAATTAGGAGAAATGCAATCTGAAGGTGAAGCGAATAAACCAGCACTGCATTATTTGACAAATAACACAGCAAATATGCATATTTAAGGCAATTTATACCCCCATACACGCGCCAATTTACGTCATAAATTAAGCTTTCGGATGCATATAATTTGCATTTGAAATTATTAACCAAGCCCTTCTTTTTAAAATGCTTATTTCCAAAGATGGCTTTCTAAAATTTCGAAGAAAATTTTTATCTTCGGCAGCAATTACCAATCACATGGCTTATATTTTGAATAATTATGAACCTCTCACTTAATTTGACGTCAAAAATTGTAACGCATTGTTATGTAAAGTAATTTTATTTTAATGAAGGGTATTATCAATTAAATTATAGCTTTCCATTTTGGAAACTATTACCATAACAGAATTACAATAATTATCTTATAGTGTTTATTATTATTTTGAAAGCATAAATTAAAAAATAATTTTAAACACGGTTATATATCTATATAAATATAGGAAAAATGTAAATTACTCGCTCATTCACTCTTGAGGATATTTCCTGAACTATTACACTTGGTCTTTAAATTTCGAAAGGATTTTTCTATTGTTGAAAAAGATTTGCTAAGAACGAGTTTTAAGGGGTGAGTTTGACACGGATCTGTCCGCAAACCTCTCACTAATCATCTTGGGGAAATTTACTTCTTTTAAGTGTTGTTCTATCGAAAACTTTCACTCGAAGAAGACATGGTTTGTGTAAATGAAGGCTTATATTTAAGCACTAACTTTTAGGTACAAGGCAGAGAGATAGGATAGGAGTTAGATGATAGAAGTTAGTGATTAACGTAAAGTAGTGGAAAGCTATTTGTGAGTGGCACGACGATTAATTGTTTAGTATTTTAAGATTGCTAATTGACGATTTCGTCATTAAGTTATAATTGAATAACTTCTACCAGAGATCTAATAGCAGAGAAAGGAATTACGGTAATTCAGACCTCAAGTAATTAACGAGTTCTAAGCGTAAGTTAATTGAATCATTATAAATTATTAAGTATCCTTTCTTCTGTGTCGTAGCTCCCATATTTTATATAAATGTAAATTTCCTACCCTGGCTTGTTGAAAGTTAGAAAAGGAATAATAAAATAGAGTTGTTCTGAGTATGGCTGGTCTTTTTTCTAACTCCCAAACACCAATGAACGGGACAACCTGTTAATTACACGTTCGTTTTCCAACGCTACGTTTATAAAGCAACAAAAGTGCAATTAGTAACTCACCTCGTAAATTTCAGTCTGGGTCAAAAGACGAGGAAGACATCTGAACTGGCACCAACCCTCTCCAAACTACCACACCAGATCAATAGGAGGACTCTGAGCTCGACAGATTTAACAAGCATCAGACCCTTCTGCATGGTGGGTCTTCAGTAACACCAGGATTCAAACTCACCGGCTACGAGTTAGAGACCATAACCATTAGTTACCGAAACCACAGGTTTTAAGGAATTCATGTACTAAGAGAAGGGCTTGTGGGGTCGCAAAAATTCCCCTTTTTAAGCTATCAAACAGCAAACTTGAAATTTGACAGACATAATTATTTTGTATTCCCTAAAAATGCGTTTCACGGAAATCGTCACCTAGGATTGGGGAGGGGGGATTATAGATAGACCCTGTTTTTGATCTATTAGACCTAACTTAAAATTTGCCAATTTTTTTCTTTTGTTGAACAAAGATCGGCTAAGAATGGATTTGGGGGATATAGATTTAGGGAAGAATGGAGGGGTTACGATGACTTGTCAAACATAAGCATACTACCAAGTTAGTAATTCAAGTCCTGCACTTTTTAATTAAGAAATGACGCTATAAAAATGCTTTTAAATAAAATCGAAAGTTTTAAGCTAACTTAAACAAGGAATATAAAAAAAAATTAAGTCAATTCCTACTTAGATCAATAAAGCAAAATTTTATTTTAGCTACTTTTTATTAAATAGTTACATTTATTATAAATATGTATATACATATGACAGAATGACAACATTAAGTGGTAATTAATTTTTATTAATTATTATTAAAGTATCGTATTGTCATCCAAAACAATCGTGTATATAAAATTTCAGTTCAACTGAATGCTTTAAAACGTGAGAAAAAAATCTTATAAAGTTTTGACCCAAGTCACCAAAAGAGTCGATAAGTCGCCAAAAATGATGTCAACGTGGCTGTATTTGTAATTCTTTAAATAATTAGTTTTAATCAATTAATTTTTATTTATTATAATTAAATTACTGTGTTGCCATCCAAAATAATCATGTATATAAATAATTTAAGCTCAATTTAGTGCTTTAAAATGTATTTTATTAATGATTGAAAATTCCACCAAGATAAATAAATAAATATATAGAGAGTGTGAGCTAATTGTAGGAATTTAAAAAAAACCGTATATAACCATACATCATGAAATTCCCAATGAAGTGCATGGGTTAATGGCTAATACATATTCTTTTGAATATTTATTCGTTATTATTTTAATATAAATTATTGCTAAAGATAAAAGATGAAGGAATGGTTACGGAATTATTATCATTTCTCTTAGAAAAAGTTACAGAATTATGAAATCATTCTACATTCATTTCCACTTAAAACGACTCGTAACATTATAAGTTATATAAATTGTTATTGACATTGTGGAACTCAGGAATTAAAAAGTAGCAAGAGATTAACAACAAGTAGTTAACAATTATTTTCTTGTATAACAGTTTTAAACTTAAATTTTAAAATGGTATCATACTGTGCTTTAAATTTTCATTTTACTTTATTGCCTTATTTATTGAAAAACCTAAACATTGGATTAACTGCTGTAAGAAAAATTATTTGTTCAAATTCATATCTATTTAATTTGCTTTTCCTTCTACCAAAAATTCTTAAATTGAACCTTTTAATCGAAATGTTATTGTGAACTAATTATCTGAAAATAATTTTATGGGTAATATTAGGTAAGCAAGGAAAAATTTTTCAACACTCATACTGATAGCAGTTATGTATTTGAAATTTGTGTATGGGTGGTAGTGAAACTATTCCTAGCTATGTATTTTCAAAATAGATTACAAAAAATCTCCATGGGTTATAATTAGTTTTTTTTTCGGTGCTTTCTATTTCACCTGCGAAAGCGATAAAGTCGCCAAAAATGATACAACCGGCGCCAAACGTAATATTTCTGCTAGCAACCTTTTACCACCACATTTTCAAAATAAGTCGAAGTCTTTTCTTATCAGAAACGGGTTTTTTTTTATAATACATAAAAAAATAGATGAAAAACCAATGAGAACAAACATTTATAGCATTTTATGTATGTTTATATTGTGTACTGTCGCAAATAAAGCCTGGTTGGCGAGATTTGCTCCAGCGAAAAGGAAAAGTCCCGTGTTTTCCAATTCCTACTATATTAGCTGACACTCTCTATATATTTATTTATTTGTCTTCGTGGAATTTTCAATCGTTAATAAAATACATTTTAAAGCGCTCAATTGAGCTGAAATTTCATATACACGATTATTTTGGATGACAATACAGTAATTTAATTATAATTTTAATACAAAAATTAATTGATTAAAACTAATTATTCAAAGAATTACAAATTCAGCCACCATGCAAAAATTTTGGTGACTTAGCGACCATTTTGGCGGCTTGTGTCAAAACATGAAAAGGTTGTGTGTTTTTTAATTTTATAGTGCTCGTTTGAGCTGCAATTTTCTATACACAATTGATTTGGGTAAAAATAAGATAATTTAATTATAATTAATTAAAATTAATTGAGTGAAATTAATTTAAAAATATTACAGATACAGCCACGTTGGTTTCATTTTTAGCGACTTCGGACAAAACTTTAAACGATTTTTTTTCTCACGTTTTAAAGCATTCAATTGAATTTTTATTTTATACACGCGATTGTTTTGGATGACAATACGATATTAATATTAATATTTATAATTATATTAATTGTAACTATTCAATAAAAAGTAGCTAAAATAAAATTTTTCTCTGTTGATCTAAGTAGGAATTGACTTAATTTTTTTTATATATATATATACATGTTTTTATTATTATTTAATGAATAATTCATTCATGGGGTTAGATTTATTCATAATATTAAAATTCAATTCGCAGAGACTTTTGTATCAATGTGAAATAAAATTGCTGCGTTTAATTTTCATAAATATTTTAACTTCCTTTTAATAACGCTATTTATAATCAGTAATTGCAAGAAAAATTTCAGCATTATAACGGTTTGTGTGACATCAGTGAAAACGTAAAAAAAAAAGCATTTGGATAGTGCAGATTGTAAAGTGAATGGGTGTCTATTAAGATCATGCAGTGTAGCAATACAAAGACTATTGGAAATGGACCTCATACATTTGAGGCACGGTCAAATGACGGAGCTAACCTGACACCTGACCCTGGGGTGGCACCTGAGC